>JBBBDQ010002291.1:1620000-2072500 GCA_037127315.1 Ascarosepion bandense | reverse complement strand
TATCCAAATTTTGAAGAATTCTTGTCCTTATTTTCACCTGAAATTAAGTCCAAAATACGACGTTTAGAACGGCTCATGATTAAACATAATAGACATCCATTGTCTCTTATATTTAACAGTATAAGTTTAGAAAATTATTTGCTGCCTTGATACACTAAATTTAAGTTATATATATATATATATATATATATATATATATATATATATATATATCAGCCGTTGCACGCTCTGATCTTCTTCACGTGATTGGAATTCCCCCTCAATTACACATGGGCCAGTGAGTAAAAGCGTTGGTTGAATCCAGTAACTTGATCCAAAGAGTTGTGAGTTCCGAAACCTGGCTATACCAAGGGTGGACCGAAAATTGAAGTGCTTAGTTAAAGGTAACTGATATTAAGGCATCCGGAAGAGACATAGTACGTGGAACGAAAGCAATCTGCTCTGGTGAACGGAATAAAGGATTCAGTTCAAAATTCTAATCACCTGAAGAAAGCCGGAGCGAAAAATGGTCGAAACGTTGTGAACAGAGTAACGAAGATGAGGATCAGTCCGAAGTGTAAATAACAAATTTCTTATATCTAAAAAAAAAAAAAAATTAATAATTAACCCTTAATTTTATTTCATCTATCCTCCTTCTCATAATCTCCACTTGCTACTACCGCCTCTTGTATTCATATTACACACCTCATTCATAGCTACCATTTTAACAGACACTATTTTGAGTGGCTCTCGAGTTTGTATAGAGTGAATTAAATTTTTTTTAAGCGGCTTAACTTAAATTGGCGTAATAATGGTACATTACTAGTACATACACCCAGTGAGGATCAAACTTATTACACGAGGTCTAGCCTACGAAACTCACCTGCTACTCTTAAACATTGCTTCTAAGTGAGGCGTATGAAAATTGGAAAACATCCGTACTGGGACAACGCTAAATTGCTTACCTACTTACAACCACAACCGGCCGAGTACCTAACTACCTACCTATTTTACTTACCTTAATAGGTAGGGTAGTCGCCGTTCCTATCTATGGTTTCCTTTTCTCACCTACCCACCTATTTTACGTACCAAAAATAAGTGCCTTGAATGAGAGGCAGTAACTTATCTGTCTATAGTGAAATAGTTATCCAGATGGTGTATTTTTACTTACTTTTTTGTTTGTTTTAAAGAAGTAGAAATACTTCAAGGAATTAATCACTTATCGTAAGGTAGGGAGAACTAAAGAAGTAAACATCAGCCTAGGAAGAATTTAGTATTCACAGACTTTCGCCTGGGAATGAACCAACCGTTATACAACTTTTACAGATTTGGAAGTAGATTTTTTAGCAAGAGGGGGGAAAGGCAACACCTTCTTTATCGTTCTTCCAACTTAGCAAGAATTCATACACACCTGGCTGAACTTTCTTCGTTTGCTTTTTCCGTGTCTGTTAACCGCTGGTAATTCTGGGAGATAATATTCAAAGAATTACGTGAAGGACTTTTAACTAAACCTTAAAATTAAAAATGAGATGTTTATAGTTGCTTTTTAAGTAGGATAGGCTTAAACAAATGCAGGTTAAACTTACAATATGGCAAAATAAAATGTCTTGCTTCAGTCAGTTAAAGTGCCATACGTGATACACGCTTGGGCGATCATGTCTCGAAAGAGACATGACTGACTGGGCAGAAGATTATCCCGCAGTAGGTTGCCATTGCTTTCTGCGGTAGACTGGTTGCCGACGAAGGCTATAGAACCCAATCTGTCCTGCTATTTGACCCATAGCTGGAAGGAAGAGACGGATTAATACCTTTCCCAAGAGGTATTTGCGCGTAAGTGAATACAATGGATTCAACTGGAATTCAAACTCGGCTCCCCGGTTTCTCGTTCCGAGCCGATATCCACTGTACCACAACGCTTGCTTACGTTTCTTTAAAGCAGCGATTTGTAATCTTTTCAGGACGCAAACAACAACACATATTTTATTCATCGACGGTGCTACAAAGAAAGTTTTACCTCATGAACATTTTCCTGAAACTGAAAGCTATATCAGTGAGTCAATTAAGTGTCATGGGTGATACACGTTTGATCAATCATGTCTCAGAAAGAGACATAATTGACTGGGCAGAAAATTATCCCGCAGTAGGTTGCCATTCCTTTCTGTGGTAGACTGGTTGCCAGCCACGGCTATAGAACCCTAGCTGTCCTGTAACTGGATGGAAGAGACGGATTAATACCTTTCCCAAGATTATTTGCGCGTAAGTGAATGCAAAGAATTCAACTGAAATTTGAACTCGACACTCCGATTTCTCGTTCCGAGCCGATATCTATTGTACCACAACGCACATCCATAAAAAATGAACAGAACTGAATACACTGAAATTTGAACTCGACTCGACAATTCTACTTTCTATATCGATGATGTGCCTTACGGTGCAGTGGATATCGGTTCAGAACGAGAAATTGCAGAGCCGAGTTCGAATTCCAGTGGAATTTATTGTTCCGAGTCGATATCCAATAAATACTTGGCCTAAATCTATTACAATACTGATGTCCAGAATTTCATGTTTGTTTAGCGGCATGTCAATTCCTTATGGTTCATTTAATACCGAAATTTAATTTTCTTGGGAGTATTAGTAATTTCTTTTACGAAAAAATGTACTGCTGGTAGTGCGTTGAGGTGCACTGGATATCGGTTTGGAATGAGATAATCGGAGAGCCGAGTTCGAATTCTAGTTGAATTCTTTGCATTCACTTACGCGCAAATACCCTAAAATTAACACGATATGAACTTTGGACAGTTCATCTACAACTTTGAGCACAATACTCATCACCTGATTGGAAAAATACTATAAAAAATAAGCAGACAGACACTATCCATTTTTTAAATCAAACTTGTTTGGATCTATAACTAGGATGAATTCACAACACGAAGAATTATTAAACACCATATTTCTGCCGTAATTCCTGAAAAACATGTAAAATTTATTATATATTACAGAAAATGGAAGTTCACAAACCTTGTTGTCACTAACCAAAAAACCTCATCAAATCTAAACTAGTGATGACTAATATGGTGGCTGAATTTAAATGCTCAGTACAGGGCTGTGTTCCTTGTCACAAATCAATTATCTATTTTGGAAATACAATCACCACTTTACACGTCACATATCAAATCAAAGTGCCGTAAAAAAAAACATTCATTAACCCATAATTTACAAGAACCTTTAAGGAAAATTTTGATCGAAAACACAAGATTTATATATAAATCACAGTATCAGAAACATCTAGCTATTCGAGAGACCCTATATATCAAACATTTCTCTCCTACCATCAAAATTACATTATTTAATTGTGGAAATGAAATGTTGAAAATTTTTTTTCTTATATATAGAAAAATGTTTACGCGAATCCCAGTTGCGCGTGGCATGTTGGAGCTTGAAATGACCATTACTTTTTCAAAAAGTCAAAACATGAGGAAAAATAACACCATAGACAAAAACACCTTTCAAAATGGCTATAGAAATATCCGAAAACGCTTGGGACAGTAATAATCATGGACAATTTTTATATTCCTTAACACTTAATAAAACGAAAAAATGTTAGAATGCTGGAAAAACATAATAAAAATTAATTAAATGTTCCTTGTAGGGCGTATTTAATGAAAGAAAGGTTTCTACCAATATATATATAGTGTGATGTGTAAATTGTAACCAATTTAAATCCTCAAATTCTCGCATGCACGTTGTTTTGTCGACTGCATAGTAGAGTAGGGTCAGTTAGTTGCCGTCTGTGAGAAAAAAAAGTACCATGATGCAATTCACTCCCCCAAACATTTGTTACTTAGATTATTGATGTTCAACACCCCGACTCCAGAGTTTCGTAGTCGAACCTTTGCGTAATCGTTCGGTCCATTTATCAAGAAGTGTCGGTAATTGTCTGTTGATTTTCTCATTTTCATTATTTTTATATTAATCTAAAATTTACTTTATGCTCTTTTCTTATTGATGTTAGGTAAACTTTTTTCTTCTATGTGTGCGCATGAGTGTATATGTGTGCGCGCTTGTGCATGTGTGTGTACCTGTGCGTATGTGCACATGTGTAGGATGTTGTGGTTATTTCTTCGTTTCATAACTTTCTGGTGACATTATACTCTCTCATCATTCCTTTATTTTTCATTTTTATTTTTACTTTTCTCAATCTTTCGGCTCTGAATGTCAGATGATAATGTAAAAATATGTAAGAAATAAAGTTGCCCACAGAAAAATCTAGATACAATAAAGCAAGCGGTATTTTGATGGAACAAACAAAAAGTAGTTCATATTGTAACATCCCTAAGGGAAATACAGCCCTGTAGTGTTTTTGCTTTGTGGTGTAATGGATATTGGCTGGAATTTAGAAATAGGAGAGCCGAGGTCGAATTACAGTTAAGTTCGTTTCATTCACTTACGCGGAAAAGGTAATGAATCCATCTCTTCTCCCTCTAGCTATGGATTGAATAGCAGAACAAATTGGGTTCTATAGCCTTGGCTGGCAACCAGTCTACCGCAGAAAGAAATGCTAACCTACTACAAAAAAATCTTCTGCTTAGCCTGTCATGGATCGAAATCGCCCAAGTGTGTATAGCGATTAACTGACTGACTGCGTGTATTTTCGATACTCCTTAGAACTCCTTGGACAATTTCAACTAAAAGAGTCACGTAACAATCAGAAAGAAACACTATCGTGCTCACACTGAGAAATGGTTTAAAATGAGTGAAATGGTTGCATATTAGCAAAATGCCTTTTCGATAATTTATCTCGATAATTCCCGCGATGAGAATTTATCATTATCTACATTATTTACATTCAGACTAATGGCATGTCATCTTTGTGGTTATTATCACATTTTGGGGCGACGAGATATCTTTAGACACGGACAGTGGAACATTAACACTCCATACGGAACACGGAAGATAAAAGAAGAAATTTGTGTTAAGAAAATTTCAAAAGTTTCAAATTGCATGTTTACTTCTTTTTTTTTTTTTTTAATCATTTCACCCCAAGCAAAGCAGTACTGCCACTGGTGCGCAGGGGGCTACATAAGAGGAGAATGAAAAGTTACATAGGAGGAGAGCGAAGAGAAAGAGGAATCGGTTACAGAGGCTGTCAGAGAATGGGCAAGAGAAGGATGGGAATATTGGTGTGAAGAGAGTTGCGTGAGGGTTGAGTGAAAAAGAGAGAAAAACAAGATTCAGAGGGTGTTGGAGAAAGGATAAGAGAAATATGGGAGTCACGGGGATAAGAGATGGTTATTGACGTTTCATTTAGACTCTTGGAAAGTGTAGCTATCAGGAAAGCAAGCATACAGAAGGGAGTTCCACAGGCGGGGAGTACGAGAAAAGAAGCTGTTAGTAGAAATGGCAGCTACATTAGGTTGTTTTGACTATAAAAGGGCGGGCTCCTGTTACCAGTCTGGTTTCCCGAGTAAATTCTTGTATAGGGGGCACCAGGGAGCTAAACTTGTCGGAGCTGAAGTCATGAAAATATTTCTAGAAAAGACAGAGGGAAGCCACATCTCGTAGGTGAGAAAGTGGCTCGAGTCGAGCTGCCAAGTCGGAATCATTTAAATTGTAGATTCTCTTCTGGAGCCTGTTGAGAACCCCGAGATGAATATCAGGGGCGCCTGTCCAGATATGACAATAGTATTCAATGCATGGGCGGATTGTTGATTTGACTTGTCTTGCAATTGATACTTTTTAATCATGTTAAGAATTTTGACTTGGTATTTTTATTTGCTTTGAATAAGATAGAGATAAAGAGAAGACATAGCGAAAAGTGATTGCTTATAATTAAAATGTAGATGCGTGTCTTTTCTGCTTGACAATAGCTTAATACATAGCTTCTCAAATTTACTGTGCCGGTAGTATTCACCCACACTATAATGTGCGGAGGACCGGCGTAGGACCGGCGTAGGACCGGTGAGTGAAACTTTCTAATCTAGCAACGGATATTTTTCAGGACCATTTTGAGACTATCTGAACTAAACATGAAGACAGGATGTCTTACTTATTCTCGGGTCAATCATCATTCACGTAACAAGTGTTCCCAGTATGCTAGGGACCGGTACTAAATTTATGCCATATAATTATACTAGCAGTATAGCCCGGCGTTGCTCGGGTATAATGAAATCTTTAAAACCAATCCATGGTCCTGGAGCTCAGACTTTTTGGACGTTGGCACGAAAGATTAAAAAGCAATAGTTGTTTCCAGTTAAAGCGAAACCGTAGACTGAAAAAAAAATGAATGGATGTAAGTCAAATTTTGATTTCATGGTATCGATATCAAATATGTTTTTTTCGTCGTAAACTGAATTTTGAAGGCTAAATAAGTCCTCTGAATAAATGATATGATGGCCGAGACTAAGAACTACAATTATAGCTACTTAGAGCCAAACCCGAAGCAAAAACTAAAATAAAATGACTGAAAAAATACAGACATACAGGCAGATAAACAGACACACACACAAACATCTTGCCTTATATATATATATATATATATATATATATATATAGATAGATAGATAGATAGATAGATTTTCTGCACTATTGTAAGAACTGCAACCTTGAAACTTCTGAATATCGTTTCTTATGTCTTTGTCTATGAGTGTATCAACTTTGATTAAAATCGGACCACACCTTCTATAATCCGATTTTTTCGATTATCGATTTTTGATATTTATCGGGGGTACCTCGACACAAAACCTAGCTAAGAACACTCGCAGACGCTTATGATACAACTGGGTAAATTTTCAAGAAAATCTGTTCAGCCGTTTCGGAACCTATAGGTAACGGACACACACACACACACTCAGACACACACACACACACACACACACACACACACACACACACACACACACACACACACAGTTCCATTTATAAATATGTTTAGATAATAACGATCTGAGGAAAGATCGTAGTATTATTCATTTATACCAGAAAAATATAGTCGTACCATTTTTTTTTATTTTATAGTGATTTTGAAGAAATAAATGTCGATGAAAATGACATTTTCATATTCCTACTGCGGTTCTCATAGTCACACGTCAGACGTCACACCATCACGATGGTGTTGTTATGTGTATTTCAGTTCACTGTTTTACTGTTCATTATACAACATTCGTTAGAAAGAAATCAGGAGAATGTATATGTAAAAGCTTGTTTCAGACATTGTCTTCCATGATATCTTCTGTGGTCGAGTGGTAAGACACGCCAGATATAATGACGGCATCTCCCCGGTATATTTCGTAAATTTCCGTATAATTTCGTAATACTGTCTTCGGTTATATATATATATATATAACCTGTCACGCTCAGAGGGCGGTGAACTTTTTTCTTATGTTTAAATATAAGATACTCAATAGAAAGTACACCAATATATAAGTTGCCGTCATTTTTGATGGCACGGCGTACTCATAATAAATATAAAAATAAAATTAAAATATTGGAAAAAAAAAAGAAGCTAAATGAGATATCCTGGCAGTCTGTTTTGGCATGGAATGTGACAACTGTTTCTTTGTTTCCTGAAAACTCTTTGCGTACCGGTAGACGATGGCTTGTGCACCAGCACTGATAGGCGTATCACTGGCCTAGTATATTTAAGCGTCGGTTTCTGAGTTTTCTGAGTGACATAGTGATTCAGAGTTTAATCCCTGGGTCAGACAGTAACAAACTCAGGTTCAATGGAAATGAAGCAACCAAACATTGAGAAGTACTAAATAAAAATTAGATTAGATATCCCGTAGACATGGACAGGGAAATGCAAACAATCCTCCCTCGTAGATCAAATAAGGGATTTAACTTAAAATTTCTTTGAAGTTTACCTGGATGTAAATAATGATAACCTACATCCTGAAGTGACATAAATTTTAAAAATGTTTGTGTTATTATTTATCGATTTTTTGTTTTTATCACAACGTTTCGGCCGTTGTACCCTTCGGCCTTCTTCAGCTATCTATTGATTCAGGTAACCTCCAAGGATTTTATAACTGGTCACTTTATTTACTCTACAGGGGTAGAAGTTCTCGTTCTGCTGTTCACATCTAGGGATATTCCGTAGAGTTTAGTTCGAAATTCCCTGATTTTTTTTATAAATGATCATTTCACCCCAAGCAAGACAAAAATGCCACTGGTGCGCAAGTGGGAAGTTACAGTGAGTGAAAAAAAAAAGGTATAAGGCATGTCGAAGAAAAGGTAAGAGATGGATGGGAATCAAGTAGATAAAAGATGGCAATTGATGTTACATTTAAACTTTTGTAGATTGGAGCTACCAGAGAAGAAAGCGAATGGAAGTGAGTTCCACAAAAGGGAAGTGCGAGAAAAGAAACTGTTAGAGTAGAAGTGTAGGTTACATCTAATTATTTCTACGGTAAAAAGGCGTGATCTTGATGCCAATCTAGTAGCACAAGTAAATACACGTGGTTGAAGTACCAGGGTTAAAGCTCGTCAGAGCAGTTTCCAGGAAAATAGAAAACTGTCAATTAATAGCAAATGAGAAAAGCAGATCAATGATTTCAATATTTCAACCTGCTGTCGGTTGAATAAAACGTTGTAGAACATAGGTCGGCAACCTACGGCACGTAGTCTTCAATGGCACTGCCGCAAATGACATCACGAAGTCCAAACCAATAACTACTATAAAGCAAAGATATTTAGCTGTTTCAAAACTGCTCACTCATTTGACTCCTTGCTTGTTTTACCTTCTAAGAACACCACTAATACGGGCAATAATCTAAACTTATTTATAAATGGAACTTTGTGTGTGTGTGTGTGTGTGTGTGTGTGTGTGTGTGTGTGTGTGTGTGTGTGTGTCCGTTACGTATAGACTCCAAAACGGCTGAACCTATTTTCTTGAAAATTTACACAGTTGTACTATAAGCGTCTGTGAGTGTTTTTAGCTAGGTTTTGTGTCGAGGTAATCCCGATAAATATCAAAAATCGATAATCGAATAAATCGGGTTATAGAAGGAGTTGCCCAATTTAATCAAATTTGATACACTCACAGACAAAGACATAAGAAACGATGTTCAGAAGTTTCAAGGTTGCAGTTCTTACAATAGTGCAGAAAATCGATAATATGTATATATATAAAAGGCAAGATGTTTGTGTGTGTGTCTGTTTATCTGCCTGTATATCTGTGTTTTTTCAGCCCTTTTATTTTAGTTTTTGCTTCGGGTTTGACTAAGTAGGTATAATTGTAGTTCTTAGTCTCAGTCATGATACCATTTACTCAGAGGACTTATTTAGCCTTCAAAATTCAGTTTACGACGAAAAAAGTTATTTGATATCGATACCATGAAATCAAAATTTGACTTACATCCATTCATTTTTCTTTCAGTCTACGGTTTCGCTTTAACTGGAAACGATTATTGCTTCTTAGTCTTTCGTGCCAACGTCCAAAGAGTCTGAACTCCAGGATCATGGATTAGTTTCAAAGCTTTCATTACGCCCGAGCAATGAGGGCTATATTGCTAGTAATAAATAAGAAAACCCTTCTACGAACATGAATATTTTATCTATTCTACAACTACTCGCTTGAAGAACTGTTTAGGGCTTACCGAGATCTTTCGTCTGTTAGCAGAAAATTGCTTCTGCACTTCTTTCGGTTTTTGGTTCAACTTAAATGAGCAGATTTTATTTCACATGAAAGCAATGTTAAGTCCACAACGAAGATGTCTAACACCTGAACATTTAGAAAATTGTGTAAAACTCAAAGTAACAAAATATGTTGCCGATATTGAGGAATTAGCTAAGACCATGCAAGTGCAATAAAAAAAAACTTTTAAAAACAGTTAATCCTAATTAATGTGGTTTACATATTATTATATATATTACTATATAAGATATATTGTAGAAAAGATATATTGACTTTGACTCATATAAAAATACGCATGCTGTTGGCGCACTGAATGATTTTAAAACCCTAAGTCGGCACATAGTTAGCAAAAGGTTTCCGGCCCTTGCTCTATAAGATTTTGCATTAATATTGCTATAGCATGACAACCATAGTAAGATTGTTCTTCACAATTTGCTATGGCGGGAAACTTTCATTTTCTCAGCAACTAACATCAAAATTGAAAATAATATAGGTATCTCTACTCCGTAGCCGAAAAAAACAGCATAGCATGATGTTAAAACGGCCCAAACTTAATAAAAACTAAGTTTTATCATCAAAATGTTTATGTTATTATTAAGAGGAAAAATCAAAGTTTGTTTTTTTTAGTTTAGTTGGGTTTTTTTTGTTTGTTTTTTTTTGTCAGCGATTCACCCGAAGTTTATTAGAGATTACTACTATAGCAAACGTTAAATTACGCAATCATTTTTTTTTTTTTTTTTGCATTGAAAGACATTAATTTGGAAATTCTTGTAAAATAATTGTCTGATTTTAATGAAACTTTCAGGAGTTATTCACAAATGAACGAAGTTATGTATGCAATTATTATTTTTAGAAAATCTTGGTAAAAATATTTTATTTTTACTTCTGTTAACTACACTCCAATTAATTTCATAAAATTTCTAGAAATACAATACTGATCATTAATCTTGTTTTATTAGTTAAATGCAGTACTCCTTGGAGAATGTAAATCATGTTTTGTTTTGTTTTCTATAGAGCTATTTTCAATATTTCCACCTCCTGTAGGTTGAACAAAATATTGTAGAAAGTTATAGTTTACAAACTTCTGCTATACATAATCAGCCTCTTGGCTTAGATCAATCGTGTCTTTTCCTCGTGCAATCAGTTAATTGCCATATGTGATACATTCCGAACCGATATTTGTTAAACCACAGCTCACATCGAGCAGTACTCGACATAAAGAAAGTGTGCCTGGTCCCCAGGTAACACTTCCCCGTTATATGACTAGAGTAGGGTGAAATTTACGCTTTAATGCCTGTAGCAAAAGCCGTTGAAACTGGGGAACTTTTTGCTCTTTATCAACAAATATGTGCGTAGGGACGGCTGCATTAAACTTGACTTTGTCTGTTGAATTTTTCCTCGCAAAGAGGCAACTAAATAGCATCAAGAAACCTATGAGATAAACCAATTAGGGTGGGGATTACCATATCTCGAAAACAATTTATGAAAAAGATTGGGACAGATTTAAAAGTTTCATAATAATTATATTTTTTAAACTAATGTTCACCCAATATAAAGTCCAAGGGACACTCAAGGTAGAGTATGACTGTGTGGTTTTGTATGAACATAAGAAAAGAGGTTAAGTTCATGGGTTTATGTCGGAAAGATAACGGTTAACCCTAAATTGGAAGAGGTTAAGATTGTAGTAATAGGAGGAAGCATCCAACCGGGAGTCGGTTCCACAAACCATTATATCTTGGGACGAAGCACATTTTTTATTAATAGGATATGAAGGGAATTGGGATGATTTATTCTTTTGTACGTGGCATGGCAGGTTCCAATTGCAAAAGGTCACTGTTCATGGTGAATATTATTGAGTGTTGGCATTTTTAAAATTAATAAGGCTTTCATTATTTTAACCGTTTTTTACATGTGGATGAAGCTATTATATTTTCATTATCAACGAGTATGTTACGGATGGAGATTGATTGGTCTTTAGGCGTATTTAAATGAGACCTAATAGAGCTATGGCCAGAGGGATGTTAACGTGAGACTTCTTGTTAGGCATATTTACGGATGGAGATTGATTGGTCTTTAGGCGTATTTAAATGAGACCTAATAGAGCTATGGCCAGAGGGATGTTAACGTGAGACTTCTTGTTAGGCATATTTACGGATGGAGATTGATTGGTCTTTATGCGTATTTAAATGAGACCTAATAGAGCTATGGCCAGAGGGATGTTAACGTGAGACTTCTTGTTAGGCATATTTACGGATGGAGATTGATTGGTCTTTAGGCGTATTTAAATGAGACCTAATAGAGCTATGGCCAGAGGGATGTTAACGTGAGACTTCTTGTTAGGCATATTTACGGATGGAGATTGATTGGTCTTTAGGCGTATTTAAATGAGACCTAATAGAGCTATGGCCAGAGGGATGTTAACGTGAGACTTCTTGTTAGGCATATTTACGGATGGAGATTGATTGGTCTTTAGGCGTATTTAAATGAGACCTAATAGAGCTATGGCCAGAGGGATGTTAACGTGAGACTTCTTGTTAGGCATATTTACGGATGGAGATTGATTGGTCTTTAGGCGTATTTAAATGAGACCTAATAGAGCTATGGCCAGAGGGATGTTAACGTGAGACTTCTTGTTAGGCATATTTACGGATGGAGATTGATTGGTCTTTAGGCGTATTTAAATGAGACCTAATAGAGCTATGGCCAGAGGGATGTTAACGTGAGACTTCTTGTTAGGCATATTGTCGTATATCCAATATAATTATTTACGAATTTGTATTGGTCAGGAACGTGTGAATTTGTAAAAAAAATAAATATAATGGTTGTTTCTTTCTGCAGTAGACTGGCTACCAATCTATGCTATTGGGATCAGTCTGTCCTGCTATTTGACTCATACCTGATGGAAGAAGGGATGAATTTATACCAATCCCTAAGGGTATTTGCGTGTAAGTGAATGCAACGATCCTGACTGGAATTCGAACTCATCTACACATAAAGCCGTTCACTGTATTATTTACCTACACAAAGCAGAATTAAACTCTTATACATTGTAGATAAGTTTTATTCCAAAAGGTAACCTCCATTTACTTCCTATGTATAACAATTAACCTCAAACTCATTTCTGTGGGTATTTTAGACCAGTGGAAAACTTTCAGTTCATTAAAATTACAAGTCTAATGAGCACAGACACGCATTCTTAATTAGGTTCAGGTCAAAGGACTGACTGGTTCACATCGATAGGTTCATTTTCTTATTTTCAAACTGATATTTTGGTTGTGTTTGGTATTAGGTTTAACTCATTTTAACCCAGTGTCCTTAGGTTTTAGAACATTAACTTCATTTACAAATCAAAAAAAAATTTCTTCTATCCAGGCAATATTTGGAAGGTAATTTTATTGATGAATCAATATGTCCTCACTACCTATATATATTAATGGTTTTATATAATTATTTATACCCATTACTTTTTACAATTTTTTATGCAGTCCTCAAATGAGGACACTGGGTTAAAATGGGTTAATGTTGTTCTCTTACTGAAACTTCAATTGTGTTTCATTTTATAAAGCCTTCACTGATATCAGG
The DNA here is from genome assembly GCA_037127315.1 of Ascarosepion bandense. Taxonomy (NCBI): domain Eukaryota; kingdom Metazoa; phylum Mollusca; class Cephalopoda; order Sepiida; family Sepiidae; genus Ascarosepion; species Ascarosepion bandense. The sequence goes on along the minus strand of JBBBDQ010002291.1, from coordinate 2,059,305 downwards.
AAGTTCTTGTTTAATTTATCTCGATACATGGATCAACTAAGATCAAATAAGTATCTCGTTCTCAAAAGATATATTGAAGAATAGTGAAGTAGATCTCTGGCTTAAGTAAATGCTCCTTTGAAAACTTCAGATAGGCTTCCACGTGTGATTTCTTTTGAAATGGTTCTTTCCGTGTTCTACAAGATTGCAAGCCATACTCGCGAAGCATGTTGCGACCAGCTAAGAATGTAACTGTTTTCCTTGATATTTGAAGATCTTTTTTCCAATTCTTTGCAAGTAATCTTTCAATCCGACTTACCACAAACCTTTCGATGGGTACCAGCCTGAGGAGTGCACTCTGTTGAACTGAGTTATTTCAATTCGTAAACTATTACACTAACGGTGCATGGATGTATCACTTTACCAAAGACTCTGATATCTTTACATTTATAACAAAATCGAACTACGCTATCTTTGCGGTAGTATAATGTTACTAATTTCGGGGCATTATGGTTGCGATAGAAACAATGGTTGACATCAGACTCATACACCGTACTATCATCCAAAGTTTATTAACTTCGACTTAGATCAGTTTGAAATAGACGACAGCGTTTTAGAACCAGCCACTGAGAAATTCTACATTCTCCAACCATTTTTCACAGAGAAGAGTAGAGTAAACAAGAAATCACACTAAACTGCAGGCACAATCATGCTACACCCGAAAACGTTCACAGAATTTAAGTTTCCAATGTAACCGTAAGTTCTATTCTAATAGCTTCTTCTCTCGTATTTATCGCTTGTTGAACTCTCTTCTAGTTTCTTCCTTTTCCGTTTGACAATAAGAATACTGTCAAATAGTTGATACTATACCAGAAAACATTTCTTCATGGCTTGGTCTAATATAGTGGTTCCCAAACATTTTTTCTCTGTGCCGCATTTTCGAAATTAAAATTTGCTCGCGCCTCATCAAATTTTATATGATAAAAAGAATATTTTTAAAAAATTAGAGAAGTTTAAAGATAGAAAACCGCAAATTCGAAGTCAGAACATCATCATCATTGATAACTCTCTCTTCTAATTTGCAGACCCAAGTTACTATATTCTTAATGTTTGATATGACGCAAGTATATCGCAATGATAAACTCGGTCAATAATTATTTATAACTATTTATACTGGGATTCATGCATGCAATTACAGTCCATAATATTTTAAATTTTTAAATCATATATATTTTGGCATTTTTTTAAAACTCTTTCTAAATCTTTAATTATCTTTCAATCATTCCGCCTCACCTGCTATCTTCTTCCGTCGTACCTATGAGGCGTGCCACATCATTTGGGAACCACTGATTTAATAAAAGTCTTATTCCACTCTCGCTTGCATTCATAATATGATCCTATGTCCGTCACTGACGAAAAGTCTATTATTTACCCACCTACTTTCGCATACGCCTAAAATATTAATATTTTAGTCTATTCATTTCCTTTTATATATTTCCTAACTATCTACATTAATTTAGGGTTCTGACATTTCATGTCCCTAAAACTATTTTTGTTCTTTCCTGCCAACTATGATCTTCAAAAATTTAAATGCAATCGTCATCGTTTGTCTTCTTAAACTCAGTTCTTTTATCAAGAGTAACCTTTTCTCACGAACCTCTTGAATTTTAGTGACTTCATCGTCTTGCTTGGGATTAAATGATAATTAAAAGCAGCAACGTCATTCTTCTGTCAGTTGCAGTGAGAGCATCAGCCTGTTTGATTCGCGTCTCCATTCGCAACAGTAACTGATATCATATCGCGGGGTCTGTCACTAAGGTTAGTTTCTCCCTAACAATACGATTGACTATATTGATCAATCTCTTCATGATGCTTACATCAGGTGCAACCTTTCTATAAGCAATCAGTAAGATCAAATGAATGTTTTCGTCATTTTCTCCTTACAAAAAACGGAAATGCTTTGACAGCTATTTTGTTTCTACGTGAGTTCAGAAGGGCAACCATTTTGAAAGAGGATTATGAGTAGGAAAAAGATAAAATTATTCCCTTGGCATTCTTAACACAATATAGGATTTTATACATTAACAAAATACTAAGAAAGCAAAAACGACTAGCAATTCTGACAAATATATTATAATAAAATTAAAATAAGCATAATGTTTTACCGACCCTCATCTTACTGTGGTTGCTATAGTTTTCTAAGCGCCGCTTAGATGTGGCACAAGGCCGAAAGTATGGGGCATCCAGTGAAGATCGAATCCACTACTCAGTTGTAACTGATTCTTGCGAGATAGGCTTGCTACCCATTACACTACGCCGAGGTGCCCATGGGATGATTGAATGTGTGCATGTTTATCTATCTCTCTAGGTGTGTATGAGTGTGAGTATCTATCTCTGCTCATATCTATCTGTCTGTCTTATCTATCTATCTATCTATCTATCTATCTATCTATCTATCTATCCGTGTATATATATATATATATATATATATATATATATATATATATATAATAAAGCAAAAAAACAGTCTAGCTAGCTAGAATCATCAGCGTTTCAATTTTCAATTGTACTCATCATCAATTAATAACATTATTTTTATTATTTTTATATTATAAATTAATGAAGTCGTTAACCTGCGTGCAATAAAGATCAAATTGGTAATGCAAGTATTGTAGATTTTTTCCAATGACTAAAGCTAAAAAACAAGTCATACTTTCTGAATAACTCGAAGCAAAAAGAAAGATTCTATCAGCTGTTTGGTTTCTTTTTCCCAGAAGAGCAACGTCACTAATGCGTTCGTTGCTGTGTTTTAGTTCAACTGAAATGTCAGTTCGTATGTGCTTTTGAATTTTATCGAGAACAGACAAGGCAAAGAGATTGGAGGCGGCGGGGCACGCGTGACACACGTGCCAATCCTTCGTACAGCACACCCAGTCTGTATCGCGGAGATTTTTTAAACGGTAGCAGCAAGAGGAGAAGTTATTGCAGAAGCAGTAGTAGTAGTAATAGTAGTAGTATAAAAATGGCAGTAGAAGAAAGAAAAGGAAGGTACGTGTCTTTTACTGACGGTGGTAAAGTTTGCAAAATATAAATAGATAAGAAGAGACTATGATTAATAATCTAAAGAGAAAGAGAAAAATACAATCATAGATGAACAGACCGAGTAGTGATAGACAGATAGATAGATAGATAGATAGATAGAGAGAGAGAGAGAGAGAGAGAGAGAGAGAGAGAGAGACGAACATAGATAGATAGATAGATAGGAATAGTCTGAGATAGATAGATAGATAGAGAGAGAGAGAGAGAGAGAGAGAGAGACGAACATAGATAGATAGATAGATAGAGAGAGAGAGAGAGACGAACATAGATAGATAGATAGATAGATAGATAGATAGATAGATAGATAGATAGATAGGAATAGTCTGAGATAGATAGATAGATAGATAGATAGATAGATAGATAGATAGATAGATAGATAGATAGATAGATAGAAATAACACATCACTCAATAAATCCTGGGCCTAACTAATAAAACAACTTTTAGGTAAAATTCGACTTTATTCATCAATATAGTCTTCTTCTAGGGTGATACACTGATTCCAATGCTTCTCTAACAATTCGCTGCTTTTTTCTTTTTTCTTTTTTTTTGTAGAACGATTTGTCTTTGGCCTCAAAATATGCCTCAGTTACCGATATCACTTTTTCACTTGAGCCAGATCTCTTTCCCTTGAGCATTCTTTTCAGGTCTGCAAACAGCCAGTAGTCGCTGGGGGTCAGATCTGGAAATAGGGTGGATGCAAAAGCAATTCGAAGTGCAATTCATGTAGTTTTGCCATCGTTGTGATCGACTTGTGACAAGATGCGTTGTCTTGGTGAAAGATCACTTTTTTCTTTTTCGTTTGTGGCCGTTATTTTGGCAATTTCTTCCTTCAAACGCACCAATAATGCTATATAATATTCGCCATTGATGTTTTTTTCTTTTTTCAGGGTAATCAATGAAAATACCTTGCGCATCCCAAAATATGGCGGCCAAAACTTTACCTGCTGATGTTTGCATCTTTAATCGCTTTGGACGGCTTTCACCTGGCTGCTGTCCACTCAGCTGTCTGCCAATTTGACTCCGGAGTGAAGTGGTGGATCCATGTTTCATCCATTGTCACATATTTACGTAAAATCGCTTTCTTGTTTCGCTGAAACAGTTACAAACAACGCTCTGAATCGTTGACGCGTTGTTGTTCGATTGACTGTGAGCAAACGCAGCACCTACTTTTGAAAAGCTTTCTCACTGACAAATGCTCATGCAAAATGGTGAATACACTGCTTTCTGATATGTTCAACTTCTCTGCTATCTCACGCAACTTAAATTTACGATCGGCCAAAATGAGTTTGTGGATTTTCTTTTTTTTGGGGGGGGGTGTTTTCCAGGAAAACTGACGATTTTGGGCGACCTGAGCGTTCAGCATCATTTGTGTCTTTTCGACCACGTTTAAAGTTAGTATACCACCTCTTAACCATTATTTCTGATGGAACAGAGTACGAATAACACTTATCACGCCATTGCTTTACAACAGTAGCTTCCCTTAAATAACTGTAATTTGTAAACTAATAATCCGATTGGGTCCAAATTTTGTTACGTGCCATTCATTTCATAGAAATCATATGGATTTTTATGAGTGGCGCTATCTATATGTCAAGCCTGGGACTTATTGAGTGATGTGTTAGATAGATAGATAGATAGATAGATAGATAGATAGATAGATAGATAGATAGATAGATATTGAACAGAATAAAATAGATAGATAGATAGATAGATAGATAGATAGATAGATAGAGAAAAATTAACATACTAAGACAGACGAACAGATTGAGAGGATGATAGGAAATGTCTCTGATATATATGATATTATATGAACAGACTGATTATATATATATGTGTGTGTGTGTGTGTGTGTGTGTGTGTGTGTGTGTGTGTGTGTGTGTTAATCACAATTTTTTAAAATTCAAACTGTCACAGTAACGACTTCCATGACGCAGAGCAAATTGTAAAAAACGGAACAATAAAGTTTTAATCTTCCACCAGCCGTAAAAGAGCAGCGGCTACGGTTCCATTAACTCGATGTTCCGTGGTAAATTCATGCGAGTTTGGCTATGACCAAGATATTATCAATCTTCATTTTATTAGCAGTTTGAATAATTCTGATAAAAAACAACTAAAGTTAAGATGAAAGAATTATTAATTCAACTAAATAATGGCTTCTACCGCTTCATGATGTAAAAATTAAATCAAGATAATAGACAGTTACTGTTTAGTCGTAGATTGGTCTGACAATTTACTATGAAAAGCGACTAGACTCAAGATGAAAAAATTATAACACTTTTTTTTAGTTAAAAATATAAAAATAATTAAAAATAATAATTATTTTTAAAAAGTGTAAGTAAGTAAATAACTAACTATAATCGTTTAGATTTGTCTTATACACATAATTTTTAGATAAGTTTATTTTAAAGAAAGCTAAATGCTTTATGAAAAATTATTATATTTAGTTGTAAAAATTTCTATTTTTAAATTATTAAAGAACCGACAAAAATTTCGGTCAAGGCGGATCGGTTCATATTCGTTTTATAAATGCATAAAATATATACAATTTCTATTTATTATCCAATCAAAGGCGTGGACGTAAGCCCATGTAAATTTGAAGTTAAGGCCTATTTGGAGCCTCTTCAATTGTTATATAAAAAAGAAGGCCAGCAGATACGCTTCAGAATGTATTCAGATGTTCAAGCAAGAAGGTATTCAAATTTCAAAGCAGGAGATCAAACTGTCAAAGAAAACCAAATGTTTCATCCGAAACAGAAGACGTTACAAAAATTTAATCTTGAAGGCAGAATGATAAGGACCCAGAAGAGAAAGCAATTTTGGCTGCCACCTGTGCAGCTTACGTAAAACTTGTTAATAGAACTGAATTCTATAAAAAAATAAATTGAAGCAAGTCGACACGGTGCGATCGTTAGCAAGCTTGTCTCGTTTGAACTTACTTAGTAAATTCGATCCTTACTATGTACCTCGGTGCTTAGTAAATCAATGATAAAAGATAAATTGTAGAAAGTCTCCATAATACCAGTGGTTTGGGGCTGCCAAAACTACCTTCGTTCTGTAAAAAATTTCGTCTTATGATTAAGTGGATGTATGTTTCTTTTTAAAAGATCTGCTTTATTTAAAGTTTGACTTAACTTCTCAAAGTTTTTTTCAATTTTTAGATCATGTATATATTCCGTTATCCGGAAAGTTCATGCCGATTATTAGTCGTTCATTTTCCAACACGTTACACATCAAATCTATCGACATGTGTACAGTACAGGTGATTTAACTGATAGAACAGTACGAAAGTGGTTCGCTAAGTTTAGAGTTGGTAATTGAAACCCTATTGATGAAGGACGCTCAAGCAGACCCCATTCCCCCGCTACTACAGATGATGATCAAATCAAGACTTTGGTTAAGAATCAATTAACCCGCATTACACAACGGCAGAAACACTAAATTTTTAAAAATCCACCATCCATGAGCACCTAGTGAAGCTTGGTTACTCAAATCGCTACGATGTTTGTGTAACACATGAAATGAGTGAAAAGAATCTTTTGGGTTGCATTTCTATCTGTTATTTTATGTATAAACGCAATGAAAAGGAACCCTTTTTAAGCAAATTGTGATGGGTAATGAGAAATGGATTGTTTACAATGATGTTCAGCGAAAAAAGATCCTGGGGTAAGCGACATGAGCCAAATTTAGTTACTCCAAAAGCAGGTTTTTCATCCTAAGAACGTCATTCTGTGCAACTGGTTAAATTGAAAAGGAATCATGTACTATAAACTTCTGCCAAGTAACCACTCAATTGATTCTGAAAAGTACTGCTGGCAACGAGACGAATTAAAGGCAGAAGTCTAAGAAAAACGCCTAAAACTGGCAAACAAGAAAGGTGTTGTTTTTCATCAGAATAAAGCCAGACTTTCTTTAGCGACACGGTAAAAGTTGTTGCAGTTTGGCTGGGATGTGTTACCCCACCTGCCATATTCACCAGACATTGCTCCTTCGGATTTTCATTTATTCAGATCCTTGAGAAATAATCTCAATGGTAAAAAATTAATTCTTTGGATGACATAAAAAACATCTAATGAGGTCTTTGCCGAGAAACTACCAAAATTCTGGGAAGACGGAATCTTTAAGGTGAAGGAAAAATGGAGAAAGGTTAATCAACAAAATGGTTCATATTTAAATCAATGAATATTTAATGGCATAATTTTGTTTTATTTTAATTTCCCTTAAACATTGGCATGGATTTTCTGGACAACGAAATATTTCTTGATATGTTACCTGCTCACAGAAGTCGAATCAAAGGAATTTTTTGTGCAAGCCTATCTTGTAAAATATTGTAATTTGATATGTTTGTAAAAAATGAATGTTCCTTTCAAATTTTACGTAGTGTTTGCTAGATTTTTTTTTTTTTTTTTTTTTTTGTCAGAGCCTTTGTTAAATTTTCGGATAAGAGAGGTGACATTCTCTTTCCTCTCATTCCCTTCCAGGGAAGAAAATTCTTTTAAAATTATAGTCAAAACTGGTAATGGTTGACAATGCTTTATTTAATAAAAATTCAAGATGTTACAATTTTCTTACTAGTGGCTTTAGACTATCGGTCTGTGGAGCTACGGTGAAAATTACTAAAATTGAGATAAAAGAAATACTCGTCACAAACAATTAAAAATCTGCATCCTCCATCTTGGTCAACTTGTCTGACAGAGACAACAAATTACCTATTTGTATGTGAAAGTCAAGCACTTAATTTATTTAATAAACTGCTAAAAATAGAATATATTAAAAAGCACAAAACATGTTCATTAAAACAGTTTAGCGTGAAAGGTAAAATAAACGAGTGTCAGCAGATTGAAAGGTGGTAAAATCTTGTACAAATGTCTGTTTGACAAACTTTTTTTAACCAATGTATAATGATTTGACTTATGATTATTTTATGAGATGAAGGAGATTCTGTTGATGGAGTCTGCCTCGTCTCAGCAAAACAGGTTTCGATATAACATTATTACTTGCGGTACACTATTAATTACACAGAAAATGTTTATCTTCAGCGCTCCGCCCCCTCAAAAATATCCAAGAATTAATGAAGAGGCTAAAAAAAGTCCTTCGAATTCAATCGTGGGCGGAATATATGTGTACCGTACTTGGTACCGTTTGCTCTTTGATTACATTTTCCCACGGTTTGAGATTTCCTCTTTCTCCCACACCCACTCTGTCAGTATCTCTTGAGATGACATTTCTCTCGTGAATATCTGGCATTTTAGAAGTATTAATCTGAAATCGAAGGTTCTACTCTTTTTTGTTTTTCTTTTTTTCTTTTTTTTTTTGCGCAACTCTGTTGCGGCAAGAACAAAATATTCTTTCAGAATGTATGATCTGGAATTGGAATGGAAGCAGTTTTGGCGCCTACCCTGAATCCATCATAAAAATTCAGTATATGGAATTAGTAAGTACTAAATACTTCAAATACTTCGGCGCATGAATCAGTTATAACAAATTTAGTATCGGAGAAAAGGAAAACTTAACATAAAATATGCTATGCTAACAGCAGTTTCACACAATACCGCAAGATGCTACACATCCAAAATATTAACCTAAAAACTTAAGTTTTGTTCTTAAGTATCCTCGTCAGACCGAAATTTTCATATGTATGTCATGCGTGGTACCAAACCAGTTCAGAAATGTCTAAACTGTTAGCTGTGTGAAAAATCGCTTTCTAAAATCAATGGTTAAAATGATTTTGAGTAATTGATGCTTAAGGGTCTTGGCAAAGATTTGTCTTCTTTGAACATCGTGGATTGGCGCTACAGAATCACAAAGAACTGTACTAAATAACAGGAACCGAATCAGTTAAAGACTACCAACAGCAGCAACAACTAAAATAGATAACGCATGTAACTCGAAAAGAGAATAATGACGTAGTAAAGGTGGTGATATTTCCCATCGATATTGAAATGAACAATAACTTCTTCTTCTTCATGTGTCGTATCCCTTCACAACGTAGGCGATCATGGACTTCCACTTGGGTCTGTCTCTTGTCGCTCTCAACATTCTTCGTCTTGGTATCTCTCCCAAACCCCGCTCTATCATCCATTTGCTCAGGCCTATCAAGTAGGTCAAGCGCTGCTCCCTCTCTCTCTCTCTCTCTTCCCCTCTATCCGTCCTGTGAGTATTCATTTCTCCAAGCCCTCTTTCTTCGTTACATGTCCCAGAAATCTCATCTGTCTCTCCCTTATATTAAGTATGAATATTCTCCTTGTTTCCATCCTTTCCAACACCTCATCGTTAATCACACGCTCAGTCCATGGTATCCTCAACATCCTTCTGTAAAACCATATTTCTTCTACCTCAAGCCTCTCCTTCATCCTTAAGGAGACCGTCCAACATTCACTGCCATACAGAAGAACAGATATTACATAGCAATTCAGTACTCTCTTCTTTGTTTCCAAAGAGTTTTTTCCTGTCTCTCAGGATTCTGGTTAACTTTTGAAATGCGTGCTTGGCATGCCAACGTGTCTTTAGATGTCAACATCGCACTTTCCATCCTCTGTCAGAACGCTTCCCAGGTATTTAAATTTCTTTACTTGTTTTATTTTAGTTTCTACGACCTATAGTTGGCATCTTGGGGTCTTCTTTTTACTGATGACCATATATTCAGTTTTCTTTAAATTTATGCTTAGTTCTCTCTTCTCGTTTTCTGTTGCTATCTTCTGTAGGAGGTACTGGATTCTACTTTCCGTGTCTGCTATCAGCAATGTGTTGTCCGCGTATTATTGAGATTGTGGCCGCCCATGACGAATCCTGGCAAGGATCTTTTTTTCTCTTATAATTGTTTCGCTGTATAAGTTGAATAGATCCGGTGAGAAAACACATCCTGCTGAATTCACTTCCTATCCCTACGCAAGCGGTTTGCTGCCAATAGATTTTCTTGATTATCCTAACGTCTTAACTTTAAAATCTTATTTTCCTGAAAAATTGTTTTAAGAGAAATATTTTAGAAATTTCAACCGAAAGCAGGATTGGCTGCTTGGTCAATGAATGCCAAATGTTTCCTTATAAGGAAACGGCTAATATTACAACTGCTGTTACCGTAGTTAGAAAATAAAGACGTCTCATCATCCCTTAATCCTAACCAAAGCACGAACAACTCGATCGTGTATGAGAGCAGGGACGGTCCGAGGGACCCTTAACACCCCCTGTATCTATAATACTCCCACCGAATCTATGATACTAATTCCTCTCAATTTTCAAGGTAGCATCATATAAAATCAAAACGTTATAGTAACCTAATTATGTACAACAATGGATCATATGCAATATATGTGAACCATTCAACTAAAAAAATTGAAAGTAAATACGTGTCCAAATACAAATTAGAGACATTTCATAACAGATCATTCCATTTCAGATAAATCAACAATGTTTTGCAGCAATTTTTAACGTCAACTTGATATTTGTCTTGCTAAAAGTTGAATAATTTTAACACATTCAATATTATAGACAAAAAGTAGTGAATATTATACAGTGTATTTTTGGACTTAGTTTTAACAAAACATATTCAAAAATTTAGACGAAAGACCCCAGAAGTAGATCAACAGCTGAAAACTTTTCATCCTTTTTTGTCACCAATTTTTTATTCCTACTTAGATTGTCACCATTACTTTTATTCTTTCTAAGATTGCCACCAATTCTTTTATTCTTTCAAAGATTGTCCCCAATTCTTTTATTCTTTCAAAGATTGTCCCCAATTCTTTTATTCTTTCAAAGATTGTCCCCAATTCTTTTATTCTTTCAAAGATTGTCACCAATTCTTTTATTCTTTCAAAGATTGTCACCAATTCTTTTATTCTTTCAAAGATTGTCCCCAATTCTTTTATTCTTTCAAAGATTGTCACCAATTCTTTTATTCTTTCAAAGATTGTCACCAATTCATTATTCCGATTAAGATTGTCACCAATACTTTTGTTTCTCATAAGATTATAACCAATTCTTTTATTCCTTCTAAGATTCTCACCAGTTCTGTTTAGCGGAGACAAGGAGTTCAAACTAACAAGAAGTCTTTCTCGTTTTTTTTTTTTCGGCGAATGTCCGTTTGTGCTTTTGTTTAAATTTCACTTTCACTTTCATTTCAATTGTTGCTTCGCTCCGAATCACACCGCTCGAACCTCTTAGAAATAATCAACATTCTCAGAGAAAATGCCCCTTATTCCGGTAAAAACTATCGCCCGGTTTACACTCCACCCACGTCTATTGTACAAGTGTAGAGGCTCATCCCTTGTCCCCTGTTTAGGATGTCGTTTCCGGCTTTCTCTTTTCCAAATATTTTCACTCTCACGTAGCCCCCTGCACATCAGTGGCGTTACCGCCTTGCTCGGGGTGATATGATTAAAAAAAAAATGATATCTCTTTTGAACCGGACAAAATTTCTAGTGCACTGCACAGCTTTAAATCTACCGAAAGATCGTGAAATTCTTATTCTTAACTAGCAGTATAACCCGGCGTTGCTCGGGTGTAATGAAATCTTTAAAAGTAACCTATGGTCCAGTAGTTCAGACTCTTTGGACGTTGGCACGAAAGACTAAAAAGCAATAGTTCTTTCCAGTTCAAGCGATACCGTAGACTGAAAGAAAAATGAATGGATGTAAGTCAAATTTTGATTTCCTGGTATCGATATCAAATCTTCTGCACTATTGTAAGAACTACAACCTTGAAACTTCTGAATATCGTTTCTTATGTTTTTGTCTATGAGCGTATCAAATTTGATTAAAATCGGACCACTCCTTCTATAACCCGATTTTTTCGATTGTCGATTTTCGATATTTATCGGCGGTACCTCGACACAAAACCTAGCTAAGAACACGCTTATAGTACAACTGTGTAAATTTTCAAGAAAATCGATTCAGCCGTTTTCGGAGTCTATACTCCCACACACACACACACACACACACACACACACACACACACACACACAAAGTTCCATTTATAAATAAGTTTAGATAACTGTTCAGCCCATTCTGGAGCTGAACTGCTCTGGAGGTATAATGGGTGTCATCTTGTTTATTAGTCCGTGCGGGGCTCCCTGCCATTGCCTCAGATAAACAATAAACCATTCCTTTTTTTTATTTCGAGGAAAAACGGAGAAAGATATGACAGTGCCGCTGTTTAGTTTTAGTGAAAAAAAGAAATCATGCATCCTAAGAAAGAAAGGTTTATGCAAACTTGTCTCGTTAGAATAATTACTACTGCGTAGTGAGTTCGTCTAAGTTACTCTTAGAAAATCACTATTATAAGAAAGAGATGATAACGCTCTCATACGTTTAACCTCTGCTTCAGTGAAATGGAAAACCATTTCAATTTAGAATCTTTTCATTTGTACCCTCTTATTTCTTCAAATAATGACCTTCAGTCATATTTATGTTTGTACTTGCAATATTTTTCTTAAAATTATTAAGTTTAAATATTTAACGAGACAATATGAGAATTTCAACGAGTATTTTGTTGTCGTTGCAAGTAACTTATTCAATCAATAAAATAAAAATTTTGAGTCACCAGGAAACTTAATGAGGAAAGCTTTGAATTTTTCACGGTTAATACTAATATAGCATATCCAACAGCTGTTGGTGAAAGCCTAAGCGAGGAAGTTTTAAAAAATATTAAGCTTAAGCCTCAGGGGGCTTCTTCTCCCCAAGCAGTGTACTTTTCCCTTTGGAGGGAGCTGGGTTTATTGCCCGGTACCTGAGGTGTCCACAAAGTGAGAAGTACCGAGGGGTCTTGGGCATTTTTTCCACTGCATTGATGTTAAGCCCAATTTAAACTTCGACCATTTGTCTCATTCGGTAGCAACGTGAGGGCGCTGAAAAATGCCACTGCCCCCAGAACGAATATACCTTATCCGAACCCTAAATCAAGTAATAATGCGTTCTTTGAAGACGGGGTATCACTCAGTTTTCGTTAAAGGTATGTTAGATAGAGCATGTTAGATAGAATAAATTATGGAGAAAGTGAAGCCTATAGGACATGGCGAAGACCACATTTCTTCGAACCTTGCAGACTGGTGCTACAGAATCACAAAGAAAGAACTTTACCAAATAACAGAAACCACATCATATGAGGACTTTTAACAGCAGCAACATCTAAAACGGGTATCATGTGTAACTCGAAGAGAAAATAACGAAAAAGACGCTGACATTCTATACTACGCAAAAGGTTTGGAAGAAAGCCAACCCTATCAGTACTGGAAAGATAACAGCTACTGGACCTGAGAAGCCTATTTTCATGACATTTTAATTCGAAGGGAAAATAGCGAAAAATAATGACAACAACGAAAAAGATGCTGACATTCTATACTAAGCAAAAGGTTTGGAAGGAAGCCAACCCTATCAGGACTGGAAAGAGAGATAACAGCTACTGGAGTTTGAGTTTGTGTTTGAGTTTTGTTTAACGGCATATCAACACCTCTGTGGGTTATTTAAGGACAAAAAGGTGGGGTTTTAAGGTTTTGTTTTTTTTGTTTTTGTTTTTTCATGTTCAGTTATAGTGAGAAGGTTGATTTAAACAGATTTGAATTAAATTGTTTTGTTTTTATTCTTTTTTATTTTAGAAAACTGAAAATGTCTTTTAGTTTTGTATTAAAAATGTTTTGCTGAGAATTTTTCCTTCAAACATGTGTTAAGGTCATAATTTGTTCTTCAAAAATGATTTGTTGGTAAAATTTTTCCTTCAAAAATGTATATTTTTCTATAAAAGTCTATTTTTATGTATATACTTCTATAAAAGTTTATTTTTATACTTTTATAGTGTTTTGACCCCCGTTTCGCGGATGTACGTTGTGGTGCAGTGGATATCGGCTAGGAACAAGAAATCGAGGAGCCGAGTTCGAATTCCAGTTGAATTCATTGCATTCACTTACGCGCAAATACCCTTGAGAATGGTATTAATCCGTCTCTTACCTCCAGTTATGGGTTAAATAACAGGACAGATTGCCTTGGCTGGCAACCTGTCTACCACAGAAAGTAATGGCATCCTACTGCGAGATAATCATCTGCTCAGTCTGTCATGTCTCTTTCGAGACATGATCGCCCAAGCGTGTTTCACGTACAGCACTTAACTGACATTTTAGGGGATTAACCACTTGCCCATAGCTGAGACCTTAACAGGTACTACCACTCCGGGTCAGAGTGGACCTGGGAACAACAGCAATTAAGAGGTGGTTTCATTCTCCTCACAACCTCCCAATCAGAGGCCTTGCTGCCGGATGCTGTTTTCTGTCATGCCCAGAACCAACAGCTACTGGACTTGAGAAGCTTATTTTCATGAAAAATTGTATTAAGAAAACTATTTTATGAACTTCAACTGACTGCATAACTGGTTAATCAGCCAATGAATGTCCCGATTTTCCATTATAGAGAAACAGCTGATATTACGATTATCGTTACTGAAACATTCAACAGAAATTTAGCATCAAAAATATTTGTTTAAGATTCCAACAACTTTATTGCGTCATGAATGTACGCTTAACTGCAGAAGTTATCGACGCGGAAAATGGAGTCGGCATACTGCGTTCAAATTCAAGACAAAGCTATTGCGTTTATTTTCACGCATATATCCTTGGAGAAGGCATGAAACCATCTCTTCTCCTTCCAGTTAAGGGTAAAGCAGAGAATACTGGGTTCTCCAGCTTTGACAAATCTGATTTCAAAACTGGTTGAGAGTGAGGCTAGCAAGCCCACCTCATTAAAATAAACTCCTTGTTACAGAAACCACAACAGTAATTTTTTCTGTAATCAGTTCACTCAAAAAAAATTGATAATTCCAATAAGATGCAAGGTGTTTAAATGTAACCGAAAACCAAATCCTAAATAGGAAACAAAGTATAAAACTCTACTCCTATTCAACAGAACGGAAAAGAATGTAGCATCGTGGGATTGTGGTACTATACGTCACTATGGTGTCTGCAGGGTTAACATAACACCTAATACAATTTATGAGGTCTTGACTCCAATCACTTACTCGCTGACGGGACGTGGATTCCCTCTGTCTCTTCTACAAATATTTTCACGGTTTTCGCTCCGATGAGCTTAGCTTCCTCGTGTCCCCTCTACATGAATTTACTCGAGCAACTAGACTGGTAACAAGGTCACACCTTTTACAATCAAAATAACCAAATGCAGCCTCTACTTCTACTTTACCAGCTTCTTTTCTCGCACTTCCCGCCCGCGGAACTCTCTTCTGTATACTTGCTTCCCTGATAGCTACAATCAACAAGAGTTTAAAGGAAACGTCAATTGCGATCTCTTATCCCCTTGACTCCCATCCTTCTCTTATCCTTTCCCCCAACAACCCCTGTATCTTGTTATTCCCCATATTCCCTTTACGCTCACGCAACTCTCTTCACACCAGTATTCCCATCCTTCTCTTAACCATTCTCTGATACCCACTGTAACCGGTTCCTCTTTCTCTTCGCTCTCCTTTTATATAACCTTTCACTCTCCTTTTATGTAGCCCCCTGTGCACTAGTGGCAGTGCTGCCTTGGTTAAGGTGACGATTATAAATAAAAAATAACTGATTTAGATGTATATTATTGTATTATCATTATGTGACCTCTATTGATCTGGCAAAATAGATAATTGGATAGTATTCTATAGAAAATTACCGGAAAACCGGTGGTCTTTCTTTTTCTTTCTTAATGTTGTTGTTGTTATTATTATTATTATTATTATTATTATTATTCTTGTTGTTATTATTTTTTATTTCTTCATTTTGTTGATTTATACTATTATGTTTTTGAGGCAATTTCTCTCAGTGAAATATTTCAAGCCTGGCTTGGCTTTAAAAATTCAACGGAAGGATCAGTCAGTTAAGTGCCATACGTGATACACGCTTGGGCGATCATGTCACGAAAGAGACATGACTGACTGGGCAGAAGATTATCCCGCAGTAGGTTGCCATTGCTTTCTGCGGTAGACTGGTTGCCGAGCAAGGCTATAGAACCCAATCTATCCTGCTGTTTAACCCATAACTGGAAGGAAGAGACGGATTAATACCTTTCCCAAGGGTATTTGCGCGTAAGTGAATGCAATGAATTCAACTGGAATTTGAACTCGGCTCTCCGATTTCTCGTTCCGAGCCGATAGCCACTGTACCACAAGGCACATTAACTGACTAACGGAAGGATATCCGAACAAAAAAAATAGCTTCGAGAAAGACTTGCATGTTCTTAACTCGGGAGCTTATTAGGTCAGGTGACACATATTTACACATTAGCGACTATAAAGTATATTCCTATTCCGTGTCTTTCTTTTGTATTCCATTTTTCCCGACTTCACTCATCGCTGTATTGTTGACTATTACCAGTAGTAATAGTCGTAGTAATGTTGTTGTCTGGCTTCCATTGTTCTACACATTTAAAACTAATTTTCCTCATCATATTGTTGCTTATATAATAATCGAAATATTTCAGCTCTGAATCTGGAAAGAATTTTAAAAGTTAATTTTTCATCCTTTGTAATATAACAGGAAAGACAGATGATAAAAATAACCAGAATTATAGCAAAATTTTCCTAAGTTTAATTCTTTTGTGCCAAGAATATTATTTATTATCATCGATTGATTTTATTTGCGAAGAACGTGGAAGCAGATCTACTGTTCTAAGTCACTCTACTCCCCCACAAGCTCATCAATATTTCTTTAATGAAATATATATGTGTATGTGTGTGGGTGTTCTTGGTTGTATATCAAAGAATAGATAGATAGATAGATAGATAGATAGATAGATAGATAGATAGATAGATATTGAACAGAATAAAATAGACAGAAAGAAAGAAAGAAAGAAAGAAAGAAAGAAAGAAAGAAAGAAAGGTGTTCTTGGTTGTATATCAAAGGATAGATAGATAGATAGATAGATAGATAGATAGATAGTTAGATAGATAGATAGATAGATAGATAGATAGATAGATATTGAACAGAATAAAATAGATAGATAGATAGATAGATAGAAAGAAAGAAAGAAAGAAAGAAAGAAAGAAAGAAAGAAAGGTGTTCTTGGTTGTATATCAAAGGATAGATAGATAGATAGATAGATAGATAGATAGATAGATAGATAGATAGATAGATAGGTGTTCTTGGTTGTATATCAAAGGATAGATAGATAGATAGATAGATAGATAGATAGATAGATAGATAGATAGATAGATAGAAAGAAATTGAACAGAATAAAATAGATAGACAGATAGATAGATAGATAGATAGATAGATAGATAGATAGATAGATAGAAAGAAATTGAACAGAATAAAATAGATAGATAGATAGATAGATAGATAGATAGATAGATAGATAGATAGATAGATAGATAGAAAGAAATTGAACAGAATAAAATAGATAGATAGATAGATAGATAGATAGATAGATAGATAGATAGATAGATAGATAGATAGATAGATAGATAGAAATTGAACAGAATAAAATAGATAGATAGATAGATAGATAGATAGATAGATAGATAGATAGATAGATAGATAGATAGATAGAAATTAACAGAATAAAAAGAATAGATAGATAGATAGATAGATAGATAGATAGATAGATAGATAGATAGATAGATAGATAGAAAGAACAAAAGACATTTTCTCTAAGGATTCCTAAAAATGAAATTGCAAATAAATAAAATATCCAGCAACTTTATCGTTTTTAAATAATCTATTTAAACAATTCTACATAGTATGGCTGTTTTCAACAAGTCCTGGTTATTATGAAACCAGGGGATGAGGATGAGGATTCGAATTCAGACAGCCCGTAATTTCTCCTGTTCGTGTGTATGGATAGCGAATGTACCTGGAGATTCTTTTCTCAGCTTGCGTACTTTAGTACGTAGGCATTTATAAAGCATAGGCACCCCCAGTCCAGTTTTTACCTTCAACTAGGTGGGAATGAGGTTGGGTTTGAGATTGGGCTTGTCAGTGGATTGCTCTCCCGATTTTGAATTCTGAAACATATTTCCCCGAGACAGCGAGAAGCGATATATTGCTTCCTTTCTCAAGGCATCGGAGCGATGGAATTGTCAGCTCTTTTCGACTGGAAGTGAACTTGGATCGCTAATTACATTTCTGTCCTGCCAAACTTAACTCTGGCCCACTCTCAATTTGGAAGCAGAAACAATCATGTAACATGAGTTACATATAGATTTCTAATAATTTTGGAAGATGATGTAAATAAACACTGTAATCACATTCTTCTTTTGTTATATATATATATATATATATATATATATATATATATATATATATATATATATATATAAAACAAAACAAGAAAGTGATTACAGTGTTTAGATAGATAGATAGATAGATAGATAGATAGATAGATAGATAATGAACATACTGTTGGATAGATAGATAGATAGATAGATAGATAGATAGATAGACGACTCTTTCATTTCTTCTCCCTGCACTTTAATATTTTTTTATTTTTTATTTTAATATTAAATTTAAATTTTATCTACATGCAATCTTAGAATATTTTTAATCTTATTATAAAAGCAGTATCTTAACTTTATAAGATTTAATTCCCATGAACATCAAATGAACTTAAATTCAAATCTATTGAACTGTCAATTTGAAAAATGCACCTGATGATTGCATAACGCATGAAACTCTAATTTGTGCCATCGACGCAGGACAATACGTATATTTATTAATATATTTATAATATAGCTATGTTCATACATTGATCTCTCTTTCATGAACACCGGAATATATATATATATATATATATATATATCTGTGTGTATGTGAATGCATATGTTATAATATATATATATATATATATATATATATATATGCATTCACTCATACAAATCCTTAATTTACACTTGAGACTTGAAAGTAATAGAGATTGCTGATTGGTATGGTTACAGTCTTTATATTTACAAACACTCTACTATTGAATACCCTTTTATGGCTCAAGTGATTAACTTTCTCTCTCTCTCTCTCTCTCTCTCTCTATATATATATATATATATATGACTAATGTGGAGAAGTGTGTCACTTAACTGAGCGTAGTATATGCCGACTTCGAAGTTCGGGAAAGCCCCATTATGATGACCACACTCCTCAGGGCTTTTGTCGGCATACACTCTGCTCAGTTAAGCGACAAACATCTCTACATTGATCCTATTAGCACTCTATTTCTATCTCGACAAAAACCTACTTACCAAAATATCTTTTTTTCGACTGAAAAAACAACAATCTTGGCACTAAGCATCATCACAACTCAACACTATATATATATATATATATATATATATATATATATATATATATATAAAACCAACTTTTGACAAAAAGTAGTATATATATATATATATATATATATATACTACTTTTTGTCAAAAGTTGGTTTTATATATATATATATATATATATATATATATATATAAATATGTGACTTCACATATCAAGATCCGTTCTGGATCTCGATATGTAAAGTCACAAGTTTATTTGGCTGGAAAGAGTCGACTTTAGACTCGAAACACGTGTAGCGTCACAAATACCGTTATGGACACTTAATATATCATACAAAAACAAGTAATATTAATAATAATAGCAACAATAAATCTACACTTTAAGCATGATTTTGCTTTTGACAAAAAAGTAGTATTTGCCAAGGAACGGCTTAATAAAAACAGTGCTCAATATAATTTTCAAAAAACGAAAATGTAGGGCAACTTAAGACATAAAAGATTTAGAACACCGACCTTTCTGCTACCTTATTTTCTACCAATCTGGTTATCATCAGACAGTAAAAGTAGTTGCTATATCTCAAAACTCTCTTACGTACGCAATCATGCCGGGAAAGAGGACAGTGAGAGAAACAAAGAGAAAAGAAAAAATAGCCTATTTCATACAAATACTCCTACACAGGATCATAGCTTGGCAGTAAGAACTTCCTTGCGTTTTTTTTTTTTTTTTGCCGGCATTACAAAGAATAGGAAAGAGTTTCGAGATATAACACTTAATTTACTTCCCGAGGATACGAGATTGGTAGAAACCATGGCAGCAGAAAGGCAACTGTTCTAATTATTTTATGTCTTTTATATATTCTACAAATATATGATGTAAAAAATTGATACAAACAAATAAAGACGGACAATGGAGAAAGATATTTTTGGGAATATATTTCCGGTGTAGTATTTAAAAAGTTCTACCATATTCTCTGACAACGAAAATCAGAGTTTATTGCAGTTAGAATAAGTTTGTAATTTACTCCTGAAGATGATATTAGAAAAGGTCGAAAATACTTGGGTTCAGAAAAACTACGGCGCCTTCCTTGATGAATTTCATCTTAGCATCAAGAAACTGATTGGACAATTGTAAAGAAACAGTATAAAAATAAGTAAAGACAATGTTTATATTATTCAGTGGAACATTTTTGAATGATGATATGCTATATATAGCGTTAAATTGTAATGATACTTAGTGCCAAAATTGCTGGGTTTTTTGTTTGTTTGTTTTTTTTTTTGTATTGTTTTTTTTTTATTTATTTTTTTTTTTCAGTAGTTTCCTGGTAAAAAGGAATTTTAGACGAGCAGGGTTTTTTGTTGTTGTTATAAAGTGCTCGATATCAAGAAAGAGATAGAGCATTAACAGAATTAATGTGGAGAGATTTTTGCTTAAGTGAGCAGTGTTGTTTCAGTCATGCCTACTTTGAAGTTTTGTGAAGGCATTATTATAATGTCTTCACACTTCAGTGTTTTAGAAAAAAACAGCAGAAAAACAAAAACCCAAATATTTGCGGGTAAATGATTATAATGAACTCGACTAGAATTTGAATTCAGGTTAAATATACATTTTTTTTCTAAATAAACTATTTTCACAATTTTTTAAAAATATCACCTGAAGAATAACAATATTGTTTTGAAACATGAACATTTTTGTGCAGTGATATAATGCTTTTATAACCCATTGTAACAATATATATATATATATATATATATATATATATATACATATATATATATATATTCAACACTGTTTCTTATTAATATGAAAGCTATTTGCAATAATAGTTGTCCAATTTTTATATCTATCTATCTATCTATATATATATATATATATATATATATATATTCTACACTATTTCTTATTAATATGAAAGTCATTTACAATAATAGTGTCCAATTTATATATATATTTATATATATATATATATATATATATATATATATATATATATATATATACTCACTCATCTTTTCATATCGAACACTTAATTACAAAATCTGCTTGGTTTAAATGTCTCTCTATCAGTATTCTACCGATTGTGACCAATTTTGGCTTCGCACACTCTTTTACACACTCTTCTTTCTTCACACACACACACACACACACACACACACACACACACACACACACACACACACACACACAGTTTTTTTCAGGGGATTTAATGATGGATGTACGTTGTGGTACAGTGGATATTGGCTCGGAACGAGAAACCGGGGAGCCGAGTTCGAATTCCAATTGAATCCATTGTATTCACTTACGCGCAAATACCCTTGGGAAAGGTATTAATCCGTCTCTTCCTTCCAGTTATGGGTTAAATAGCAGGACAGATTGGGTTCTATAACCTTGGTCGGCAAACAGTCTACCGCAGAAAGCAATGGCAACCTACTGCGGGATAATCTTCTGCCCAGTCAGTCATGTCTCTTTCGAGACATGATTGCCCAAGCGTCTATCACGTATGACACTTAACTGATTGAATGATAAAGTGGAAAATCTTTTTCGTGTGACGCGTTACCTTAATCGGATGAGAGTGATATTAACGTTGATATCTTTTTTTTATACGCATGAAGAAGAGAATGGAGTGAAATTTGAAATTTAAATTTGATTTATTTTTTAAATATGTGCTGTGGGTATTTAGTGTAACCAATTTCACTATATTTCCTTTTGTTTATGTCTTTTATCACTTTTGTTATTAAATATCGCATAATAGATATGTGATAACAGATCTACCAAGAAAGGCGCAAATTTTACAGCTGATGATCAAGTAATTAAAGCACTTTCTATATATTTTCGTCTTAGTCAACTGCTTTTTTTTTTATTAGAGTAGCATTTTATAAATCAAAATTATGGTGTCTCATTATAATGAGCATCTGATGCATTGGTTGAGTTGTTTTGTAGAATATCCCTTTTGTGTTCATATAATCTTTTATTTAAATTCCAGGTTTTACCTATGTATTCCTTGTGGCAATTTTTACAGGTGACACATATATAAAACAACGAATGGTAAAAAGATAAGTAACAATATGAAAATTATTATAAGGTTCAATATTGTGTGTGTGTGTGTGTGTGTGTGTGTGTGTGTGTGTGTGTGTGTGAGACCGGGCGTTTAAGCGCACTAGACTTGTTCAGACTGTTGATCACACTAGATTATACGCTCTCTCTTAGAAACTGTAACTAAAGCCCTCTCTGCATAGTTGAGCTATAGGTGGTCCCCGCGGATGTTGAACAAACATGAATGTACCTAAATGAATGCTTGCAATAGAGATGTGCTAAATGCTGTGGCAGAAAATTGTTCTCGAAATAGGCTACCATAGATACGGGTAGGTAGTGAAAATTTCTCGGGTCGACCTACTTTTGGTACAACATAGTTCTGATTTGGGGAAGTTAGGCGAGTCAATACATTTTCAATATACCCTTGTAGAAACCTGGGTTGCGTAATATAACTCGTTTACAAATGAAAAATATTCAAAAGATCTACACTTTAATTGTATTGAACACTTTTTAATACAGTTGTGTACTGATCTAATTTAATTATGACCAAAAACTAAGTAATTAAATAATTATATATATATATATATATATATAGAGAGAGAGAGAGAGAGAGAGAGAGAGAAAGAAAGAAGGAGAGGGAGATGATGAGCAGATCAGATAGATAGCTAGATAGATATATAGATATGAACAGACTGAATAGATAGATAGATAGATAGATAGATAGATAGATAGATAGATAGATTAAGAGACTGCAATAGATAGATAGATAGATAGATAGATAGATAGATAGATAGATAGATAGATAGATAGATAGAAGTTTCAATGTTTAGTTCCTCTTTATACATGCCCCAACAAGAAGAATTTTCAATAATAAAACAGCTACCCTCAAACAAGAAACAAGAATTGAAACCGTTCCACTTGATCTAATTTCCACTGGTCATTTTGTCTGAACCCAGCTTTGACAAATTATCCACATCAAGTATTAAGTGCGTTTACAGCTGCTTACCTGAAAGAGAAACAGATTGAGAGAATCTTTTAACCTCGGTTTTTAGAAAACCATGTTTAACACGTCGAATGGTATCGTTAATAAAGTCGAAGGTAGCCGGTCTAATATACTTTTCTTTATTGCAATAAAAATGTAAAAAATAAAAGAGCGATTATACAAATGATAATTATTCGAAATAAAAAATATCGCTAATAAAACAATTTAGTAAGAAAATAATTCTATTAACCTTAAGTTATATGACCGGCCAGTTAAGTCCCATAAGAGGTGGCCATTTCTTTCTGCGATAGACTGGTTGCCATCCAAGGCTATAGAACCCATTTTTCTTGCAATTCAATTCTTTGATCCAGATCAGCCATACGTAATACACGTTTTGGCAATCATGTCACTTTCGAGACATGACTGACAATGCAGAAGATTTTCCCGCAGTAGATTGCCATTGCTTTCTGCGGTAGACTGGTTGCCAGCCAAGGCTATACGACCCAATCTGTCCTGCTATTCAGTTCTTTTCTTCATATCAGTCAGCTAAGTGCCATATATGATACACACTTAGGCGATCATGTCTCGTTCTATCCATGACTAATAAGGCAGAAGATTGTTCTTTAGTAGGGTGTCATTTTTTTCTGCAGTAGACTGGTTGCCAACAAATGCTATAGAACCTAATCTATCCTGCTATTCAATTCTTCTATCCAGATCAGTCAATTAGGCACCATACTTGATACACGCTTAGGCGATCATGTCTCTTTCGATCCATGACTGACAAGGCAGAAGATTTTCCCATAGCAGGTTGCCATTTCTTTTTGCTGTTGACTGGTCGTCAACAAGGATATAGAACTCAATCTGTTCTGCTATTTAATCCATAGCTGGAAGGAGAAGATATGGATTAATATTTTTTCCTAAAGGTATGCGTAAGTGAATCCAACGAATTCAACTAGAATTCGAACTTGTCTCTCCGATTTCTCATTCCGAGCCGATATCCATTACACCACAACGCACATAGAAGATATATTGATATATTGAAGATTACTCGTTAAAGAATGCCACTAATTTGTTAAGTTTTCATTTATTTTCGTGGTATTTCTTGGCACTCTTAATATTTTGGCAAGCGGCTTTTAATATTGCAATATTCTTGCAAGTTCTGTTCTTTTTTTAAGGGTGTTTAAAAATTTCCAAATGCTTGGATTATGGGAAGACACTTGCTTCAAAAAAGCCCTATGCCATCCTTCAAGGACGTTATTTGTTCTAGATGTAGTTCTACATAAGGATGCTGAGGATACCCGGGACAGAACCTGTGAGCAACGACGAGGTTTTGGGGAGAATGGAAACGAAAAGGAAGCTTATAATTACTATCAGGAAGAGACAGCTGAAGTTTCTCGGACAAGTAATAAGGAAGGGGAACTTAGAGAACCTGATACTCACAGGACGCATAGAATGAATAAGAGACGAGGGAAAAATGTGTGACATACCTGATAAGCTTAAGCAAATGGATGGGTGAGCAGGGTTTGGGAGAAATACCAAGAGAAAAGATATTAAAAGGGATAGGAAGATCTAGAGGTACATGATCGCCCACGTCCTGAAGGGACAAAGCATTTACAGGCGAAGAAATCAGCATTGACTCTCGCAAAGTAAGACCACGTACATATTTCAAACATAAGTATTTCGAATAATTATCATTTAGTAATTGTTTTTTCGATTAATTTTCATTTAAGCAATTTACAATTCGAATAATTGTTTTCTAATAATTTTCTCGATACGGAAGATTAGGATTAAATTAATGAAGTGTTTACATTTTTTAATATCGTTGTTGACACAAAAAAAAGGAAGGCAGAAGAGAGTTTCACAAGCGATAAATGTGCGAGAAGAAACTATTAGCATAGAACCCACGGTTACAACCAGCCGATTCAACAGTGAAATGATGAGACCTTGTTGCCAGTCTAGTCAGTCAGTTAAGTGCTATACGTGATACACGCTTGGGCGATCATGTCTCGAAAGAAACATAACTGACTGGACAGAAGATTATCCCGCAGTAGGTTGCTATTACTTTCTGCGGTAGACTGGTTGCCAGCCAAGGCTACAGAACCCAATCTGTCCTGGTATTTAACTCATAACTGGAGGGAAGAGACGGATTAGTACCTTAGTATTAGTCCCGAGGGTATTTGCGCATAAGTGAATGCAGTGAATTCAACTGGAATTCGAACTCGGTTCTCCGAATTCTCGTTCCGAACCGATATCCACTGCACCACGACGCACATCCTTGCACAACGATGGACATTCGTGAAGTCGAAGAAAACTCATGAGAACAATTACCGTGAAAATATTGGTTTATCCGGAAAGTTCATGTGGATTATTAGTCGTTCATGTTCCAACACGTTACACGTCAAATTTATCAACAAATATAATATGCTTCCATTTCCGATTAGAGCATATTTCAAACCATCCCTTGAGAAAGAAGATTTAAAATCACTTACTTCGTGTCAATTTTACATCCCAATGAAAATGGAAGATCATAAAGTGCATTTTAGACACTTTATACTTGTTTTTATTACAGTAAACGCAAAGTTACACTGCAAGCAACAAAAAAGATATATGCTGTGTATGAAGAAGGTGATTTATCTGACAGAACTGGACGGAAATCGTTTGCTAAGTTTAGAGTCGGTGATCGTAGTCTTATTGATGAAGAACGCTTAGGTAGACCCCCATCCCTCCAATTACAAATGACGTCTAATTCAAGACAATAATTAAGAATAACTAACATTACATAACGCGAGAATTGGCAAAAGCACTAAATTTATCAAAATCCACCATCCATGGGCACTTAGCTAAGCTTGGGTAGTCAAATCACCCCGATGTTTGGGTGCCACATGATCTGATTGAAAGAATATTTTAGATCGGATTTCTATCTGTGATTTGCTGTATTTAAGCAAATTGTGATGGGTGATGTGAAATAGATCGTTTACAACAAGGTTCAGCGAAAATGATCCTGGGGTAATCGACATGAGCCAACTTTAGCCTCCCCCAAAGCAGGTGTTCATTCGAAGAAAGTCATGCTGAGCTTCTGGTGGGATTGGAAAGGAATCCTGTACTATGAGCTTCTTTCAGTAACTAAATTGATTCTGAAAGGTACTGCTCAAAATTGGACGAAATAAAGGCAGAAATTCAAGAAAATCGCCCAGAATTAGCAAACAGGAAAGGTGATGTTTTCCATTAGGATAATGCCAGATCTCACGTTTCTTTAACGACCCGGTAAAAATTGTTGCAGCTTGGCTCAGACATGTTACCGCACCCAGCATATTCAGCAGACACTGCTCCTTCGACTTGAATTTATTCAGGTCTTTGCAAAATATTCTCAATGGTAAAAATTTTAATTCTTTGGACGACATTATTGAGTTCTTTGCAGAAAACCACCAAAATTCTGAGAAGACGGAATATTTAAATTGGAGGGAAATAGAGAAAATTTGTGCAACAAAAGGGTTCATATTGGGTTAAATAAATATTTATTTGTATAATTTTGTTTTGTGTTTGAATTTCCCTTAAAAATCGGCATGAACTTTCCGGGCAAGCCAATATTTATATAAGAGGCACAGTGAAGCCACATTAGGGCGGTGGGAACACTAGATGCTGAGTCAGAACTATTGATGCCATATTGAACTTTCCAGAATTAGTAGTAATTCTGATAATTTTGTTAATACCAATATTAATACCGGTCTTAACAAAATTAAGTAAGACTGAAACTAAAGCCATCGAGGGTGGCAAAATTCGCAATTTTTACAGAAGGATGCTGCAAATATCATGGATCGAGCATGTGAGCAATAAAGAGGTCTTAGAAATGATGGAAACAAATAAGAAATTAATACTGAGCATCAGGAAGAGATGGCTGAAGTTCCTGGGACATGCAATGAGGAAGGGGGGCTAATACTAACAGGCCAGATAGAGGGGAAAAGAGACAGGGGAAAGCAACGGATGACATATTTGAAGGACCTAATCAGGTGGATGACGGGACCAGGGTTGTATGGTGTAACAGAAGGCGTGTTCAGAGCCACCAGAGATAGGGAAACGTGGAAAGCCATGATAGCCTACGTCCTAAAGGAACAGGGCACATAGAAGAAGAAGATTTTGGATTGAGAAAGGATGTTAATATATTTTGCCTTTTAACTGCTTCACCGTCATTGATCGAGTTCAAGTCAGAAATCCTATGCACGTCTTTTGAGTCAAAGAACATTCAATTGTGGAACTTCCACCGCATTCTTTTACACTTTAAGGAAATGTTCGTTTTTTCCTTTTGTCTTAATTCATATATATATATATATATATATATATATATATATACTACACTCTTTACATACTACACTCATTACAAAAGTAAATGCTTGAACAGAGGGTTTTAATCAAAGTGTTCTTTCACTTTGTTATAATACACACACACACACACACACACACACACACACACACACACACATATATATATATATATATATATTTAAACACGTTGTATGAAACGGTAGAGACAACTTAGACTTGCAGATTTTCTTTTGTATTTTATCATTCATATATATATATATATATATATATATATAATTTCTCCAATATTCAAATATCTTTTTTTTTCTTTTGATATAAAAATGTTCCATATTAATTATTTTCCAAGCACTTTCAGCCACTTCTCTGGCCATTCTCAAGTGTTTTATGTTTCCGCTGTTCTTATTTTATCCTCACAGTGGAAACAACACACTTGAGAATGACCAGAGTAGTAAATGAAAATGCTATTTTGTACATATATAAATAATCTCTGTGAGGTATAAAACATTAATAAAACCATAAAAAGGGACATATTAAATTTGTGCATATAAAAAAAGGGGGGAGAAGAAGAAGAGCAAAGATAATAAAATAACTCAACGTAAAGAAGTGAATCAAAACAATACAATAAACAAAAAGTAATAAAAAAAGAAGCTAAACAGTTTTCGATCCTCACTCTTGGGAGGCAATCGAAGACAAAGGTGTTAAGAACAGCCATGGAATCAGTAGAGGAATTAAATCCCGGACTGTTCTTAAATTTTTTTTTTTTTTTTTTTTTTTTTTTTTTTTTGGTGGTGGGGTTATATTGTGTACATGAATTACACTTTTGTCATTGATTTCCTTAGAAGAGCCTTTAATCGAAATTCGTTTGCCTCTTTTTTTGCTATTTTCCTATTTATTGTTGCAATTATTTTCGATTCACCTCTTTACAGTGATTTATTTTTCTCCTCCTCTTCTTTCACCGGTTTGTTGTTTTTTTATATACAACTTTAATATGTGTTTAAACTGCATTAATATGGTTTGTGCAGAAATTTCTATCTGCCGGAATAATATTAGAAAAATTAATAACAAAGTGGAAAACATTTTTAGTGCGACGCGTTTCGTTCTTTAGTATTTCACCGAACTAAAGTAATGTTTCCGCTGATGTAATTAAACACGCACACGAAGGAGAGAGGCCGATGAAATTTAAAACTTTAAAAACTGTTAATTTAAAAGTTTAAAATTTCATCGTCCCCTCTCTTTCGAGTGCGTGTTTAATTACATCAGCGTAAACATTACTTTAGTTCGGTGAAATCCTAAAAGACGAAACGCGTCGCCCTAGAAATATTTTCGAATCTCTCATTAATTTTCCTAATATATATATAGTCATCGGCAGACAGATCTGTTTCGCTGTATCACAGCTCATCAGTACGGTTAAACATCTGATTGCTTCTAGCCAGGATTAAAACCCGACTGAATTGACAATTGACAATTCTACTTCTTAGCAATGGGCGCTCGGTAGAGGAAGCCGGACTTTAGCGTGTTATATACAATGTAAACACACGCCAGTAACAGAGTTTACAAATCCATTACTGAATATATATATATATATATATATATATATATATATATATATATATATATATATACTAGCAGCATAGCCCAACGTTGCTCGGGTGTAATGAAAGCTTTAAAACTAATCCATGGTCCTGGAGCTCAGACTTTTTGGACGTTGGCACGAAAGACTAAAAAGCAATAGTTGTTTCCAGTTAAAGCGAAACCGTAGACTGAAAGAAAAATGAGTGGATGTAAGTCATATTTTGATTTCCTAGTACCAATATCAAAAAAGTCTTTTTCGTCGTAAACTGAATTTTGAAGGCTAAATAAGTCCTCTGAGTAAATGGTATCATGACTGAGACTAAGAACTACAATTATATCTACTTAGAGCCAAACCCGAAGCAAAAACTAAAATAAATGAGCTGAAAAAATAGAGACATACAGGCAGATAAACAGACACACATACAAACATCTTGCCTTTTATATATATATATATATATATATATATATATATGTGTGTGTGTGTGTGTGTGTTATCGATTTTATGTACTATTGTAAGAACTGCAACCCTGAAACTTATGAATATCGTTTCTTATGTCTTCGTCTATGAGTGTATCAAATTTGATTAAAATCGGACCACTCCTTCTATAACCCGATTTTTTCGATTATCGATTTCCGATATTTATCGGATGTACCTCGACACAAAACCTAGCTAAGAACACTCGCAGACGCTTATAGTACAACTGTGTAAATTTTCAAGAAAATCGGTTCAACCGTTTCGGAGTCTATAGGTAACGAACACACACACACACACACACACACACACACAAAGTTCCATTTATAAATAAGTTTATATATATATATATATATATATATATATATATATAAGGAACGAAGAAAATAATTGCAACGTTCAAAACATTAATTTAAAACCGTGTCAATATAAAAATAAGCAATGAATATTTATTACTAATTAGATTTAGAACAAGTACAATCTACAAACTACTACAAAATTGTACATTTTGTTTCGACATTGAAAGAGCAATGTCGCATCAGGTAGTTAATAATGATGCTAATCATTATAATCATACCATCATTATTAACTACCTGATGAGGCATTGTTCTTTCAATGTTGAAACAAAATGTACAGCTTTTTATTTGTAGTTTGTACATGTTCTAAAGTAATAATTAATAATATATACATATATATGTGTGTGTGTGTGAGATAATAACGAAAGATGGTCCTTGTGTGCTTCTTATAATATGTGAATTTAAGAGGCCTGTTAATGAAATTCGAGGAATAAAAATGATAAAAATACTTTCAATAAGACTGGTGCGATTTATTTTAGATTAGTAGACCTTTTGACTAAACCAGAGAACACAGAGAAAGAAATAATTTTCGGCCATGTGTGTTGTGGTGTAATGGATATCGGCGGGGAATGAGAGATCGGTGTGCCGAGTTCGAATTCCAGTCAAATTCATTTCATTCACTTCCGCGGGAAAGGTAATGAATTCATTTTTTCTCACTCCAGCTATGGCCCGAATATAGTCAACCAGCCTACCGCAGAAAGTAATGGCAGCCTACTGTGGGAAAATCTTCTGACTAGTCAGTCATGTCTCTCTCGAGACATGATCGCCCAAACGTGTATCACGTATGACAATGACTGTGTCCGTTATCAACAAGATCAGAAATAAACAATTAAGTGGGACTCACTTTTCAGGAGAATTTTGTTTTTTGTCGGCTTATTTTATTTTTATTTTTTCTTTGTAAGAAATGTAATAGTTTTGACCTAGTAGTTTGCAATGGTAAAAGCTTTTTAGGGATTATAGACGGCTCTCTGTGGAAGCTGTATCTTCTGAGTAAGCCTACATTTTTGTTTAAAATGTATTTTCACACCAATTTTCGTCGTTCTTGTTGACACTTAGATGAAGACGCTAAAAATACACATAGTGTGGTCCGGTTGGTTGACATAAGCAGCGACAGAAAAATTGCGGTGGTTGTCTTTGATGAGATTTTTTATGTTTACTGAACTGATTACGGAATTCCGTGCTTGTTTCAGTTTTTCATGGGCACATGGTCCATGGGATAAAAGTGCTGGTTGAAGTAATGAATTAACCTAATGAGTTGTGAGTTCAATACCTAACCACAGCAGAGGTGAATCAAAAAATTGGAGAGTTGAATTACTATAGGAAAATAACTGATACCCGGAAGATGCATGGTACGTGAAACTAGAACAATCTACCCCGGTGGACATAATAAAGGGTTAGATTCGAAATCGCAATCACCTGACGAAGGCCGGAGCGTACAACGGCCGAAACGTCGTGCAGAACTTTAATATTATAGGGAGAAAATTCATAAAGTACGCTATGTGCGCGCCTCGATGTAGTGTAATGGTTAGCAAGCTAGTCTCGCTTGAATCATTACAGTTGCGTAGTGAGTTCGAAGCTCACTGGGTGTCCCATACTTTCGGCCTTGTACCACATCTAAACTGCGCTGAGAAAATCATCATAAACTACTCTATGTGAGGCTAGGTAAAAAGTCAGTTTTAGTTTGTAGATTGGCAAAATACTAGCGAAAAAATAATGTTTACATTTATTTCATTTGTATTTTTATAAAAGTTATATTTAATTTGTAGTCATGCAACTTAGAGTATTTAATATTTATTATTTACTTATTTGAAAAGTAATGTTATTGTTATTTATTATTTAAGATTATGTGTCTTAATGAAGTAAATGTTATTGTTAGTAGATTAGTATTTTTAATGTTTTATATTTTGTGTTTTATGTTTTATGTTTTGTGTTTTATTGTTTTATATTTTATGTTTTCTTTGTTTTATGTTCTTCATGTTTTTTTTGTTTTAAGTTTTTTGTATGTTTTTATGTTTTTTAGGTTTTATGTTTTTCATGTTTTATATTTTTATGTTTTTATGTTTTATGTTTTTATATTTTTTCAGGGCGTAGGAGTTCGTGCCTCTTCACAAATTCCTTTTTTTATTATACGTTAATTTTAATTGTCATTACTTCTTGGGAAATATGATTTCCTGTCACTTTTGCCACAGTTTGGAATTAAGAATTTACCTTTCCTTAGGCTGATTTCTACTCAAGGCGAGATAAACATTTATTAACTGTAACTGTTAAAAGCTGGACGATTATTTATTCAAATTAAAAAAATATACACTCGGTATCGAAAAGAAGATGAAACATAACCTAGAAAAATATTTGCCCACTGTCTATTTTTAATAAAATAACCTATTTAGTTACTATTCATTCGCTAATGAATAAGTCCTGAAAATTTAGTTTGAATCAGATAAGAAAACTGAATGCATAGTCATCAGTGAAAAGAAGAGCCCAAATTGCCATCTACATGTCGTGTATACTACAATCAAGCATGTACAGAAATTTAAATACCTGAGAAGTGTTCTATCAGAGGACGAGAAGTGAAACACTGAGAACCAAAGGAATATTAGCATGGCCAACGATGTATTCCAGAAGTTGGGTACTATTGAGAGACAAGAAAAATTTCGTTGGAAACAAAGAAGAGAGTATTAGATTTTTATGGGATGTCTGTTCTTCAATGTGGCAGCGAATGCTAGACAATCTTAAATGTGGTGCCACAGAAGGATGCTAAGGATACAATGGACAGAACTGTAAGCAACGACGAGGTTTTGAAGAGGATGACATGAAAAGGGAACTTATATTTAATATCAGAAAAAGACAGCTGAAGTTTCTGGAACATGTAGTAAGGAAGGAGGGCTTGGAGAATCTGATACTCACGTGACGGATAGAGGGAAGGATAGACAAGAGAAAGCAACGTGTGACATACTTGATGAACTTAAGCAGATGAATATCGGAGCAGGGGTTGAGCGGGATAACAGGAGAAGGGGTGTTAAAACTACCAAGAATTGAAAGATGTAGAGAGTCATGATCGTCTAAGTTCTGAAGAAACAGGGTACATAGAAGAATTCGCAAATTTGGGGCAAATATCTTAACAGTTTTTTTTTCTTTTTTTACATTTTTTTGCTTACATTGCGGAAAAAAACTAGCCATTTTGATGGTATCTAGAAAACGCCGTGAATGTTTGGTAACCAAGCGTGAATTACTTTTTGTTTGTATATTAACTTATATAAGGAATATTTTATTGATTGACTAGCAGTATAGCCCGGCGTTGCTCGGGTGTAATGAAAGCTTTAAAACTAATCCATGGTCCTGGAGCTCAGACTCTTTGGACGTTGGCACGAAAGACTAAAAAGCAATAGTTGTTTCCAGTTAAAGCGAAACCGTAGTCTGAAAGAAAAATGAATGGATGTAAGTCAAATTTTGATTTCCTGGTATCGATATCAAATTTTCTGCACTATTGTAAGAACTGCAACCTTGAAACTTCTGAATATCGTTTCTTATGTCTTTGTCTATGAGTGTCTCAAATTTGATTAAAATCAGACCACTCCTTCTATAACCCGATTTTTTCGATTATCGATTTTCGATATTTATCAGGGGTACCTGACACAAAACCTAACTAAGAACACTCGCAGACGCTTATAGTAGAACTGTGTAAATTTTCAAGAAAATCGGTTCAACTGTTTCGGAGTCTATAGGTAACAAACACACACACAGACACACACACAAACACACACACACACAGTTCCATTTATAAATAAGTTTAGATTGGTTCTCTACGGCTTATCAACCCTTTGCAGGTTATTTAAAACTGAAAATATTTTAGATTTTAAGAAATGCTATATGCACGCAAGTGAATATAACGAACCCTAGGCCGCTGCGTACTACCCCCGAGCTTCCAACCTGATTGTAGGCCTCGGGCAGTGCTTTGCGACTCTCGTTATCTTATCAATATTTATTTTTTTATAACCTAAATGTATATACATTATAACTGACTAAGCCCAACTGACTATTAAATGATGAAATTTTTTCACGGATTTTGACGTCATTCTGTGAGTAATTTTTTTCCACTTCCGTTAATTTATTTTTGATCATGCTAAGCCTTGATGAAGCACAACATAAAATTTTTATCCATAATGTTGAATTTATTATAATTATTTAACGTTTTAACAAGAAAAATCTCAAGTTGATTTTAAAACTTTGTTGATTTAAGATGGAATGATTTATTTTGACATGTCTCTAATTTGCATTTATTTTCAACTTTTCTCGTTGAATTGTTCACATATATTGCATATGATTTATTATTCAGTATATAATTAGGTTACAAGATTGTATTTTATATGAATACTTCCTGACGAAAATTGAGAAGTATTAGAGTAGTGCCCCGTAGATTCGAAGAAGCCCTGAACGAACCCAACCGGAATTGGAACTTGGCTCTCCGATAAACGATTCCAAGTCATTATCCATTACACCTCCAAACTTACAGCATTTGGTACTCCCAAGAAATCACCCATCGCGATACTGACCAGACTCAACGTTGCTTAACTTCGGTGATCATCCGCGAACCAGAGATTTTAACGTGATGCGGCTGTAAGCAAGAGATATTTTAATGAACTAAATTATTAAAATATTTACTATTTCTTTATGAATTTAAACATGACTTTTATTTAATTGAAGTATTTCAAATAAAATAAAATATTACTTATTTAGAAAATAACTATTTTAAGGGAAAATATTATTTTTTTACTCGATGACATTTTTTTTCAAGTAACAAGCCGATATGTGATCTACCCGAGCCAAAGGTACTTTGTGACCTTTTCCCCCTAACAGCAATGTCGAAAAAAACGATGGAAAGTGTGACTCGAATATTGGAGGCGCTTAGCGAACGGTTCTTTTCAGAAACTAACTCACGTATGGAAAAATACCATTGGAAACGAAGAAAAGAGTGTTCGGCTGCTATGTTACCATTTCTAGCCATGAATGACGAGCAATTTTGTCACAGATAACGAAAAGACTTGAAGCAACCGTGATTTTTTTAATATATAATAATGATCACCCAATACAAAGCCCAAGAGCCACTCAAGAAGGGTTTCTGTGTGCGTAATATGAGCGTAAGAATACAATGAACAGAGTTTGTGAGAAAGTTGAAAAAGAAAAACTAAAACTATAAAGAAACTGTTGCTAACGATCGTAAAGGTCCAGCTGAAATTTGGAAGATACGTAATGAGGAAAGAAGGATTCGAGAATTTAACACACACAGAGTGCATCGAAGACAAATAGAAAACAGTGAGTGACACATTTGAGTAAATGAATTAAATCGCAAGTACTACAAGTGGATATTGGCTCGGAACGAGAAATCGGGGAGCCGAGTTCGAATTCCATTTGAATTCCTTGCATTCACTTAGGCGCAAATACCCATGAAAAAAGTATAAATACGTCTCTTCCCTACAGTAATGGGTTAAATAACAAGACAGTTGAATCCATTGTATTCACTTACGCGCA
Source organism: Ascarosepion bandense (assembly GCA_037127315.1). Lineage (NCBI taxonomy): Eukaryota > Metazoa > Mollusca > Cephalopoda > Sepiida > Sepiidae > Ascarosepion > Ascarosepion bandense. The sequence goes on along the minus strand of JBBBDQ010002291.1, from coordinate 2,023,743 downwards.
AATACCCTTGGGAAAGGTATTAATCCGTCTCTTCCTTCCAGTTATGGGTTAAATAGCAGGACAGACTGGGTTCTATAACCTTGGCTAACAACCAGTCTACCGCAGAAAGTAATGACAACCTACTGCGGGTTAATCTTTTGCCCAGTCAGTCATGTCTCTTTTGAGACATGATCGCCCAAGCATGTATCACGTATGGCACTTCATTGACTGATTATAAAGAAAAATTGGGGTTATAAGGAGGAAAGTGTTAATGAGAGCAACGAAAAAGAAAGCTCTGGGAATTATTACCGACTATGTCCTAAAGGGATGTATCACACACACATACACGCACACATATACACATACATATACACACATACGCACACACACAAACACACACATATAATATATATAGTTATTTCTAAAAAAAATTAATTGGATTTTATTTTAATCCGACATTATATCAATTGGAGTAGATAGACTAAACTATCGCCCGGTTCACACTCCACCCACGTCTATTGAACAGGTGTAGAGGCTTGTCACTTGTTCCCTGTTTAGGATGTGGTTTCCGGCTTTCTCTCTTCTAATCTTTTCACTCTTACGTAGCCCCCTGCACATCAGTGGCGTTACCGCCTTGCTCAGGGTGATATGATTAAAAAAAAATATCTTATCATTCTAAATGTTATTTTAGTCGACACCCATGTTTGAGTAGACGCCCGGCATATATTTATTTTCTTAACAGTGTGAATTATGTCTACCAGCTTTGCTCATTCGAGAGACTTAATAAAGAAAATCCCTTAGCCTGCATTATCTTTATTAAATATCCTGAATGCGCTGGCCATTAGATGTAATTCACATAATAAAAACAAGAAGTCTATTTAAACATGGGTATCCACTAAAATAACCTTTAGAGTTATAAAATATATATATATATATATATATATATAGAGAGAGAGAGAGAGAGGGGGGGTCACATACATTCATTCAAACATGTTTCATTGAATAACATAGACATATTGTGTTTACTTAGAAGAAACCCTTGCTTCCGCCAGGTTACGGCGAGTTTCGAACTCGCGACCTTTTTGCGTATTAAGCAGACGCGATATATCCACTACACCACGAAACCAGACAGTGGATATCGGCTCGGAACGAGAAATCGGGGAGCCGAGTTCGAATTCCAGTGGAATTCCTTGCATTCACTTGTGCGTATAGGAAAGGTATTTATCCGTCACTTCCCTCTAGTTATGGTATAAATAACAGGATAGATTGGGTTCTATAACCTTGGCTGACACCAGTCTACCGCAGAAAGCAATGGCAACCTACTGCGGGATAATTTTCTGCACAGTCAGTCATGTCTCTTTCGAGACATGATCGTCCAAAGCATGTATCACGTATGGCACTTAACTGGCTGTGTTTAATTATTTTTATACTGATCCTTTCCAGTTGTCTAATCAGTTTCTTGATGTTAAGATGAAATCCATCAAGGCATGTGCCGTAGTTTTTTATTGTTTTTTTATTATTAACACAAGTATTTTCGACTTTTTCTAAGATCATTTTCAAGAGTGAATTAAAAAGACAAACACCCTCTTGTAACTGCGATAAAATCTGCATTTCGTTGTCACAGTGATTTAAACACACACACACACACACACACACACACACACACACACACACACACACACATACACACACACACATACACATATACACACGCACACGAATACGCTATGTTTTATTTATTTTAGAATTTTTAAATCTATCCCTTCTAGACGTGGAATTTTTTACAAAAATATACACGATGGCAAAAAGTACAGTATTTTCATCGCGTCTCACGATCGTGCGCATGCCTAGTCGCAAAAATGCACATATAAATTTAGTCCGTTAAAGTCCTGAAGAACGAAATGTATCTCAACAAAAAACCTTTTTTTTTCACTTGAAATACTTCTTTCTCTTCAATCAACTAAGTGACTAAGTGACAAATTTGTATTAATCTTATATATATATATATATATATATATATATATATATATATATATATCAGCATGCAGTGTGGGTATAGAAGAATCAAAAGGAGTATCCTTTCCATACAGTGGTAGGATAACTCTCTAAGATAGCTCTAAACATATATGCATATAAATACATATAATAATAATAATAATAATAATAATAATAATAATAATAATATATATATATATATATATATATATATATATATATTATTATTATTATTATTATTATTATTATTATTATTATTATTAGGTTTTGGTCATAATTGATTTGACCAGTACTCAGTTGTATTAAAATTGTTCAATACATTTATATTGTAGAGCTTTTGAATATTTTTCATTTGGAAGTGAGTTATTTCTGCAACCTAGATTTCAACCTTTCGGTATCTTCAGACGATTTATAATAACTGATTTTCCAACGTTTTTCAAGCAGGAATTTTTACGAACGCGCGACTGGAATTTCTAAGCAACCAAAAATTTTCAAAATTAGGGAGGGGTTACTTAAGGATCTTAAAACACTTTCATTCGGGTTTGTCTGACCCTAAGATATATCTATAGGTGTGATTACATTTGGACATTACTTCATTGATGAGATCGTGAGAATTTTAAAGGCATAATAGGCTAATTGTCCCTAAAACAGCTTATTATATTTGCTCTAGTTTTTGGTAATTTATGAAGAGCGTTGTCTTTACTATAAATATCCGGTCATATCAGTGTGTTGGATTAATATAATTTTGGTAAGCCGTGGTGCGTAGGTTTCATCAAACAATATTCATTGCAACCATCTTTTGCCTTCATTTGTTAATAATATTTATTGAATGTAGGAATTTATTGTATTTTTGTGTCCCCACTATTATAAAGAGATGTATGCACACACTAACAGACATTATATTTGGATTTATTTTGGGGATCTAGGGTTAGTATGCATCATTAAAGTGTGTCTGATTCTTCTAGTCGTTCGTCTGCCAAGTAATACCTCCCCATTAGGTTAATAATTTGAATATTGCTGCTGTATCTGGCTTCTGGCTCCTAATGTATATGTCGAGATCTTTATCGAAATTCAACGGATCTTGACCTGGCATCTCGACTCCAGTCACGTTTTGTCCGACGTGTCATGGCTTCCTTCACTATTTTCTACAAATATTCTCATAGCGATTGGTCAGTAGATCGAATACATGAATTTAAATGTGCTACTAGATTGGCACCTAAGTCCCACCGTTTTACTGTTTAACTAATTAGATGCAACCACTTTTATTCTAACAGTTTATTTTCTCGTACTTCTCACCTGTGGAAATCCCTTCTGATTTCTTGCTTCCCTGCCAACTACAATCTTCAAAAATTTTAATGCAGCGCCAAACATTATCTTCTGTCTTCCTGAAAACTGTTCCTTTTGCCTTTTCCTCACTTCTTCTCAGTAAAGTCTTCACATTCACTTTCATTCCGTGTAAAACTCTGCTCCTTGGTTTCATTATCGCCTTACTTGGGGTGAAATGATTAAAAAAATGTTAGAAGTACGGTTGCGGTAAAAGCCGATGAAAGTATTTTCCCCCTCCTTTTCTTCAAATGTACGTGCGGAGTAGTGATGTACAACCTTGCACTTAACGTCAGATGTGGACAAGGTTGCCAGAAATGTACGTGTGGGGGTAGTGATGTACCTTTCACTCGAAGTGAGGTGTGGGCAAGGTTGCCAGAAATTTACGTGTGGGAATCGTGATGTACAACCATGCACTCAACGTCAGGTGTAGGCAAGATAGTAGTAGGTTACAGATTAAGAGGCACAGTTTGATGAGGATATGTAAGGTAGATAATGGTTGACTCTAGACTCAAACAGGTTAAGATTTTAGTCGTCGAGGAACTATCTTCATGGGAGGTGATTCGTGGGAAGAAGCTACTTGAGTGGAACTTTTATCTCACCGATGAAATACAAAGGTTATGAGGGTGGTTCGCTACGATCTGTGTGGCAAGGTGTATAAATATAACCCAGTTAGAGACTATTCCGAAGGACAGAGTCTCGTCTGGGGATAAACAGACAATAGTCCGATCCCGCGAAAGTGTGATCTACGGAGAATTTTTCCACAAGCGTGCACTCTCGAAATGCCTCATAGTAATAATAAAAAAAAACAAAAAAAAACGGCCTTGTGCCTTTGTGGGGAGGGCTTGGGTAAATACCGAGTTCATTGAAGCTTACATTTAAGCAAATGCGAATTGTTTCTAACAATTCTACTACGAGGAGATCATTTTGTGCGGTATACAAAAGATAGACGGGTTTCTTTAAACATGAAATAATTGATGGCGAAAAAAACATTTTATAGTTCATTGTAGTACTGCTTAGTTTAGATATTTAACTACTAGTGTTACGCTAAGACTTATATGAACAGAGAGTGTGAGAAAGAAAGCGAAAAAAAAGAGATGAATTAGAACACTCTAACTACTGGTGTATGTATACATGGTATATCACACGCTAAAAGTCTGCCTATCGAGCGCCCATAGCTCATAGGTAGAATCGCCGACTGACGTCAATTCAGACGGGTTTCATTCCTGAGTAAAGGCAATCGGATCTCTAACCGTGTTGATGAGCTGTGATACAGCGAAACATGTCTGTCTGCGGATGACTATATATATATATATATATATATAGAGAGAGAGAGAGAGAGAGAGAGATAAAACAGAATGGAATAGATTGAGATAAATATGACCAGACTGACACAAACAGATAATGACAGAGAGAGAAAGTGAGATGGACAAACTGAGACAGACAGATAGGAGAGACAGAGACAGAGAGACAGAGTCTGAGATAGATAGATATAAACACACTGAATAAAAAAATGCAAACATGAGCAGAACTAGGAAATAGCTATCATATATATATATATATATATATATATATATATATATATATATATATATATATATTGTAACTAAGTTGTTGAACTTTTATTTACCTCTGCCTCTATCTACAGAGCGCCCGTAGCTCAGTGGTAGAATCGCCGACTGACGCCAATTCGGTCGGGTTTCAATCCTGGGTAAAAAGCAATCGGCTGTCTAACCGTACTGATGATCTGTGATATAGTGAAACAGATCTGTCTACGGTTGACTATATATATATATATATATATATATATATATATATATATATATATAGGAAAACCTTATCTTGATAAATTGGTTAACAAGCATTCATACAGATCATTAATTCAAAGTAGTCAGTTCTATGCTCACTAGATACTCCATACTTATGACCTTGTGTCAAAACTTTTCTCTATGAGTGTTCGAAGAGGAAGACAAACTGCAATGATCAACAATAGACAAGATGGCAATTGGATCTTTTAAAAAATTACTAGCAAACAAATGTAGTGTGTATTGAATGTGGAGAAAGATGGTTTCTTCTAAATATTCAAAGGCAAAAACTATTCTAATGCATTAGAAATAAAAAAATAAATAGCTTAGTTTCTTTTTGCCGCGCTAATTCCCATCCTTTTCTTTGAGAATTTATTTAGCTGTGCCCCTTTGACCAGCCACGTTCACATGATTATTATTGTCATTATATTTTGATTCTACTATGGTCACACTAACTACCAATTCTACGGAACAACCCAAGGCAGGTAGTGGTTTGCTGTTATGGCTACATTTCATTTGTTTTTCTATCTCCCATAACATCACAAGCGTTACATGGACAAATTTCTTCTTAATGTATGGGCTGTACTTATCAAGAGATTTTTGTGTATTTCTCTTAAGCTGGGATTTCCAGGGATTCTTTTAATGTGTTCCTATGTTCCTTTTTTATAATTCCAAGCGCACCTACTATGACTTCTTGTTCTTTTCTTCTTTAATTTCTAGGTCTTTATACTTTGATAGTTTTTAAAATTCCTTTGTTGCTATGTTATACTCCGGTGGAAAGTCATATTAATTAGTAGACAAGTTTTTTTTTCTTTTCGATTTTTGACACTTATGTCTGGCCTATTTGCTTCAATCTTCTTGACTGTAAACATGGCGTAATCCCATAGAATTGTGAAGTCTTCTGTTTCTGTAACCAGTGCTGGGTGATGTTAATACTACTGTTCATTTCCATATTTTCCAAACTCTTTGCATATTGTCCAGCGTAAATATTGTCCTTACTCTATTGTGACGATTTTTATACTCATTTGACGCATGTACAGAACATCCTGAAATTAGATAGTCTACGCTTTCCTAATATTTGTCACAGAACCTGCATTTTGGATCCACATTATGTATGATATTTGCCTGAAAGGTTTTAGTTGCCTTCCATTTCAGCCTTTAATTCAAATGCTCGTAACCATCGATGAGCGTTACTTTTATCAACATCGGCTTTATTAGCACGTTCTGGATATTGGCTATGCAAAGGTTCGTCTTGCCAACATTGTTTCATCTGTTCAAGAACTTTCCTTTTCCAATTTTTGCTGCAACACTTGGTGCTTGGATTCTGTTTTGGTTTTCAACAGAATCTACTAAATGTAAATCTCGTTTGTATTTACAACCATCTTTCATGATTAAATATTTTTTCTTTCTGTTTTTGTATTGTTTGATTAATATTGCCCGGTTCACACTCCACCCATGTCTATTGAACAGATGTAGAGGCTCATCCCTTGTTCCCTGTTTAGGTTGTGGCTTCCGGCTTTTTCTTTTCCAATCTTTTCACTTTTCTTTTCTTTTTTTTTTCAATTGGAGTAGATAGACTAAACTATCGCCCGGTTCACACTCCACCCACATCTATTGAACAGGTGTAGAGGCTCAACCCTTGTTCCCTGTTTAGGATGTGGTTTCCGGCTTTCTCTCTTCTAATCTTTTCACTCTTACGTAGCCCCCTGCACATCAGTGGCATTACCGCCTTGCTCGGGGTGATACGATTAAAAAAAAAATTGTATCATCCAGTCCTCTGTTGTTTCCATGTATGTTAGTAAGCCAATAGTAATTGTCTTGTATGACAATTCTAGATGAAAAAGACATCTTTCGCCTTTACGGTGTATGTATAGACGATCTGCATCAGCCTTTGAATGATGTATGATATGTTTAGAAAAAAGCTTTTTTGTCTTACAATGCATTCGTTTGGTGTCATTTAAAGTTGAGTTCAAGATGTTGAAAATATATTGAAACACTGAGGATACAAGGCTATTAATGTTTATAATTCTGTTCTGAGAATTCAGTTCAGTTATAAATATCAGTCGTAGTATTCATTTAGCACTGTTTATTTTATTTTTATGGTGAATTCCTTTGCCCTCAGTTACACCAAGCTTATTAATGCTCTAAATTTTAAATTGCTACCTCAGGGTCTATGCTAATAAAAGGAGTTTGTTGTAGTGATCCCCGTAAGATTGTGGCTGTAACACATTTAAGCTGAATTCTATTCCAATGTCGTCATTGAAACTTTTCGCTGTTTTCAAGAGACCTTCCAGCTCACTGTCATTACTAGCACACAACTTTGAATCCGGGATGTTAAATAAGATGGTTTATTTTCTTTTCAGATATTTTATATCCATATTCCGTCCTGTTAAATTCGCTGGTTAATGTTTTTAAGGATATACAAAATAGTAAAAGAGATAAAGAGTCACCTTGAAATATTCCTCTGTTGATGTTTATTTCACCAGACTTATAGATTTCATTTATATCACTGAGGTGAAGAGTTGTTTTCCATATTGGCATAATTTGTTTGATGAAATTGATGACAACGAGTGATACCTTGTATATATTCAAAAACTTTACAATTCAGGAATGGGGCCCATTATCGAATGCCTTACAGTAATCTTATCCAGGAAGTACTGAAATTTTTCTTTGTATTGAAGCAGTTTTCTAAGATCATCATATTAATAAGTAATTGGCCCTTACAGCTGTAAGAGTCATGTTTGCACCCCTTTTTGTTCAAGAGGTAGTATGTCCATTTTTTCTTAGAAGCAATATGTCTGTTTTGTCAGATTTGATATGAACAGTTTGTAAATAATGGGAAGACATGTCAGTAGTTTTTTGGGACATTGATTTTTGTTACCATTCTTGGCTAGAAGAAAAGTAATTCCTTTGGTTGCCCATGCTGGAATTTTAGTAGGTTGGGACATTGATTTTTGTTACCATTTCTTGAATTTCTTTGGATACTTTTTGTGTTGTATTTAGATAACAGAGGCAAAAGTTGGGAATTTTATCTATTCTTGGAGATTTCCAGTAGTGTGCTTTTTTCAGTGCACATTCAACATCCTCTTCAGTGATTTACATGTTTGTTCTGGTTTATTTTTCATCCGTTCTTCCTCTTGCATAATCCAATCTGCTTCTTTGTTATGTTCTTTAGAGAAAGCCCATATTTTTTCCAAAATTGTATGACCTCTTCCATTGTTAGGGGTTGGTGTCACTTCTATTTTTTGTTCCCCTATTTCTGTGTAAAATTTCTTCACATCGATTTTAAAGATCTTATTCTGTTTGGATATGCGTTGTGGTGCAGTGGATATCGACTCGGAACGACAAATCGGGGAGCCGAGTTCCAATTCTAGTTGAATTCTTTGTATTCACTTACGCGCAAATATCTTTGGGAAAGGTATTAATCCGCCACTTCCTTCCAGTTATGGGTTAAATAACAGTACAGATTGGGTTCTTTAGCCTTGGTCGGCAACCAGTCTACCGCAGAAAGCAATGGCAACCTACTGCGGGATAATCTTCTGCCTAGTCAGTCATGTCTCGAAAGAGACATGATCGACCAAGCGTGTATCACGTATGGCACTTAACTGACTGATTCTGTTTGTAATATCTTGATCTTTTTTCATAGCGTCTGATTCTTTGAGCCTTCAGTTGTATCGTTTGTTTTATTTTTTCTTTAGCTAATAGGACTTCAGAGGATGTGCGTTGTGGTACAGTGGATATCGGCTCGGAACGAGAAACCGAGGAGCCGAGTTCGAATTCCAGTTGAATCCATTCACTTACGCGCAAATACCCTTGGGAAAGTTATTAATCCGTCTCTTCCTTCCAGTTATGGGTTAAATAACAGGACAGGTTGGGTTCTATAGCCTTGGTCAGCAACCAGTCTACCGCAGAAAGCAATGGCAACCTACTGCGGGATAATCTTCTACCCAGTCAGTCATGTCTCTTTCGAGACATGATCGCCCAAGCGTGTATCACGTATGACACTTAACTGACTGACTGAATAGGACTTCATCTTTCATTCCTAATTTTGTATTTTCTTTTGACATTTCTGCTTTTCTAGTCCTTACATTTGTGCCTCTTGCCAGTTCATCGAGTACTTATAATTCACATCTAAGCTGTTGAATTTCTTTCTCTATTTTTATTTTCTAAGGTGGATCTTCATGTCCGTGAGACTGCCTCTTTTTACTTTGATGTTTACTTTTTTAGTTTCTGTTATTGCTGATGCTTATATTGTTTCTCTGAAACTTATATGTGAGTCTACTTCGTCCAGAATTTATTTGAGTGCTGCATTGGTGATTTTAATAGTGGTTACGATTTGTTGGTTGTAATGTTGGGAGATGTTATCGTTCCTCCATTGCAATATTTTTGTGTCTGACTCATATGCCTCTTGATTTCTTCCTTGGCTTCTTGTATTCGATTCTTGTTTTAGGTGAAATAATTCAGTTCAATGTGTTTTGGACGAGTTTTATTGTTGGCTTGTGAGCGATTAAGATCACGCCACTCCAACTCTTCTAAACATTCTAAGCATTGTCTCTACAGTGATTGGTGTGTATCTCAGTTTCTTCATTATGATCTGTGGTTTGTGTGATGTGAGTACTTTTTAAGTTCATTTCTAGCCCCTTTTCATGTTCTGTTGATTCATCTATTCTGGTTGAAGTTCTTTTTTATTTAATTTCAGCATCTGTCAATCGGTTATTTCTCGTGATGTATCTTCTTATATTGGTTAGTTTATTTTCGTCAATACGCTTTCTAATTGCTTGCCCAATCTTGCCAAATGTCATAGGTTTAGCGAGTGAGGCTTTTCTGAGGTTTGTGCAATGATTCATAGAATACAGTCATGTCAAATTTGTTCTTCTCACCAGACCATTTACCTTTTTCCTTCTTTAAATAAATGGTTCTGGTTCTAATTGTAGAATACGCAGGGCCATCATTGGGATTATCCCGGTTGTGGGGACCTGAAAATTAATTATGTAGGAGTTTGTTTCTATAGCAGATTTTTTTTTTTTTTACCTCGGGGCTTCCTATTCATCCACTTCAAGCTCCATATTAAACTTTTTGGCTTGATTATTAGTTCTCATATTGTTCCCACGATTGACCCACGGGTTCAAATGTCCACCCAAATTTGCCCATCACATTGGACAACCGTCTTTTACAGACAGGGTTTCGATGACTGTAGAAGATCGTTCACGACTTCATAATGCAGCAGCCATTAGCACTTTGAGTTAAGGGTTGTTGTTCGAAGTCTTTCTTCTTCTAGATGGGTTTCCAAGAGACAAAAACGCGATTAGAATTCAAAAAGAAAAACGTTGGAAAAAGATATTGGATAAAGAAGCTATTCAACGAAACAGAATAATATTATACTAGAGTATTATGTTTAAACAATACATTATTTTCATTATAAAAAAAGATACCGTTATTTATATTTTTATTTATTTATTTATTTTGTTGTTGTTGCCACTGCTGCTATGAAAGTCGACTCCCTGTGTAGGGCCCGGAAGTTTTTCCCACCTGAATCTATTCTGCACATATACAAATCTACCCTCCGCCCGTGTATTGAATATTGCTGCCATATCTGGTCGGGTGCCCCTGCTGCTCTCCTTGGGCTTCTTGACAAAATAAAAGGAGGATCTGTAACGTAGTTGATACTGACTTTGCAGACCGGCTGCAGCCGCTCTCTCACCGGCGTGATGTGGCTTCCCTGTGCCTCTTCTACAAGTACTTTCATGGCTTCTGCTCCGATGATCTTAGATCACTGGTGCCGCCTAAGCACGAATTTACACGAGATACTAGATTAGCAACTAGGTCCCACCCTTTTACAGTTAAACAAATAAGATGTAACCGTAAGTTCTACTCCAACAGCTTCTTTTCTCGCGCTTCCCGCCTGTGGAACTCCCTTCCACAAGTCTGCTTTCCCGACAGTTACAATCTCCAGGTGTTTAAATGTAGGGTCAATAGACACCTCCTATCACACTAACTCCCAACTATTCTCAGAACACTCTCATCTACCCAACCCTCATTCTCGGTATCCTTACCCGCCTATCACCCACCCTCTGACATTTCCTATATTTAATCATCCTTTCTCCACTCTACGTAGCCCCCTGCGCAGTAGTGGCAGTGACATGCCTTGCTCGGGGTGAAACGCTTATAAAAAAAAAAATTAAAAAAAAAACATCACTTGCCCTTTTAATGAAATTGCAAAAAAAAAAAAAATATAAATGAAAAAAGAAAAAGTTAATATTCGGTCAATAAAGTTTAGAATTTATATACGAAGTATAACGTATCATTGCTTCGAAATTTAAGTAATAAATTTCAATAATAATAATGTTTACTATTTTTAAGATAATGTAGTTCGGTGAAATATACCTGCAAATTAGTAAAAATAAATACTATTCTACTTATTGATTAATTTAATGGAAGAAGTGATAATATTTATCAGGGCATATATATTTTTAAGTACAAGATTATTGATAACTTATTTGTTTGCATAAAATTAAATTTATATATATATATATATATATATATACGAAAAATCTATACGTGAGCCACAACCTACCGCGGTTTCACCCTACGGATAGTCAGGGAAAGAGGCTCCTTTTCTGGTGTTTAGGTTCCGTCTTGGGGTTGTTTTTTTTTCTTTCCTGCAGATACTTGACTGTTTGTTCTTGTTCCGTTGGTTTCTTTTTTTTTTCATCCCCAATATCCGACGACATATTTCTCGTCGGATTTTGACGGATTTAGGTTCTGATTGTTGGCATTTTTTCGAATATTTATGTGTATTTTGATTCGTGGAAACTTACGGATTCTACTTTATTTGTATTATATATATATATATATATATATATATATATATACGTGTGTGTGTGTGTGTGTGTGTGTGTGTGTGTGTGTGTGTGTGTGTGTGTGTGTGTGTGTGTGTGTGTGTGTGAATTCAGTCATTTATTTGTTCGTCCATCTGTATTCAGTTATTTATTCACTGAACTCATTGAAAATACTTACGGTTGGCTACAACTATCGTAGTTTTTCTGCGAAAAATATTGTAGCTTTCTTAAATTATTTTTTCCCCTTGATTTCTGTTGTATTCATATTTCCTTCCGGGTTCCCAACTAAAGAGAACTAAGGTCAGAAATAACTTCATGACTTTTCAAACAACTGATCATTTTTGTAATAATAAATAGACAAATAAACAAATAAATAAGTAAATAAGATCAGACACATTTACATATTTGCCTCAGATCTACCCGATGGCCATCCCTAGATTGTGACAACAAATTTTTATAAAATAACCAGGAATTTTGTTATATCGTTAGGGCGTGATGTGGATTGCACTGCTTCAACGTAAAGTACATTATCAGATAGATAGATAGATAGATAGATAGATAGATAGATAGATAGATAGATAGATATGTACAGGCTGAGATAGATAGATAGATAGATAGATAGATAGATAGATAGATAGATAGATAGATAGATAGATAGATAGATAGATAGATTGAGTGAGTGAGTGGATGAGTGAGTAAGATTTATGATTTTTAGAGAGACGGTGAACACTAAACAGTTTTAGATAGATAAACAGATAGAAAACTTTATTATTATTATTATTATTATTATTATTGTTGTTGTTGTTGTTGTTGTTCAAATACGTTTTTGCTGTTTTTATTGTCAGTTGTTAATTTCTTGAATTACTCTGTCGGTTTTACATGTTTTTTTTTTGTTTTGTTTTTTTCTAACCGCGTTTTTGGGGAACATATTTAATTCTACGACAAAAAAAAACAGAATACATCATCTGTCACGGTAAAACATCATGTGTAACACAACAATAACATGTGTATTTTTGTGTAACACATCAACTCATGTTTTTTAGCTTTTAACTCATTCAAGTGTGTCACACTTTAGTTTAGTTCAGTAGATACACACATAAAAATACACATCTATTGACTGTAAGAAAAACAAATTACCTTAACTACTAACTAAATACGCGTACAAATCACATGATTTTTACACACAACAACAGCGAGTGCATGTGTTACACAGACAAAAAATATTTTATCATAATTGCTTCAGATGTAAAAAACAAAAAAAAACGATCATTTTACATTGCAAGATAAACGGATAAAAAAGACTACTACACTTAATATTTTGCTTTCCCTCATCACTTTAATTTACAATTAAAACATAGTAAAGACAATTTTTACTTACAAGCATAAATAAGTATTCACACTTTACTAGTCGACGAGAACGGTTGTGTGGATTACGAGTTAAAACGTAAGGCTAAGATTAAAAAATAAAAAATGAGAATAAAGGCACCCTTATTTGGCGAGAAATATCACCGATGTAGCTTCTTTCTCCATCTGTCATCTTTCGTCTTCCTTCTCTTTTGACTAAGAAAAATCAAAAGAGAGGAAGAGAAAAGGAAGAGAAACCGCTCTTAGAAATTTTTGTTCATGCCGATTTTAAACTTTATCGCGAATTTTCTCTTTTTGTTTAAATAAAGATAATAAATAAAAATTTAAGCAACATTTTCTTAAAATAATGTTTATTTTCCTTTTTGTTAAACTAAAAGAATCGTGTGTAAATGTTATCCACTAAAGTCGTACAGATGCGCTTTTCAAAAATAAAAAGGCTTTCTCTTCATCCCCCGCAACAGTCACGTTATTAGGCGTCAATTTTAAATTTAATTGATGAATAAATAAATAAAATAAATAAATAAAGTCAAGTCGTGGAGTTTAAAATTTCAGTGGGGATAAGACTGAATTTTTATTAATTTTTTAAAATTATATTTTAAGCTGTTTCTAGGGACCGCAATCGCAGATTTATCGGTGTTGCCGATTTTAATCGTGCAAGCCACGACTGCTATCAAAGAACAACACAAATGCATTTCTCTGTAGTGTACGCGCTCCAAAATTATACAATTAATTTCAAGTTGGTTATAAGAATGGAAGTAAATAAATAAATATTAAATAATAATTAATTAAAGTTATCACGCATTCACCAGTAACAATATTAATTTTTTTAAAAAATGCTACCACGTTTAGTGTAACAGACTGGTCGAGTCTTGGTGTTATTTTGTTTTAAAAGCACTGTATTTTATTGTCGGTCGGTGCATCAATATATATATATATATATATATATATATATATATATATATATATATATATATATAATATGATGTTTCGACACCCACACACACATAAAAAGAAAGTATTTTATTTTTGCATTGCTGTTTTTTGTTCTTTACTTTAGAATCGAAAACGTAAGGATTATTTACTTTTTCCCTCATGGGTTAAAAATATTCCTCGTGATTTCTTAGTTACAAAAAAAAAGGAAAGAAGAGAAAATAATTGAATGTGAATGGCAAAGAAAACTCACCTGGAATTAGAGATACAATAATACATCCACTCAATCTCTGAGAAAGCCGAATATTATCTGAGCAAAATGTGAAAGAAACCCGCGTTACACTCTCTTCTTCACACACAACATGTTTAACACATTATTATTATTATTTACATATACATCCCTAGCTGCTGATATATCCATATATGCGTGTGTGAACGTGTCTACGTGTGTGTGTATTTTACTTTTTGGCGTGCGTTCTGACGATGTCTTTGCCAAGAATTGTTCAGTAATTAAGCCGACATGTGTTACACACACAACTCCGGCACTATGTACTAAGGTACAATTGAGAAGATCCACACAATTGTACGATGGAGATTGAATAAAGAAAATAAAAAGCAAACAAAAATAAACAAAAAAGCGATGTTGTTAGAGCGGCGATAGAGCAGTTAGTAGCTGCGTATGTTGCGAATTGCGGCAAACATGGTAGCAGGTGGACGTCTCTCTCTCTCTCTCTCTCTCTCTCTCTCTCTCTCTCTCTCTCCCCGTATCTCAGTGTGTGTGTGTGCGTGAGTAACTCTCTCTCTCTCCCTCTCTTTTTCTTTCTCTCTCTATCTATCTCAGACACACAAGTTGTATTCTTGAAGTTAATGGTTACTGGGGAATTGTTTAAGGGAAAGCATTTTCAAGGCTGGAGGCTCTAGCCTTCTCTGAATGAAGATGAATGTGTGTGCGTTAAGATTTAAAAAAGAATAGAAGAATTCAACAAGAAACGTCATAGACAGATAGATAGTTAGATATGAATAGACTGAGACATACAAATTAATAGACAGACAGTCGGATAGATAGATAGATAGATAGATAGATAGATAGATAGATAGATAGATAGATAGATAGATAGATAGATAGATTTTAATAATATCAGTGTTTCATTTGTATATTTATTTTTAATACAACTGGCAAATAATTCTTTCTTAATTTTTTATTATATATATATATATATTTTTTTTTTCAGGAATTTTCCATCGTTTCTATTAGTTTTAGAGCTTTCGACCATTATCTGATTATCCTCAGGAATTAAACGTGACTTCGTCAGAAGAAGATTATATGACAATTTATACAAACTGGTGTGTTAGTGTTTCTTTTAAGGAATTATTAATTGTGTAAAAAATGGTAAAGGCAAACTTCTACAAGTAAATTTGCAGACACAAACAAACCTAGACAAACACACCGACAAACCAACACACTTGTAAACACATATGCACACATATTTATCAATCTCAAAAAGTTTGTGACCAGTCAAAAAAAAAAAAAAGAATTTTCTTAATTGTAAATATTTATTCTTTCTATTTCTGTGCATTTTCATTGTTATTCCTCTTTAGCCTGCATTTGTTTGTTCCTAATTCTGTGCCGTATCTTGGCATTGTTTTGTGTTTTCTTTTCAAAATTTCGGTAATTTCATCTCTCATCCATTCTTGTTTTCTTTATGACGATCTCGATGGCTGATGTTACTAAAGAATCTCTTAATTTGTTCCACTTCGAGTTTCCATTCTCATTTTGCCTATTGTATCTGCTTTTATAACTATATTGGTTCCGATCTCCATCTGGAGTGACTGAAAAACACTTTCCCAAACAAAATTTCTGGGTAGAAGCATACAAATGAGATTTCTGCCTAGCCAATAAGATAGGCCACTTGTTGTTTTCATCAAACTCAGTCCCGGTCTGTCTTGTGAAATCAGAACGCTACTTTCGCCTGTCTGAACTGATATGTCAGCTTCAATTCTTTGTTTGTGAACTTTTTGCTTTATTACTGTTGCTTTGCTTTATTATTGTTAATTTGCCTCGCATATATTGTTTATTTACCTTATATCTTTTTTTTTCTTGTTCTTTTCTTTTCAATTATTGCAAGTTTTGCCATTTCTGTTTGTTGCCCAGTTCTGCCATTTATTTGACATTTAACCATGGCCATTCTACAGTTCATATATTTCTCCTTCACATTCAGGTCATTCAGGAGTCTGTCATATTGCAATTTGGGTGCTGCAATAATACTCATTCATTTTCTTTAGTTTAATTCTAAGTTTAAATATCACTGGAAGTTGGTCACTCCCGCAGTCAGCATTTGGGCATGTTTTGCAGTGTAAAACTGAATCACTTATTAATAGCTATCTTGTCAATTTGGTTTTTCGTTTTTTATCCTGGACTTTTCCATGTTCATATACCTCTTGAGTGTTCTTGAAACCAGGTATTGGATACTATCTGATCATTTACCATGCTTCAATGAACCCATGTTCATTACGAGTTACTAGTTCGAATTTGCCAACTATTTCACCACCTCTCCCCTTGACTATTTTGACATTCAGATCTCCCATGACGATTGTAATTCCTTACAATTTACATTGATCCTTGGTGTTGTTTAGCATACAGTAAAAATGTTCAAGTTCTCCTGTATTTTGTGCTGTCGGAGCATATACAACTATGATGGATTTATTGAAAGGATTTCTTTTCAGTTTAATGACAAGAATTCTTTCAGTTAGTTGACAGTATCCTAGAAAAAACATTTCTTCATGTCTTGGTCTTATATCAGTCCCACTTCTCTTTCATTTTTCTCTCCACCTGCATATATGTTCTTGCGTTTGCCACTGATGAAATTTCCGTTGTTTTTGTCTCCTTTACGTCCTATCAAGAATTTAATTTATCATCCATTTTTCTTTTTTCGTTGAAATTATCTCAATTGCTGATGTTACTAAAGCTTCTCTTAATGTGTCTCACTTTGAGTTTTCTTCATTTTGTCCATTGTATCTGCATTTAACACTTTGAAGTTACATTACTTATGATATATAATATATTGTCATGCGTTATCATTTTCTTCTGAATGATTTAAACTAATATCATTATCTTGATTGTTTTGATCACACTTTTCAGACAGTAAACTTGCTCATTTTACTAATGTTATATAATATTCTGACATAATGGTTTATCATTTCCATTTGAATTATTTAATATCCTTATTTTTGTTCTTTTAATCACTTCCTCAAATAACTTCGGTGATATAATATTTCTAAGATTAATTATTATCATTATCTATTGAATTATTTCTATTAATATCTGTCTTTGTTGTTTTAACCACTTTCTTTTAATTTATTTGTGTTGTTGTGTTGTTAAATTGTTATCACTGTCCTTTGAATTATTGAGACTAATATCTTTATTTCGATATAGATCTTATTAACATCCATATTAATAATTGGGTTAATTTTTATAATTAACAACAACACCAGAAATAAGCATTTGTTTGTTCTAAATGTTTCTTCATATTATCATAGATTCAGTCAATCAATTAATTGCCATACATGATACGCACTTGAGCGATCTTTCGAGACATGACTAAAAAGGCATAAGATGTTCTCGCAAGAGGTTACCATTACTTTCTGTGGTAGTCCAGTTGCAACCCAAAGCTATGGAACCCAATCTATTTAACCCATAGCTAGAGAAAGAAATGATGGGTTAATACGTTTCCCAAGAGTATTTGTGCGTAGGTGAATGAAACGAATTCAACTGGAAGTCGAAATCGGTTCTCCGATTTCTCTTTCCGAGCCAATATCCATTTCACCACAACTCACATCTTAGATATCATAGATTAAGCCGTCCAAATTATGAATATAAAAAGAAAAACATTAAATTTTATTAAATTTAAATAAGGAACCCTGTCTGCTATGTCAATTTTATAGTGACCCAACTACGAAAGCCAGAATAAATTATACTTACAAAATTTTCTAGAAGTTGCAAAACTGTTAATATATTCGTAATTTATCTATTAAGCACCCCTGTTTATAAAGTTCCTCAAAAAATTATTCTTTT
Source organism: Ascarosepion bandense (assembly GCA_037127315.1). Classification (NCBI taxonomy): domain Eukaryota; kingdom Metazoa; phylum Mollusca; class Cephalopoda; order Sepiida; family Sepiidae; genus Ascarosepion; species Ascarosepion bandense. Next base: position 2,005,435 of record JBBBDQ010002291.1, on the reverse strand, counting down.
AAATTTTAGAAAATCAAATCTAGGAAAATTTTAGTAAAAAAATATTATTTCTGGTCATTGTGGTGATTGAATAACCCCACTAATATGATTTACTAGTATTTTTTTTTTTTAATCGTATCACCCCGAGCAAGGCGGTAACGCCACTGAAGCGCAGGGGGCTACGTAAGAGTGAAAAGATTGGAAAAGAGAAAGCAGGGAACCACATCCTAAACAGGGAACAAGGGATGAGCCTCTTCATCTGTTCAATAGACGTGGGTGGAGTGTGAACTGGGCGATAGATAGATCTATATACTCCAATTTAAAAAAAAATAATAAAATAAATAAATAAAGGAGTGAAAAGATTGGAAAAGAGAAAGCCGGAAACCACATCCTAAACAGGGAACAAGGGATGAGCCTCTTCATCTGTTCAATAGACGTGGGTGGAGTGTGAACTGGGCGATAGATAGATCTATATACTCCAATTTAAAAAAAAATAATAAAATAAATAAATAAAGGAGTGAAAAGATTGGAAAAGAGAAAGCCGGAAACCACATCCTAAACAGGGAACAAGGGATGAGCTTCTACACCTGTTCAATAGACATGGGTGGAGTGTGAACTGGGCGATAGTTTAGTCTATCTACTCCAATTGAAAAAAAAAAAAGAAAAGTGAAAAGATTGGAAAAGAGAAAGCCGGAAACCACATCCTAAACAGGAAACAAGGGATGAGCCTCTACACCTGTTCAATAGACATGGGTGGAGTGTGAACTGGGCGATAGTTTAGTCTATCTACTCCAATTGAAAAAAAAAAAAAAGAAAAGTGAAAAGATTGGAAAAGTGAAAAGATTGGAAAAGAGAAAGCCGGAAACCACATCCTAAACAGGAAACAAGGGATGAGCCTCTACACCTGTTCAATAGACATGGGTGGAGTGTGAACCGGGCGATAGTTTAGTCTATCTACTCCAATTGAAAAAAAAAAAGATAAGTGAAAAGATTGGAAAAGAGAAAGCCGGAAACCACACCCTAAACAGTATTTCTGTAAGATGTAATTGAGATTTTTATCTTCGGGTATATCTTGACAATTCACAATATAAGTAATGATCAGACCCTTGTTCTGCTTGAGAATGTACCTTACACCTGGAATGCTGCGTAATTGCAAGAGACAGATCAAATAAAAATTGAAGAACTATTGCCATACCTGTGGCTGGAGCTTACACATCCTCATTTTTTAGTCATCAAAAGTATTTACACGGCCTTGTGGGTTATAAAATATTTTCAAAACAACAGTCCCTTTCCTTTCTATTTCTATTTCTTGGCCTATTGGTTAGAATATTTGCTTTCTGATCTTGAAATCCAGGTTCGAATTTGACCATAGTCGATTTGACTTCTTGATGTTATCATTCTAAAGGAAGCAATTTCAGTGTGCAACATTTTTGGAAAGTGCCTAACCCAAGCCTTGTGAGGGAAATTGGGTAGACAGAACCTACTGGGAACCTTCGATGGTTGTGCTAGCACGGGGTCACAACTCATTGGCACCAAGGGTTTGGGCATGCTGGCCCTGTTCAAACTGTTGATAACGAGCCCTCTTCCAGAAACAGTAACGAGGATCCACTCAGTATAGTTGCAGTATAAACTACAAGCGGTCTTTGTGAGTGTTAAGCAAACACAAATATGTCTGAGCAGAGGTCTGCAACAGAGATTAGGTAGCAGCCCAAGTAAATGAGCATCCTTGGATACGAGTGGCCAGCTATCCATTCATCCGTGGCAAATTTTCAGAAGTAATTCGGTGAAGATTTACCCAGATCAATAGACATTTGAAGCCGGGATGCGAAATGGCAAAAATGGGATAATAATAACAATGATGAAGATATTAATGATGAAGATATTAGCCTGACTGTAAATGATGTAAATAATAATAGCTCCTCGTTCTGGAATTCAAGCAGAAATTATAGCAGTCACTTTAGAAGAGGATCTTCTTAAATTTTTTCACACCAAGCAAGGCAATAAAGCCACTAGGACACAAGAATGTTCAGGAATGTGATAAAAAAAACACTATTAAGAAGTGGGGACAATAAAAGAACAGGAATTAAGTAAACAGAAGATAATGATTGACATTGCATTTAAATTTTTGAAGATGAAACTTAAATGGGTAGCAAGAATCTGGAATAGTGCTCCAGAAGCGAGAAGTACGATAGAATAAACTATTAGCACAAAACTTATGGCTACATCTAGCCATTTCAAATGTTGAGACCTTACCGCCACTCTAGTACGGCGTTAAATTTATAAAGTCTAAGTACCATAGAGGAAAGTAATATTTATTTTGTTTTAATGTTAATTGATTCTGAAATGCCATCTCGACTTCAATCACTTTCTCATCGACGTGAGGTGGCTTCCCTCTGTCTTTTCTACAAATATTTTTATAGAAACTGTTCTGACGAGCTTTTTTCCCTGGTGCTCCGACCACATGAATTTAATGTTGGCATTTAGATTCCACCCTTTTACCGTATAAATAGTTAAATGTAACTACCTCTTCTACTCTAACAGTTTATTTTCTCGCACTTCCTTTCCGCTTACTTGCGTCCCTGATAGCTACAATCTCCAAAAATTCAAATGCAAGGTTAATTGCCATCTCCTAGAATCCCGTTCATCTTTTATTCTTTCATCAACACTCCCTGAACCCAGTCTTTTCTCTCACTGTAACCTCCTTCGCACTAAAGACAGTCCGGCCTTGCTTGGGGTGAAAGGATTAAAAATACCAGCTTATTCAAATAATTTACTGATAGTCAATTCACTTGTCTTACTTAGTGTTGTATCGCCTAGGTGATAGGACGATACCCAAAAGATGTGGGCTGAGTATCTACAGCACGATATCCATGCTAAGGGATATTAATACAAATAAGACAAACACCATCAGACAGACCAACAAATAATAGAAGAGAGGAGAGGTTGTCGTTAGATAACACAGTCCGATAATAATCGTCAATGACACTCCGAAGGTATCAACCACCTCCCCATATGGGCAAATGCCCGTGGTAGATGTGACTCAAGGCCATTTAAGTGGTAACACCGAGCCCATAAACTCGGACAAAAATTCTTGTCTGTTTTCCCCAAACAAGGCTCGTCTAAGTTCCTCTCCGCTCGAAGGCAGAGAGTCCGACAAAGTGAGCGGCCAAGGCATGCAGTCGATCTCCTCAGAATGTCAATAATAACACTCCGAAAGTATCAACCACCTCACCACATGGGCAGATGCCCAAGGAAGATGATGCACAGAACCATTTAAGTGGGAACACCAAGCCCGTAAGCTAGGACAAAAATTCTTGTCTGCTTTTCCTCAGACGAGACTCTACCCTTCGGCGGAGACTCGTCTGAGTTCCTCTCCGCTTGACGGTAGAGAGTCTGACAAAGTGAACGACTGATGCATGCAGTCGATCTCCTCAGAATGTCAATGACACTCTAAATTCCCTGACTGCTATTAGTCTTTATTTTTATAGCTACTCCAGACCACAGGACATTCTATTCTTGAGAACACTAGAGAGGTGTTATTCTCAAATTCAGTTTATTTTCACTTTTCTTATCTTGTAGTTATAGAAAAATAAATAAATAAAAGAAACAAATAATAACAAAACCAAAATTTCTCTAACTCTAAAAAATAGTTGTATACTTAGAATCGCTAAGCTATTAAATCATATCAGCGTATCAGAAGCGGTTTTAACCAGGATACAAACATCATTTGTAAAATCAGCCAAAACTAGAATTGATTAATTCTGTCCATTCTCAGATGGTGAGAACATTTGTGCGACCGGCTAGTAATTTTATATGGTGTTGGGACATTATTCAATAAATATAGGTATAAAACAATAATAACTATCGTAAATAAAATAAAACAAATAACATTAAACTCACTCTCTTCGCTAGGGACACTCAAAGGGTCAAGACGTCCATTTCCTCTCCTCACCACCTTGCTTGACATATGAATCAGTGACTTTCTTTCTCTATTACGTGCATTCTTAAAACATATAACTAAAATACCCATACATCATTAAACATATAGGTATTTCCACTAAATCTCTGAAAAAAAACAACATAGTATGAAGAAAAAATCCTCAAACTTAATACAAACGAAGTTTTTCCATAAAATGAAATATCAAAGTATTTTTTAATTATTTTTTAAATTGTTTAATTCTTTCTAACACGTTCGAAATTTTGGTAAAAAATCTTGTTTTGATTTTCGTTAGTGGGTAAACAAATCGTTACGAGAGTTTACAATAGATAATGTAATATTACATAACTCATTTTTTTTTTGTTTTTTTTTTTCGGGTGAAAATCATTAATTGAAAATTCTTGGAAAAAACAAATAATTGTCAGATTTTAATGAAACTTTCAGAACTTATTCACAAATAAATGAAATTAGTTTTCAAATCATTATTTTTATAAAAATCATGGTAAAAATATTTTTCACATGTTACCCCACTCCACGTAAATTCATGAAATTTTAAGAAATTGGTATTATTATTATTGGTATTATTATTATTGGTATTATTATTATTGGTATTATTATTATTGGTATTATTAGTTAAACGTTTATTAGTTAATAGTTTCCATTACTCATTGGGTAATGTAAATCATCTATTATTTTTTTCAAACAAATGGCCTTTATTACCGAAAATATACTTCGAATAGTAAATTATATATTCAATAAAACTATGGCATTACTTAATTAGATAAGCTTTTAATTGCTTTAATAAATAATATAAATTAAGTACATTATAAACTAATGAAATTTTTTTCGGTTAATATTGAAATTTTAAAAGAATTGTTTTAATTGTTTTAATTATAAAAATATTTTTAAATATTTCAAAGATTGATTGGCGTTAGGTTATTAAGTTATTAAGTGAAGACTATATTTACCCATCGAAAATTAAAAAGTTTAATACGAATAGTCGAGCCTTCGTATTTTTTAAATAATTTTTATTTATTTATTTATTTATATATTTATTTTGGGTACTTAAATTTTTTTTCTGTGTAGCAATTTCTGTGTGTAGATTAAAAGGTCATATGTTTCACGGTTTCTTTCCTATACAGGAAAAAGGATTTGGACAATTTTGTCAATTCTGGTCGCCATACGCATATCTTATCTCGCACCTGTCTGGCTATCATCACATGTCAAATCATATGTGGAAAGGTCAGAAAGGTCAAAACTCTATGATTTAGAAATAGTTTTATTCTAAATTTCATTTTATAAATAAGTAAAAATCAAATTAATTTAACTTTAAATTTGCTAATTTTTAAAAATAACGTATCACAGATCTATATTTTATTTTTGCAAGATTTTTAAAAACAAGAATTAACTTTTGTTTACAAATCCGTCGATCGCTAAAATATGACCGAAAAATTGAAAAAATATTTAAATCTCAAAATTTTAGATTCCAGTCAATATAATTTTCTGTTTTTTGGTTAAATAGTAAATTTAGTCATTTAGCTTTTAATTAAAACTAAAATAAAAGTTTCAAGAATTTTTTTTATTTTTAAAAACTCAATTTAAAAGTTAGATATCTAAAATAAGGAGAGATACCCACATAAATACAATTATATGATTTTAATTTACAATTTAACATGTTTTAGTGATATTTCTGTGTATGATCTTATTTCTGCGAAAGAGAGGTTATTCCTGCTGATACAATGTGAATGGCCTCACAATAGCTACAACCATCATTTTAGTTTTAAAACATACATCCTTTATTCCACCGCCATTTAAACAGCGCTCAGCTATATTTAAAAGTATACATACCTTCCTTCTCCCACATTGTTAAGCGGAATCTTGTTTCATACATTTTTTTTTATCGGTATCGCACCAAGCAAGGCAGTAAAGCCACTAAAACGCAAGGGGTTACAGAAACATAAATAGTAAGTAGAAAGAGAAAAGAGTAATCAAAAGAAAACTAGATAGCGATTTCACATTGCACTTTTTTTTTCAGATTAAAGTTGGCTTAAAGCATGGAGTCAAAAGAGAGTTCCACATGCGAAAAGTGCGAGAAAAGAAAAACTCTTAACATAGAACTTACGGTTACATCTAGCTAGTTCAATAACTATATCATACTAGTTATATGAGATCAATAACTATATCATACTAGTTATATGAGATCAATAACTATATCATACTAGTTATATGAGATCAATAACTATATCATACTAGTTATATGAGATCTCGACGCTAGTCTAGTATTGCGCTTAAATTTATGTAGTCTAGGTACCAAATCGAGGAGCTCATTTGAAAATTTACCATGAAAGTATTTATAAAAAAGCATAAAGAGACAACCTTACTGCAATGGGTAACTGACTGAAGCCGAGGCGCCAGATCAGGACCAATAATATTGCTGATTCTTCTTTGGGTCTTATCAAGGAAATCAAGGTAACCGGACCCTATGTAGCAGCAATATTCTAAACATGGATGAATGGATATGTAAGATAGATTCCGAAAAGAAAAATTGTCTAGTACATGAAACTGAAACGAATTTCTTAGCAGCTGACCTAGCAATGGATTCAATATAGTCTTTTCATTTCATGTCAGCTGAGAACGTAAGCCCGAGAAGGTTCAGCGAGTCACTTTCCTGGAGGTTAGCATCAGCCATGCTGATGGAAGGCAGTGAGGGGTCTCTCAAATGGTTAATGTAGAGATATTTTGTTTTGGAGGCGTTAAAAGTGAAAAGTCATCTTTAACTCCAGTTAATGTCAGTCTTGAGGTTGTTTTGGATATAAGCTGCCATATCGGATTGATCACTCTTACAGGAGTAAATGGTTGTGTCTTCAGCGTAGTGATAGCCGTTGTTATCGGAAAGATCATTAATAAAAATTAAAACAGCGTAGTAACAATGGTGGAGCTCTGGGGGACACCCGCGTCCGTACGAAAGGATCTAGACGAGTGGCCGTTCAGGATGACCTTCATTTCACGATTTTAAAGAAAAGACTTGATCAGCCCAAAAATGCGTCGGGAAACATTATTATATTTTATATTATTCGATAGAAAATGATGTTCAATTCTATATACATGCATGCATACACATACATATATATTTACTCTCTCTCTCTCTCTCTCTCTCTCTCTCTCTCTCTCTCTCTCTCTCTCTCTCTATGTGCCAGGACTTTTACACTTGAACTCTCTCTCTCTCTCTATGTGCCAGGACTTTTACACTCTCTCTCTCTCTCTCTCTCTCTCTCTCTCTCTCTCTCTCTCTCTCTCTATGTGCCAGGACTTTTACACTTGAACTCTCTCTCTCTCTCTCTTATGTGCCAGGACTTTTACACTTGAACTCTCTCTCTCTCTCTCTCTCTCTCTCTATGTGCCAGGACTTTTACACTTGAACTCTCTCTCTCTCTCTCTTATGTGCCAGGACTTTTACACTTGAACTCTCTCTCTCTCTCTCTTATGTGCCAGGACTTTTACACTTGAACTCTCTCTCTCTCTCTCTCTCTCTCTCTCTCTTATGTGCCAGGACTTTTACACTTGAACTCTCTCTCTCTCTCTCTCTCTCTCTCTCTCTTATGTGCCAGGACTTTTACACTTGAACTCTTGAAACATCAACTTTCACCTTATCCTTCTACATTATTACATTGTATAATACAAAAATTCATTTTGTATTTTTTTAACAATATGCATTTGATCATTACACAATAACAATATTCAGCAAACCAAATGCCTGTACATTGGGTAATCCTTTACTTTTTGGGCGTAAAATAAACTGTTATTTCCTGAACGACATACAATCAAAAAACTCAGGTATATACGTTTATTGCAATTAAACATTGCTATAACGAGTACTGGTGCACTACGAGACAAATAAATACTGAAGACACAGGACAGTCCATGTACTGTTGATACGACACAAATTTATGAAGATGCAATGTAAATAACGCCTCAGAAATTCGAAATTGTTGACGCAGTTTACGCTTGAAGCGCAGCCAAAGATTTTCTGTGTTTCGATTAGTCATGGTGACATCGTCAGGATACACAAAATGCCGCTGTGAATACCAAGGTCATAAGAGTATACCCTGGGGTTGATTTCCTAGATTCCAGCATAAGCATCCCAACTATCTCTCTCTTTCTCTCTCTCTCTCTCTCTCTCTCTCTCTCTATATATATATATATATATATATATATATATATAGATTATAATGGTTGTTACAATGGTTTATAAAAGCATAGTATCACTACACAAAAATCCTCATATTTCAGAGCAGAAGTGCCCTTCTTCTGGTGATAAGTGGAAATGAAAATATATAGTGAAAACGATTCATTCTTGGGAATGTGATATGTAAGTCGTGTGTGGGATGGGAATTTAGTATGTCTAAGCCGGTCAGTCGGCAGTTTGTAACCATAGAGATACAGCTTTAGGTTAGGAGAGGGGGTGGGGTAGTTTAGTTTTGGACAGGTCACTTTTTAGTTTTGTCTTGGTAATTCTTATGTTGGGATGTTGGGTTTTAGGGTTAGATTTCTTTGTTGTAATTGCTAGATGTAACCATAAGTTGCATATTAACAATTTTTCGTTTGTACTTCTCACTTGTGGAAATCTCTTCCGAACAGTCAAGTTTGAATTTCAAAGATTTAAATTCAATGTCAATCGTTATCTTCCGTTTTCTTAATACTTATTTTTCTATTATCCTTTATCATCACTATTGTTTTCTCATTCTCTTTCACGCTCAAGAAATCATTGCGTCTTAGTGACATTATTACCTTGCTTAGGGTGAAATGATTTTAAAATATATATGATGTGGCATCGGGAAATTTTCAGACTGTATGTGTCTTGATTTTATCATTCAGTGGTAATTCATACGCGTCTAATACTCGTTAGTTCCCAGCCCGCTGAGCCTTTACAATGGCTGACATATTGCGTGAAGCTCAGTAATTCCGATGCTGGGAAACTTGAAATGCTTTGTCAGGATTTTGGTAAAGATTCTTTATGACAAACCGAGGTTTTTCAGTGCTTTTGCATTTCAATGCTGGTCAAGTGTCAGTTCAAGATGATGAAAATTCAAACCGAAAAGTCATCAGCAAAATAACTGAAAATGGTGAAAACGTTTGTGAACACATCCATGAAGAATTTGAACAATCCATCAGTTTTGCTTCACAGGTTATGAATCTGCTAGGGTAAAATACCCTGAGAATTATACAGCTCCCAACGAGATATGTGTATTTCTGAAAAAGGGTAATTGTACCTCATTTCGTCTTGTAGTCTTTCAAAGCTGAGTAGGTTAAGTTACACCTAACTCAAAAGAAACTTTTTACTGTATTAGGGGGACAAAAGTTCAAACCCAGCCAAAAGACACATTTTTCTTTATCTGGAATCTCAAATGAACAGTCCAGTAGACATTTATTACACAGTTAAACAAAAACAAAAAACAAAAAAAAGTGGTTTAATTAAATACATGTATTCATTAAATATAATATAATATAATATACATACATACATACGCGCACACACATTTTTCACTTCACTTCCTTTTCTTTTTATATTTCTTTCTTTTTCTTTCTTTTTAAGTGAACTTCCGGTGTATGAAAAATTTTTCCATAATTAAAAAAGATCGCTGACGAAGCGAATGAATAAAACAGAAATCATTATTTGATACAGGTAATTTTCGAAGTTTTATTTGAAGAATATATATATATATATATATATATATATATATATATATATATATATATATATATGTTGAATATATGGATCGGAATCCGACCAGATCAATAGAATAAAATAAAGAACAAGTAGAAAAAATGTCTTTAATCTAGCATGTTTCACTTTAACAGGCTTCTTCAGAGATTTATTAAAGACGAATGATTTAAAAATCTAAGAGACAGTATGTTGATTGAGGTATAGTTTTATTGGTCAGATACGTGCTACGTGTGATAAAGCAATGGAGGTATATAAAATATAGAAGAAAAAATACATATACTTACATTCATAATTAACATCTAATGGTTTTATTACGCGTTGGCACACACACTTAAACAGACACAAGTTTTTGGGGGGTTTTTTTCCTTCTGGATGATCTAGCAATTGAAGCACTTTTTATAAAATTGGGTCTTAGTAAATTGATTTCTCTTTTAATTACAGTAGCATTTTTAAAGCAAAATTATGGCCAAATACATTATCGTGAGTAGCCAGTGTATTTTATATGTTGTTTTGTAAAAGATCCCTTTTGTGTTCATATAATTTACCATGGGTAATCTAGCAATTAAAGCACTTTCTATACACTTCTATCTTGGTAAATTGATTTCTCTTTAAATTACAGTAGCATTTTTAAATCAAAATTATGATCAGACACATTACAATGAGCAACGAAGCTTCTTTTTTTTTTTAGTTTTTTGTCAAATATTCTTTTTTTGTGTTCATGTATTCCTTGCGGCAAACATTACAGATGATAGAGTAAATTACTTACTGAAGATTTAGCATATTATTATTTTGTTTTGTATTTATTAAGAATCATTTGTTGTTTTAGAAGTAGTTGCAATAAATTAACTGTTAAGCTTAAATAAATTATTTTCAATTGTATTTGTCATAGAATTGGTAGGTAAAATAATATATTTGTTTGGATCTTAAATATTTTACTAGCCTTTTAATTCGATCAATTTAAAAATGATGAAACGCATTACACAAAAAGATTTTTCCACTTTGTTCTGGTATATATATATATACGGAGTCTAACCGTACTGATGAGCTGTGATACAGCAAAACAGATCTGTCTGCGGATGACAATATATATATATATATATATATATATATATATATATATATATGAAGTTCTATATCACTTTATATATATATATATATATATATATATATATAAAGTATCTCACCTGATATAAAACTTCATTGTCTACATTAATAGACAAAATTATTTACTTATTATTACCACCCATGATGATAATATTTTTTTAAAAAGTTGAAAAACAGGGTAGCTAACTGGTTTCGAAACTCGCTCAACAGATCTAAATCGAGGTTAATAAAGAAATAATTATCGTTTAAAGAAAATGGACAAAATGTACAGAGAAAAAATTATTAAATGGAAATGAGTTGGAGGCCAAATATATGCTCTTTCTGTTTATACAGTGAGGGCTTTAAAGATTGAATGTAGATGGCCTCCAAAACTTTTAGGTGGGACGCACTTAAGATGGAAAATGCGTCCACACTAAAGTTAGCGGCACAATTATTGTTATTAATAGGGCGTTCCGCAATAGAAGACCCGTATGTATTGATCAGCCTATCAGACGAGGAATAGTTCAGATTCTGGATTTTTGTGAGTACGTGTTGTTTAATTCTAGTCTTTGAGTCGTTCTCCCTATGTAGTGCGATCCACAACTACATTTAAACAAATAAATCAAGGAACGATTATGGTGCGGGAGAGAACCTCCTTCCGTATAAAAGAAAAGACAAGTTTAGCAGAAAAAACCTACTCACGTGCTGGCAGTAAATTAACAGTGTCGAACTGCAACAGAAACTCGTTTAACAAATCTATCCATGACAGAACCCAACCAAGGGAGGCGCAGGTACACGGGACATTTTTGTACTGTAGCTGGTTTGACTTTATTGAACTCCAATACCTTATCCCTAATCTCCAATTGGACAACATCCAATGGATAGACATTATTCCAGAGAGTGGTAGTAATAAACCTGAGTTCATCATCAAACTTAGTTTTAGAGCAAATCCTCAAGTAAGAGTCTTAATTAAGTTAATTTTACGTTTTTGGAGACAAAAAGTATTTCACCTGGTATAAAAACCAGTAAATGTCGATTTTCAGTAAACTGAAGTAAGAAAACCAGAGGAAGATCTGCTCACCAAAATATCAAGAAAAGGAAGGGAAGAGTTAATCTCATTTTCTTGTGTAAATTTTAAAGCTGGATGCATATTATTTAAGGACGAAAGGAAATGGTCCGCTTCAATCTCATCGTTAAAGAGACAAAAGGTATCATCTACATCAGGGAAATAAACATCGAGTTTATTAGATTCAGATAATGCACTCTCCTCGTGGAATCCAACAAAGATGTTTGCTAAAATGGGTCCCAAGGGAGAACCCATTTAAACACTATCAATTTGCCTATACATGACGCCATCGAAACTAAATTCAACGGACAAATTACATCAGTTCGACAAATATCTCCTCAAGAATAACAGGAGGTGACAAATGACTACGATATAATGCATCAGCACATATATCGATAGTCTCAGCTAAAAGGACGCAGGTAAAAAAGCTACAAATGTCATAAGAACACATAAATTTTTTGGTTAACGGATAACTCTGTATAAAGTCAGAGAACTCAAACGAATCTTTAATACAGAATTTATGTCGTTTAAAAACAGTGTAATATGGCCATAATCCATTTAAACATGCCATGTTGGGAACAACCTATCTCTCTCCTGTTGAAAGAATCCTTTTCTGACTGACCTCCACTACTTTCTATCTCTGGCCACATAGGGCCGAGTTATCAGGTCAAATCATTGCGCCATCTTGCATTCGCCCGCTCTCTCTTTTCCACTGTCTTGGCGTCCACCCTGTCGCTCTAAAAATCCAGCTGTTGTCTCTGAGAGAGAAATGTGGTCAGCCCATCTGTGAAAATAAATATGCTGTTTAAATACGTGTGTGAGGGAGAGTATGAGTGTGTGAGTGTGAGTGCGTGCGCCTGTGTGAGTGTGAGTGCGTATGTTTGAGGGTATGGCCCTCCGCATCTCCTTATTCCTTGTAGCTCTTAACACCTTTTCTTGTTACCTTTCCCAAACTCTGGTCAGCCATTAGTTCGCTCAAGTCCTTCAAGTATGTCACGGGTGGCTTTCCCCTGTCTTTCCTTTCCACTATCCATCCAGTGAGTATCAGATTCTCCAAGCTCTCCTTCCTAATTACATATTCCAAAAACTTCAGCTGTCTTTTCCTGATGCTAAGTGTCAGTTTCCTTTTCATTTCCATCCTTTCCAAGACCTCGTTGTTGGTCACATGTTCGGTCCATGGTACCCTCAGCATCTGTAGAACCACATTTCGGTTGCTTCAAGTATCTCCTTCATCTTTGATGATACTGTCCAGCATTAAAATGTGTGTGTGAGAGAGAGAAAGTGTGTGTGCGCGCGTGCGTGTGCGTGTGCGTGAGAGAGACTAAGTGTGTGTGAGAGTATATGATTGTGAGTGTGTGCGTGTGAGTGTTTGTGGAAGAATGTGTGCGAAAATGTGTTTGTGTGAGAATGTGTGTGAGAGAGAGATAATGTGTGTGTGCGTGTGTGTCTGAGTGAGTTTATGAATGAGCGTGTGTGAGAGTGCATGTGTGAGGGAATGTGAGAGTCTGTATGTATGAGAGTGGTATTAGTCAATGTGTGAGTGCGTGTGTGTGCGTATGCAGCAGTAGCCATTATAAGCCTACTTCTTCTATGTGCCGTTTTCCTTCAGGATATGGGCGATCATGGCTCTCCACAACTGCCTGTCCTTCGTAGCTCTTAGAATGCGCTGCCTTTCTTTGACCCTCTTGCCATCACTATGCCCTGTCAGTATCACATTTTCTAAGTCGTCTTTCTTCGTTATGTGCCTTAGACATTTCAACTCTTTTTTATTCTTAGTGCAAGACATTGTTTTTGTTTCCATTTTCTCTCAAACTTTGTCGTTGCTCACGTGTTAATTGCATGCTATTCTCAGCATCCTTCTGTTGAACTAGATTTCTGTTTCCTTCTCTTCTTCGTTTCTGACGAGATTATCCAGCATTCACTGCAATATACAGTTTAGTATACCTTTCTTTGTTTCTAACGAAATTTTTCCGTTTTCAATAGTGTACTTAGCTTTTGAAAGGCACTTTTCACTATCCCAATGCATCTTTGGATTTCGTATTTTCTGTCCTGTTTTTCAAAAAACTTTCTAGATATTCAATTTTTACGCATCGTGATGGTTCTTAGCTGAGAGGATTAGAGTTGGTAGAAAGGATTTTATCACGCTTGAACAGTTTCCATGGAAATAACCGTAAAGTAGCGAGAGGCTTGCAACGTTTTGTATGAGGGAAAAGTGTTGCAGCGTGAAAAACAATCACCCACAAAGACGCTTTTGGACTCTGTCAAAACTAGAAAGGAAATACTGAGCAGCACTAGCCTAGATATGGCAGTAATATTTTTCGTCTAGTCTGGAAGGCAGCTGAAATAGACAGGTAATTACTGGAGCAGTACAAGAAACCGTACATATGTTGAACATCTTCAGCAATGGATCGTATCTGCAAGTTCCACTTGACGTCTGGTTTAAGCTTAGGTTTCAACAGGCGCTCAAAGTACTTAGCTTTCTCGAGAGAACCTTCGGTCATCGCAATAAGCAAAAATTCAGGTTTCACTCGGTAGTGATTTGGGACCTTGAATAAGAACATCCATTTTGCCAGCATCTTTGTGATGTACTTTGGAACAAAGTTTTTAGTCTCCCTGTTAAAGATGTCGCATCTGAGATCTCTCGAGTGAAAGCTGGCATTGATGCTTTCACTCCATCCAGGAAGTTCCGACTCAAGCCTCATTCTTCCTCTTGGTTCTTTCCTGTTTGCTCGGTCGCTATTGCCCACAGGAACAAATTCTTCCAGCTTTACCGGAGTGACGCGCCAGACTATAATAGACGCCTTTTTGTCTCTGCTCGCAAGGAATGCAAGCGTGTCCTAAATTATGCCAAGCTGTTGTTTGCTAATAGAATAAAGTAGCGTATAGAATCTTGCGAGTTTGGCTCTAAAGACTACTGGTGGCTCTGCAAAAGCGTTCTAAACAAAGCAAACCTTCGATCCCTCTACTACTCAATAATTTTGATGTTCTCGCATCCACAACGGACAAGGCTGAGTGCTTTGCCCGTAAATTCTCTTACAATTCCACATTTGACTCATCCGGAAGACACCAGACTTCCGTTCTAGAACAGAGGCCCCCCCTCTCTGGTCTCTAACATTATTTCTAAGCTTGATTCCCATAAATCAAGTGGATGTGATGGTATTCCATTCATTGCCCTTAAGAAAAGTGCTCCTGGATTCTCTCCAGTTCTCTCTAAACTATTGCCTTGCTGCTTCTTGCTCCTCTACTTGTTGGAAGTCTTCCACTGTAGTTCCTGTCTTTAAAACTATGGAGAGCCTTCTGACTCTTCTAACAATCGATTTACCGATTTTAGGCAAAGTGTTCAAAGCTATTATCAATGCTGAAATGATTCAGCATCTCACATCCACAAATTATTTTCTGACAAATAGTGTAGCTTCCGCTCCACAAGGTCTACTGCTGATATGCTAATGTCTATTACCGAGAACTGATAAGAACAGCGAAGCTCGGTCTGTTGCCCTGTATATCTCGAAAGCGTTAGATAGGATTTGGCATACTGGCCTTCTGCGCAGGCTACAGGGCTATGGTATAATTAGACGATTGTTCGATTTAAGCCAATCGTTCTTGTCAAATCGTAAAATGATGGTCATTCTAAATGGACATATTTCCAAACTTTTCATGTAAACGCTGGTGTCTCTCAAAACTCTATCCTAGGTCATACTCTCTTTCTGATATTCATCAATGATCTTCCTGATGTAGTCAGTTCCTACGTTGGCATTTAAGCAGATGACACCACCTCTACTCCCGTCTCAATAAGAAATCTACCTGAGCTGACAAATTAGATATAGCCTCTGCTCTTTGACTGAACCCCAATTTGGGATGGATTTAGGTAAGAAATGGCTTGTAACTTTTAATGCTTCATAAACGAAGGAGAGCATCCTTTAACCACCACAGGAAAGCTTTCCTATTTTCCATTAATATGAATCACACTAGTCTCCTAGAATGCAATTACTGCACCTCCTCGGCCTCACTCTCTCAGTCGAACTCAAGAGGAATAAATACATTGAGTCAATAGCTATATCTGCTGCTAAGAAAGTTTGGTCGCTATGCCGAGCCAGAATTGTTTTTTCTCGTCAGAATCCCTCTTGCATATCTATAAATCTACCATTCGTCCGTGCATTAAATACTGTTGCCTTATCTGATCAAGTGCTTCTGCTGTTTATCTCCAAAAGAGGGTCTGCAATGTGATTGGCCCCAATTTGGCTGCTCGTATTCGGCCACTTTCTCACCGATGGAATATAGCTTGCCTCTGTCTTTTCACGGCTTCTGCTCTGACGAGTTTTATTTCTTGGTGCACCGCCCTCATAAGTTTACCTGTGCAACTAGATTGGGAACTGGCTTCCACTATTTTACCGTTAAAATAGGCAAATGTAACCGCCAATTCTACTCTAACGGTTTCTTTCCTTGCGCTTCCTGCCTGTGGAAATCCCTTCCCCATGTTTGCTTCCCTGATAGATACAAGTTTCAAAAGTTAAATGCAACGCCAATTGTCATCTTCCATTTCCGCGACTCCCACCTCTCTCTTACCCTTTCTACAACATCACCTAAACTGTTTTTTTCTGTCATCTGTCTCTTCCCATTGCAACCGCCTGCGTACCAGTGACATTATCACCTTGCTTGGGGTGAAATGATTATAAAAAAGGGTTTTTGGCGATGGATCGTATGTACAAGTTACACTTGACGTCTGATTTGATCATAAGTCGCAACAAGCAAAGGAACTTCCTTGAGAGAACCTTCGGTCATAGCAATAAGCAAAAATTCAGGTTTCACTTGATGATGATTCGAGTCATTGAATATGAACACCCATTTTTTCAGCGTCTTTAGCGAAGTATTCCACTTGAGGTCTCGAGACCCAATAAGTGTTCAAGGTAGGGGGCATATTTGAGAGCACACCCATTCATTAATACTCTATCTTAGTAGTCAGTTGAAGAATGCCGAGCGATTTATTGAATCAAATGGCATTTGAACAAAAACCAAACAAAAATGGTTTGTTACAGTCTGCTGATTTTTCGATCAGTTTGTTTATAGATCGTCCATTGTTGAATTTCCACTTCGAAACACATCCTGTTCACATGATTGATTTTCATTTCAGGTGTTTGTTGGTCTGTAACTACTTTTTATATTTAAATAACTTATATATGTTCGATAGTAATGGGGTAAGACAACAGTTGTCAAAACCTACATTATCTCTTTTTTCTTCATAAAGTAAAATTACTATCCCTGGGCTTTGGGCACCTCGATGTGGTGTAATGATTAGCAAGCTTGTCTTGCTAGAATTTATTACAACTGAGTAGTGAATTCGATTTTCACTGGGTACCCCATACTTTCGGCCTTGTACCACATTTTAAGCGGCATGTAAAACATCAATTATCCCTGGGCTTGAGTTATAAACACCCTGTGTAAAGTATACACCGATACAGAAGGACACTCGCACTCAGAAAAAAAAGGGCCACTTCTTAGCCATGCCTATATCCATCTTTTTGACTCTAACTTGTGTCTAACCATTTCTTAATCTTGTACAAACTGAACCGGTGTAGCTTTCTTGACTTTCATACAAATAGGATGCGTCAATCATTTTAACTGTCATACAAATCGAACATATGTCAACCTTTTTTTTCTTTTAATAACTTGCAAACCAAACCTGTATTGACCTTTTTCGATTTTTATGCAAACCACACCTGTGTCTACCTCTCTAATGATTATTAAAAACGACAGAAATCGAAAATAAATAACCAGGAAAATGACTTAAGACCAATCACGTTTAAAGTTTTACGTAAACTTTCTGTTCTGTATAAACTGAATATACTAATAATTCCTTTGCACATATCCCCTACCGTCGGAGAATGGCAACAGGGATACAGGAAACAGAGAAAGGAAGTAACCCTGGCCCGGCTACGAATAGGACATACCTTCATTACCCACTCCTACCTTTTAAAAAGGGAACATCCTCCGATATGTATACCCTGCCATGAACTTTTCTCAGTTGAACACATTCTAATCGAATGCAAGGACCTTAAAACAACACGATCCCAACATTACCAAGCCAACGACCTAAAAAAACTTTTCAGCACTGTACAAATAGAAAACATTCTAAAATTTTTGAAAACAATTAGCCTATACTGTAAAATCTAAAAATAAAACAATATCCACCTCATTAAAAAAAAAAACAACAATAGCTTATACCTAATAAAGATTCCAAGAACAATCATTCACACAAAACAATTCCCAAATAACACCATTGGCACTAAATGACCAAAGAAGTTGATGTACCGTTAAAAAGCAAAACAACCAACCCTTGCATCTTTCAAATGGTCTTTTACTATGCCATCGTCGTTTGATATTTTTCACCGTTTCACATTTCAAAACGCGAATATTAGTTAACCTATCAAGTGTTATAGTCAGTTAAGTGCCATACGTGAAACGCGCTTGGGCGATCATGTCTCGAAAGAGACATGACTGACTGGGCAGAAGATTATCCCACAGTAGGTTGCCATTGCTTTCTGCGGTAGACTGGTTGCCTGCCAAGGCTATAGAACCCAATCTGTCCTGTTATTTAACCCATAACTGGAAGAAAGAGACGGATTAATACCTTTCCTAAGGGTATTTGCGCGTAAGTGAATACAATGAATTCAACTGGAATTCGAACTCGTCTCCCCGATTTCTCGTTCCGAGCCGATATCCACTGCACCACAACGCACATCCGACTAATCTCGAAATGTTATAGAGTGTTCTGTTAAGACGGATCGAATTTAGCAGTAAATAAAACAGTGTTATTGATGAAATTTTATTGGTTTCGCTATTGGATCATGTTATTTGAATCATTTATGTGTGAAATTATTTTTAACATATTTTCTTTGTACTTATGAAATTGTTGTGTATCTATGTGTAAATTTAATAGCATAGCTCAGGACAAAATTAGTCAAATTGTCTAACCGACAAACCATTTTGACCGAGTCTCGGCGCTCCTTTTACCACCATGGTAAAGAAAAACCTGACATGAAAGGAAACTCCTTTAAATCATCGCTGATAGCAGTAAAAAATTTTTTTTCAATTTATCTTTTATTTTACCCTTCGTTTTGGTACTTTCAAATCAACTCAAACTGTATCTGATATCAAGGACTTTAAGCTTACGAGTCGAATTAATACAAAAATAGATTTTCTTCAATAGACACAAAAGAAAGGATCATTGACAAACAAACTAACTTGTTTTTCTGTTTTTGTCATTTAACTGCAATTTTCAACTTAACTAATTCTATTTTTCTCAAACTTACATGACGCAGGTCAAGTGGCTTCTTTGGCTTCAAATTTCTTCCATTTAAAAGTTGGTAACTGTAAAGCTGAACACTCTTATCAGGCGCTCAATCCGGCAGCACCGATGATCTGACAACTCCGATAGTCCGGCATATTTTGAATTTGTGCTGCTACTACAGTTATTTGAATCAGTTGTAAACAATGGTTTAAATTATAGTTTACCAGTTTTAAAACGGATACTTAATATCTTCTTTTACGTGCCATGTCTCTTCAGAATGCAGGCGATCATGGCCCTCCACATCTTTCTATTCCTTGTAGTTATTAATATGTTACGGAACAAAGATCTATTTGAACATGATTTACTGGTTCGTTTTCTACGGCTTATCAGCTGTCTGCGGTTATTTAAAACCCGAAAAGATTTTTAGATTATAAGATTTTGTGATTGGTAGAGAGATAATAATAGTTTATGGACACAAGTTTTAATAAGTAACCCATAGCTGGGGAGAGAAGAGATAAATTCATAGCTTTCCCAATGGTATTTGCGAGTCAGTGAATATAACGAACCCGACTGAAATTGGAACTCAGCTCTCCGATTAACAATTTGAAATCATTATCGATTACACCACCTACACATCCAATCTTACAGAACCTGATATTCTCAAGCAGTCGCCCATCAAGGTACTGACCAGTTTCGACGTTGCTTCACTTTGACGATCTTACGGGAACCGGTGTTTCGACGTAAGCCAGACAGAAAATGAATTTAACAAGTACACGAAAATCGAAAGAGGCATAAGACAACAGTGTGCTTCTTCGTCAGATTTATTCAGACTATGCAGCGAGGTGTTCCGAAGAGAACTAGAAGTCCTACCGGGAAACTCAATTTTAACAAGGTATACACAACTGACGCCGTGTTGATGGCAGACACCGTGACGGACCTACATATTAGGACCCTGTAGCTTGAACAGATATGGAGGCCTTTCGTAACCAGCAACAATACATTCAATGATTCAACTGCCAAATTGTAGGCTATGAATAGATTCTGATGAGCTTAATATGCCCACATATCTGACGGTCTGGGTACCGAAAGACTCCTCTCGCCAAAATTAGATTTAAGCAATTACAGGGGAATTTTGAGGCCATATGAAATGGGTATTAGAACATACTGTAATGACACCATTGGCTACTTCAACTCATTGGCTTATGATTCTATCACTAAAATGGCCTTATTTTAGTAACAAATACATAAAAAAAATCATCGGATTTTTTTTTAAATTCACTCATTAAAACAGTTGCTTTAGAGGACCCTCTGGGATTAAAAGTCCTAAAGCACATGCTTTATTGGTTTCATTGTAAAGCCCTCAATGGGCAGACGCAGATAGAAAACTGCAGGAATTCCTAAATGTAGTAAAGGAAAATGGTGTGGGTGGATAGCTCTAACCATAACTTATAAGAATGTATAGTTTTAGCAAAAGGAACATTTCAAAATGTGAACTAAAGATTAAAGTCAAAATCAAATATCTAAGCCTCTGTCGCTCACGGTTGACCATGAGTAACATCAAAGTTGTCTGCTTGGCTGGAGCATTGGCGTCCGTGACTGCAGAAGCCGATGCGGGAGTGACAGTCCTTATTGCAGGGGCTGCATTTATGTTCTGTTTCTGGTCTGTTGGAGCTGTCACTTTGCTTTCTGCGAACCCGCCTCTCCATGGCTGCTTGTGTCAGCTGCTCCTCCTCTGATTGAGTTGTTTGGCCAGGGTTCCTGTCCACTTAGACCAGTTGACTGCCACGCTCTCCCATGAATTCGTGTTGATGAAACATAGCCCTCAAGAATGTACAGGATTTAAATAACTAGGAGATGTTTTAACGGATGACGGAGAATATGACACCAAAATCTGAAACTGCTTTGGAATAAAGGAAGAGCTTTTCAAAAGCGCAACAAAGTATTAAGAAATAAGAAAATTTCATGAGAATCAAAGAAAGGTTTACAGCATTGCTATGTAATTAAATCGGATTGAATCGTAACAGAAGATGATGGTTTCCATAAGCGAAACAAATTAAAGCAAAGTAAATTTTACAGAACTGCTATGTAAGAAAGTCTGAAGTCGCATTGGAATAGAGAATAATACTTTCGGAAAGCGAAACAAAGTATTAAACAACATGAAAATTTCATGAGAATCAAATAAAGATTTACAGTACTGCTGTGTTACGAAATCTGAAGGTGTGATGAAATAAAGAAAGGTGCTTTCCCAAAGTGAAACAAAGGATTAAGAAATAGGAAAATTTCATTAGAAACATAAAATAGTTTACAGAGCTGTCATATTTTAAGAAACAGGAAAATTTAATCAGAAACAATAAAATATGCTGAACTGCTATGTGCCAACATCCGAAGGTACATTGAAATAGAGAAAGATTTTATCAAAACAGTAGACAAGATAGTAAAGTAAAGCGAGAAGAAAGGACTAACCTCCAACTGTAACATCCAGAACTTACAGTCGTTAACAAGAGGAACATCCCAAGAAACGAGCTACGAATTGGAGATGCCAGAATCATCAAATAGAGTAATTTACACTATCTACGAAATGTTTAAATAAACGATGGAAAATGTGACACAGAAATCCGAATATGTATTGTAATAGGAAAAGATGATTTTCAAAAGCTAAAGTATTAAGAAACAGAAAATTTAATCAGAAACAAGAAAATGCGTTGAACTGCTCTGTGCTGAAATCCGAAGGTACATTGGAATAGAGACAGCTGCTTTGCAGATGCCAAAGTATTAAAAAACAGAAGATTTTTATTAGAAACAAAGGAAAAAGTGCTGAACTATGTAATATCACTCCTCGTACATCACAGTGAAATGCTGAACTATTTCCTCACAAATAGACTTTCAACAACAGAAACATGGTTCTCCAGAAGGATACTGAGAATACGGAACATGTGAACAACGAGAAAGATTTAAGAAAAATGGAACAAAACAGACACGGAAAGAAACAGTTGATATTTCTGGGATACATCAAGAGAGAAGAGGACTCGGACAATTTGAGGCTCACGCAACATAATGGGGTTAAGAGGGCATAAGAAACAATCACGCGGTTTACCTAACGAGATTGTATAAATGAAATGTTTTTAAAATAAATTTATTACAATTGGTTCTTTTAAAGAAAATGTTATTACTTAGACATGAAAATAATTTAATTTACTTACGAAAGTCAGCTGGAAATATACTAATTAGATATTATGCCATAATTTTCATTCACTGATAAAATATCGTCTGTTTTATTGATTTAAAAATTTATTTTTGTCATATAACAAATGGCTTTGTTTTGTTTTTGTTTTTTGTTTTTTTCGACAGCTGCTATCAAAATAAAACAAGCTTTTAATAACGCTTGCCTAAATGTTATTTATAGTTAAGTTCCATACGTGATACACACTTAGGTGAACATGTCTCGAAAGAGACATGACTGACAAGGTTGACTGCAGTCGGTTGTTATTACTTTGATAACCAAACCTATAGAACCTAATCTATGCTGTTATTTAACCCATTGCTGGAGGGATAAGCGACAGATTAATACCTTTTCAAAGCGTATTTAAGCGTACGTGAATGCCACTGGAATTCGAACTCGGCTCTCCGATTTCTCGTTCCGATAACCACTGCACCACAACGCACATCCGTTGTTTATAATATACAACTTATCTCAGTTATGGAAAAAGAAAAACAATTCTCAAACACATTATATTGGCTTTTTATAGTGGATTTTTATACATAGACATAAATACAATGTTTATTTGAGTACACTGGTATTTGGCATACAATACAAACTTATTTTTCTGTGCATAAAAATATTAATCTATATTCTTTTCATATAAAATAAAAGATTATGAAGGAAACACCTGTGGTGATTAGATAAGTAGGAGTAAAGTGTATTGAAATATACCCTTTCCTAATAAAGTGACAGAGAATCTCTCTCTCTCTCTCTCTCTCTCTCACTCTCACTCTCTCTCTCTCTCTCTCGCACACACTCTCTCTCACACCCACACCCACACACAACACATACATCCTTTTCCTTCTTTCTGTTTTTTCCATATTTCTGGTAACCTAGATTATAACCTGGGCCTAGCTTATGTGGTCCACTGACGTCATGCGAAAGTCAACCAATGACTAACTCTCCCGCCAAAATCAAACCAGACACGCGTAGGCGTTAAGTAAATATAAAAATAGTAAACACGTACATAGCCTCCTTTTACCTTTCTCTTTAGTTGTTCCACAGCTTACGTGAGTGAGTGAGTTCGCAGCGGCCATCAGAGACTGACCCAATTCGCCAACCAGCCAAAGTAAGCCGTGCCTTAAATAATATTCACAAGGCATTAATTCAAGAGAGAATCCACACACTCAAATACAAGAATAAATTATAACATATCACACGCAACAACAACCTACTACTACATTTCACCGGACATACGCATGAAGGAAAAAATATGCTGTATCCACATGACTATACAAATACACAGAAGAAAAACTCTTTATAGCCTGAACACCGCAATACATGCATAATAATGAACATTCACAAATAATAAAATATGTAACCTTATGGTGTCAACAACAAAAATAAAATGATGGTATACTTAATAAAACCTGGCCTTTACTTATTTGTTACCACAGCCACATCTCTACTGTAGTCCCATCAACACTGGAAAGAGCTATAACAGCTACAGGAATTGAGAAACCTAGTTTCCTACAAAATTGTTTTAAGATAAATACAGTATTTTATAAATATCGGCTAACAGTAGCACTGGCTACTCGGTCAATGAATGCCGAATATTTCCATATAAAGAAATGGCTAATAATACACTTATATAATAGATATCAGTAATAGATCGTCCTTTGTTTTTGTAAGGAAACAATTATATTAAAAATTTTATCTGAAAATTGATTTAATAGAAAGATTTTATAACTAATAAACGGAAACAGTACTGGCTGATTGGTTAATAAATACCGTAGGAAACAACTAATATTAAATATTTTAACCCCTAAATTGTTTTAATAGAAAGATTTTATAAATTTTAACTGAAAAAATACTGGCTCTTTGGTCAATGAATGATGTATATCTTCTTATAACGAAACAACTAATATCAATTTTAACGGAAAAATTATTTGTTTTAGTAAAAAGATTTTATAATTTTCAAACAAAAACAGTGCTGCTCGCTCGATCAATGGATGCCCAATGTTAGCTGATGAGGAAACGGCTATATCTTATATTTCAACCAAAAAAATTGATCTACTGGAGAGAATATATAAATATCAAACTAAAGCAATTCTGGCCGCTCGGTCAATAAATGACAAATGTTATCTGATAAGAAAACGGACAACATAGATTTAAACCGAAAATTGTTTTAACAGAAAAATTTTATAAATTTTAAATGAATGCAATACTGACTGCTCAGTCAATGAATGACGAATGTTTTCATATAAAGAAACAGTTATTATATATTTTAACTGAAAAATTATTTTAATAGAAAGTTTTTATCAATTATAAACAAAAGCATTACTGGATGTTCGGTCAATGAATGCCGAATATAAGAAAAACGGATAATATTATAAATTTTAAACGAAAAACTATTATAATTAGGTACCTTCACTAATTCGTTGAAAAATCAGCATAGCATGTAGAAATGTGGTGAATACGGAATTAAAAGTAACTCATTTCTCTTCACTGTTTACAAATTTCGCAATCCAGTGTGAAATCTAATTTTGACCAATAGGAAAAAGGATTGACTCCATACTGAAGGAAAAAGACGAAACTAAATTTCGCGATCCGGTGTTAATTATTTTCTAACCAATGAAAGGGAGCGATTTACAAAACTGAGAGAAGTTAACAAGTCTGTGTGAAAAAGTTTTTCGCTGTATATATAGAGAAAGAAAGTGGAATCAGTCAGATGGGAGCACAGATAAGATACGACACCGCCACTATGTGACAATAAAAATGTAAACGCGCTAGACCGGACATGTCACGTCGACATACGTTCGTTCTCCCTTTCCTTCTCGCGTGTTATTTTCCTTTATCTTTTCTTCTTTGTCCTCACCATTCTCGCCATCAACAAAGAAGAAGCAGAGACAACAACAACAACAGTAAGATACTTCAACTGACTTTTAAAAATTAAATTCGATAAGTACAATTTTCCTTTATTGCTTTACCTTCCTTTTCACTTTCTCGCCGTCCGCAAAAAGGAAAACAGACTTTATTACTACCCTGTTAATCTTTTTTCTGCATACACTCATTTCACTACAACTACGAACACTGAATTAATTTAACTTCTTACTACACTTTCTCTTTAAATATTTACACAGTTAATAATTTCAGTTCCTACAAATTGATGTCCTTCTCTTCTGAAAATTAATTTCTATTTAAACATACAAACGAAACACTTTTATTCTTTCCAACCTTCTGATGATGATGATCCTAACAAATAGGGAGTTCGGTTATGTTTGGAACAAGGCCAATTTAATAAACATGATCAGGCACCATATATAAAAAAAGCTTGAAACTTAATAAAACGTATTTATGTTATTAATAAGATGATCAAAGTGTTTTTTAATTATTTTAAATTTTTTTAATCCTTTCTAACATGTTCGAATTTTAAAAAAAACTTATTTTGCTTTTCGTCAGCGAGTAATCAAATTGTTACCTGACTATATAAAGGATAATGTAATATTACGTAACTCAGTTTTGTTTTCTTTTTAATAAAGACACATTAATTTTGAAATTCTTGCAAAAATCAAATAATTGTCAGATTTTAATGAAATTTTCAGGGCTTATTCACAAATGAAGGATGTCATTTTCCAAACATTATATTTAGAAAATCTTGGTAAAAAATATATTTTTTACATCCGTTGGATCATTGGATATTATTTTCATGTATAATACTACCCTTTATTTCTGCATGTTAAAACATCATTGGATATTACTTTCATGTATAATACTACCCTTTATTTATGCATGTTAAAACATAATTGTATGTTATTTTCATGTATAATACTACCCTTTATTTCTTCATGTTAAATATAATTGGATACTATTTTCTTGTAGTTTATTTGTAGTCCTTTCTTTCCGCTTTCTTCAGCTACCTTCTGTAAGGGGTCTTTCCGTGTCTGCTATCAGCACTGTATCATCTGCGTATCTTCCATTATTTAGATTGTGGCCGCCAATGAGGTATGACTTCTAAGGTTCTCAGAATTGTCTCAGTGTATAAGTTGAAGAGATCTGATGAGAAGACAGATCCTTGTCTTACACCCCTTTCTATATTTGTATATCTATTTAACTAGTTTCCTGTCTGTATGAAGGTAGTCTGCTGCCAGTAGAGGTTATTGATTACTCTAATGTCTTTCCCAAATATGTCTAGGTTGCCATATATCATAGCATGAATATTTATTATTCTCGTTATTTCTGTTGTTAGTTCTAAAGCGTTGAAACTTTATGGTACCTCTGCTTAAGAAATCGGTTCCTGTTCTCCTTAAACTCTACAATAAATACATTGTGCTTCTTGCATTGTTGCTTGTTGGAAATCACCTTCTGTAGTTCCAGTCTTTAAGAAATCAGACGAACCATTTGTTCCTTTTATCAGCCTATTAGTCTTCTACTTTTTTTTATTTTTTTATTTTTTTATTTATTTATTTTTGCAAAGATCTAGCAACTCTAACTCTAACTGGTTAAGCATACCACATTACATAGCCTTCTTTCAGATAAGCAAAATAGCTTCCGCTTCTCTAGAGCGGCTGCTGATGGATTAACAGTTATTCCTGAAAGTATCTATGAAGCTGTGAATGCTGGACAATATCATCGAAAATGAGGACAAAACTGGAAGCGGCCGAAATGTGGTTCTACAGAAGGATGCTACGGATATCGTGGACTGAGCATACAAGCAACGACGAAGTGTTAGAAAGAATGGCAACAAAAAGGAAATTGATGCTGAGCATCAGGAAGAGACAACTGAAGTTCCTGGGACATGCAATGAGGAAGGAGAGCCTGGAGAACCTGATACTGACTGGACAGATAGAAGGAAGGAGAGACAGAGGAAGGCAGCGGATAACATATTTGCAGGGTCTGATCAGGTGGATGACGGAGCGGGGGTTGCCGGGAGCAACAGGAGCAAATATACTGAGAGCCACAAGGGATAGGGAGACGTGGAGATCCATGATCGCCTACGTCCTGAAGGGACAGGGCACATAGAAGAAGAAGATCTATGAAGCTTATCTGAAAGAAGGCTATGTAATGTGGTATGCTTAACCAGTTAGAGTTAGAGTTTCTAGATCTTTGCAAAAAAAGTGGGTAGAAGGCTAATATATATATATATATATATATATATATATATATATATATATATATATATATATAGTGAAGCTGAGGCTGTTGTTTTGGATATATTGAAGACATTTGGCAGAGTTCGGCATGCTGGTCTTTTTCACAAGTTGAAAGGTTATATTTTTGATCTGATTAAATATTTCTTATTAAATCGTGAAATGAATATTGTCTTAAATGGCCACTTTTTTAGATCATTTTACGTTAATGCAGACGACACTTGTTTTTTCTACTTTTTATCAACGACCTTCCCGATGCCATCAGTTCCCAACAAGGTATCTATGCTGATGACACAACTATTTACTCCTGTATTAATGGTAAATCTGATTGGCTTGGTAAGGTCAAGTTGGCAGCTGATCTAAACAATTATCTACGATCTGTTGTTAACTGGGGCAAGAAATCGTTAGCTACTTTCAACGTCTCTAAAGCGAAACATCTCTCATTTAATTGTGTTAAGGAACTTTTTCTTTCATTCCATTAGTATGTCTGATGCTAACCTTCAGTAGAGTGACTCATTGCACCTTTTTGGTCTAACATTTTTCCACGGACATAAAGTGAAAAGATTATATTAAACCAGTTGTTAGGTTTGTTGTTAGAAAGCTTAGTTCACTGTGTCATGTTAGATAATTTTACTTTTTGAAATTTCTTTTACAAAAGATATATGTTTGAATTTCTGAGATACATTATTTACATTGAGACTTCATCTTTCTTTTCATTTAGTGGTCATTAAGGTAGGTAAGTTTAAGTTCAAAATCATAGAGTTGCAATTTCATTCCAGTGATCAGTGAAATCCTTGTAACACAACCTTATAAAATGTATACTTCACTAAAGCTTTACAAATTGTATACGGACAAGATACATGGCACAAGCACATTATTACTAAATTATTATACCATCAAATAAGACATTCATTTACTTTAAAGGGAAATCACACCAAACAATTTAGCTATATTATGATGTAATATGTTATTCAGTGCAGTAGTTTTAGTGTGGTCTTCAATAAACAATTCAAATTTAAAACATTTTGTCTGATAATTTGTGCCTAGCTGTATTATGGTATTATATAAATTTCACCTGAAGCAACCAAAATGTGGTTCTACAGAAGGATGCTAAGGATACCATGGACAGAACGTAAGCAACTACGTTTTTGTTTCTAAGCTTTTGGCTCACATGAGCCATCTTCAGAGAGGTTACAGGGATGTTGACATAAAGACATCCACCATCAAAGATGATATTATCTTGTGTTATTTGATTCAAAATTGTAGCATTAGAATTTCATTTCAGTGAAAGCCTTACAGCACAGTCTCATAAAATTTATAATTCACTGAAGCTTTACAAATTGCATATGAATAAGGCGAGTGGCACATTATCACTAACTCATTGTGCCATCAAATTAAGCCTTCATTTCAAAGGGAAATTGTAATGAACAATTTAGCTATATTATGATGTAATATGTTATTCAGTGCAGTAGTTTTAGTGTGGTCTTCAATAAACAATGCAAATTTAAAACATTTTGTCTGATAATTTCTACCAAGCTGTATTATGGTGTTATATAAATTTCACCTGAAGCAACTGAATTGTAGTTCTACAGAAGGATGCTAAGGATACCATGGACAGAACGTAAGCAACTACGAGGTTTTGGAGAAGATGAAAACAAAAAGGAAACTGGTACTTAACATCAGGAAAAGACAGCTGAAGTTTCTGGGACATAATGAGGAAGGAGAGCTTGGTGAATATGATACTCAAAGGACAGATGAAGAGAAAGAGAGACAGGAGAAAGCAATGTCTGACATATTTGATGAGCTTGGATGAAATAACCGGGTTTAGAGCAGTAACAATAGAAAGGGTATTAAGTGCTAGAAGGGATAGGGAGATGTGGAGGACTATGATCACCTATGTCCTAAAGGGCCATGGCACATAGAAGATACACTTGACTATTTTTTGTTTGTATTAATTATGATGTAACAAATCTTATTCATTAGGTAGCCTTCTTTATTTGTTCAAAATTATTGTCTTGCAATTTCAATCTTGGTGATCAGTGAATACCTTACAGCACATTCTTATAAAATGTATAATTTACTAAAGCTTTACAAATTGGATATAGTCAAATTGCATGGCACTAGCACATTATTACTAACTCATTGTGCCATCAAATAAGACCTTAATTTACTCCAAAGAGAAACTATACTAAACAATTTAGCTATATTATAATACTATATGTTATACAGTGCAGTAGTTTTAGTGCAATTTTCAATAAACAATACAAATTTAAAACATTTTCTCTCATACTTTCTGCCAAGCTGTATTACGATGTTATATTCACTTTTATCTATTTTGCTTTTGTTTTTATTTAGATCTAACAAATGATTTAACATATTCATTGAAGAGACTTTTTTGTAATCTTTTACATTTTTTACTTATTAAATGCAGTATAAAATTGCATATTTTGCTTGCTGTGATTCATAATTAGAATTTTGGTTTGAATATATTTTCTATTCAATATTCTTGTTAAGAATCAATGCAAAAATAAATACAATACAAGATAAATATACGAATACCAACTTTATTTTTAGTTATTCTTGAAATAGTAAAATTTTGAAGTTAGTTTGTAAATAAAAACTGTAGAAATTTGATATTTCTCTAGATTTTTCAGGCGATATTTAAAACAAAATGTTCAAATATTGGTGCAAACTATGAATTTAGTTTTTGGTGCCAATACTTATCACATCAAACCCCAGTTTTTGCATCAACAGCAATGTTGATTTTCTGAAAAAGTAAAAAATCAACCTACCCTAGCAAACAAAAATTCAATCCCTTGATCAGGTAAGGAAACAGCATACATATATATCAGTAGGAACAAACAATAACACATTAAGATACAAATATTCCTTATCAAGGAAAGCAATACCTGATGATGAACAGAAGGTTTATGGCTGAAACATCAATAATAAACACAATGTAAACAACTGTTTGAATAATTAAAGTATTTTGGCAATTCAGTCAGTTAAGTGCCATACGTGAAACACGCTTGGGCGATCATGTCTCGAAAGAGACATGACTGACTGGGTAGAAGATTATCCCGCAGTAGGTTGCCATAGCTTTCTGCGGTAGACTGGTTGCCGACCAAGACTATAGAACCCAATCTGTCCTGTTATTTAACCCATAACTGGAAGGAATGGGCGGATTAATACCTTTCCCAAGGGTATTTGCGCGTAAGTGAATACAATGAATTCAGCTGGAATTCGAACTCGGCTCCCCGATTTCTCGTTCCGAGCCGATATCCACTGCACAACAACGCAAATCCTGCACCACAACGCCTCAACTCAAAAAGCAATAAGAAATAGTCAAAAAGTCATATAAACTGCCATGATACCTAAATGTTCAGTCAGCAGACATTAAATATAAAGGCTCCAAAAATACACCACTGATGTCCTTTGAAATAGGGATATAATGAATACAGTACTTGAGATAAAACCATCTGGTTGTTGTAAATTCAGTTGTATCATTAAGTTATGAAAAACCTAATAATCTGGTGTATAAGGAGTAAGAGTAACTGACATAACAGAAACATAAAAGAAACAATTGACAGATATCCCGTATCGACCATAACAATAGACAGATGGCCAGAATGGCTTAAATGTTGTACAAATAATAATGCCTATACTAATCAATTTGAGAACAATATTTTTAACAAATTTAAAAGGTATATAGAATAATTCTATCATCTTTGTTTTTAATATTACATTTAAGCCATTTTTATTCTTACAACATTTCAGACATACTCCAGCCTTCTTCAGGTGTCTGTCAGTTCTAATAATAAATACAAACTAGTTGTGAGTTTTTTTTCAGTGCAATATGAAACCAGTTCTGATAATCTTGATAAGTCTGTCCAGGCATCACACCACACCACATCTCCACACTATCTTCTGCATTTGACATTCTGTATGTTTTCCTCTAT
Organism: Ascarosepion bandense; assembly: GCA_037127315.1. Lineage (NCBI taxonomy): Eukaryota > Metazoa > Mollusca > Cephalopoda > Sepiida > Sepiidae > Ascarosepion > Ascarosepion bandense. The sequence continues at coordinate 1,974,052 of JBBBDQ010002291.1, read as the reverse complement.
TTCATGACCTAGTGCCATATTTTGTTGAATTGGAGTAGACAGACTAAACTATCGCCCGGTTCACACTCCACCCACGTCTATTGAACAGGTGAAGAGGCTCATCCCTTGTTCCCTGTTTAGGATGTGGTTTCTGGCTTTCTCTTTTCCAATCTTTTCACTCTTACTTAGCCCCCTGCGCTTCAGTGGCGTTACCGCCTTGCTCAGGGTGATATGATTAAAAAAAAAAAAAAAACAAAAAAAACATCAGTTCCCGTATGATTAGCTAGATGGGTGGCCTCCTGAGAACACCAGATGTTGTAAGTTTGAATGGTGTAATGGCTCAAAATTGGAAAAAATGAAATCTCAGTTCCAATTCCAATCACATTCATTATATTTACTTAAGTGCAAATACCACTGGGAAAGATATGAATCTACCTTTTCTCCTCCCAGATATGGGTTAAAAGTATCAGTAAATAATAATCTCTCAAAAAATTCCTAGAATCAAAAATATTTTTCGACTATAAATAACCTGCAAACAACTGATAAGCCATAGAAAACAGATCAATTAAACTGAACCTCTCTTTCATCACAAGTCATTCACTGGTGCAGAACCTAGGCCAACCATTCCCAAAGGTTTAATGTCTTAAAAAACAACACTATTTTACTATTAAGAATTACAAAGAATTTTCTAATGAAAGAAATGCTCATTCTAAATGTTAATGGTTTTATTTTAGTATGTTTTGCGAGGTAAGACTTTAAAAAATTATTTTTAAAAATTACTCTGCATTCCTGTCATTAGGATCCATTTTAACTGCATATTCCAAAAACTAATTTGTAAATACTTCTATTGCAATTCAACTGTTGGTATTAAAAGGATTTTTTGAAAGCCTGATTGTTTCAGAGTATTTCAGAATTCTGGGTCTTATATATTGGCTGTTGTCCAAGTATAAGGACAAATTAATTTCTAAGGACATCAATAGTAGGATCAGACCCGTGGACTCGCAACGCCCTAGAATGTATGGCCTTCCAAAAGTTCATAAAGACGGAGTCCCACTCAGACCTATTTTGTCTATGGTGGGCTCCACACAACATGAGTTGGCTAAGTGGTTGGCTGAGATTCTCCAACCTGTGTCTCTTGTTCTGTCTGCGTACAATGTCATCGACTCCTTCAGATTTTCTAGTTTCATTAGAAACTTAGATTTTTCATCTAGGGAAAAATTTATGGTCTCCTTTGACATTGTCAGTTTGTACACAAATGTTCCATGAAATGATCCTATTAGCATTTGTGTAGACATGTTATATAGCGGGAGTTTGGGTGCCGCCGCAATTCCCGAGGAGTAATTCCTTGAATGTATGCGATTGGCAACTGAGGGGGTCGAATTTAGCTTTGACGGGACAATGTTTGCGCAGACGGACGGTGTTGCTATGGGTAGTCCTTTGGGTCCTGTCCTTGTGAATATTTTTGTGTGATCTCATGAGCGTCTGCTATTTGAGAGGGTAGCTGAACCTTTGATATATCAACGATATGTTGATGATACCTTCTCTTTATTTGACAGCGCCATTGATGCTGAACATTTTTTAGTTCAGTTGAATTCTTTACATCCTTCTCTTCAGTTTACCATGGAGATTGAAAGGGGTGGATGTACTTTGACTGATGTTCAAGTGCTTAGCTCGTTTTTTGTTTTTTTTATTACCATTTTTTCCTTCCACATATGCACTCGGCGGGTTTTTCGAAATGAGTATAGCAATAAGTTTACATCTATCTATCTATATATATATATATATATATATATAATCAACTTTAACTAAATCACTAGATAAGATATTTTTCAGGGTTTGGCAAGCTATTTTTTTTACAAGTTGTAAAGTTATGATATTTTTGATCTGATTCAATATTTCTTATCAAATTGCAAAATGAGTGTTTTCCTGAATGGCCACTCTTCTTGATCATTTTGTGTTAATGCAAGCGAGATTCAGGGCTCTATCTTTGCACTTACATTGTTCCTAATTTCGTCAACAACCTTCCCAATGCCTTCAGTTCTCCACTCAGTATCTATGCTGGTGACACAACAATTTACTCCTGCTTTAATATTAAGTTTCATCAGTTCAATAAGGTCAAATTAGCAGCTCATCCAAACAGTGACCTACAATCTGTTGTTAACTCAGTATAGCAACAATGTTTTAAAATGTTTATAATAGCAATGTCTTTTAAAATGTTTAAAATTCTGATTATACATATTAAAGTTAACTCCCTTAGATCAAAAACATGAAAAAAATGTCATATCTTTAACAGTTAATTTTAAATTAATTATAACAAATCATGCACATGCATGTTTACAAAAAGTCACAACTATCACTTACATTAATCTTTTGTCTTAGCAATTCAACCCTGAAGATGATCTCAGATGAGACTGAAACTACTTGGAAAAATAAACATGAAAAGAAAAGAAAAGAAAAAACTATGAACTTAATGGATTTAATATCAACATTAAAATGTTGATCAGAGAATTTGATAAAATTACAATAAAAATAAACATATGTCCAGATTATTCAACCAAACATGTTTGAATGAAGATATGCTGGCTAATTATACATGTGTGTGTGTGTGTGTGTGTGTGTGTGTGTGTGTAAATTATTTTCAGATAAAGTATATCTGTAAAAAAACAAAATGAATAAAAAAAGAGATAAAACTGTTCTTATTGTGTCTTGTCCTTTGCGGAACTTTATCTATGACCCAAACCGCCCCCGGTCGCACACTTGCCGGTATGTGTGTTGCGTGTGTTAACTCACCGTAAGTTAGTTGCACCTGAGTCTGCAACTATTTGCTTCTGTTCCATCCTCAGGTGATCAAAGATGTCAAATGATCAGTCAAAATCCCTCACTTCTTCTGCCACATTGTGATTTCTGATCTCAGAGAAAGCTAAGGACCTGAGGAAAAGGGGGTGGTCGTCTTCTTGCTGCACTCCTCAACAACTGAAAATCAAGAGACAGTTGGGTGCATAATGCAGAAATAAGGGAAACAGACAAGAAGGAAAAAGATGACAAGACAGTAGGGAAGGGCAGTTTATATGAAGTAATGATTATATTGCATCTCTTTCTACAGCAAAAAAGACAGTTAAAAAAAAAAGAATTAAAAGAAAATACAATCCAACATTTTTCAGAGTTCACAAATTACTTTCTGCTACTATGTCTATTCATTGTCAGAAGTAATACATTCTTTATGCTTCCCTCCCTCTTGGGTTCTGCTTAGAAGCTGTGTACATGTCTACTAGCACGGGGGGAGGGAGAATTTTCCGCATCTTCACTTCAACATGTTCCAAGCAGATCTGTTCTTCTGATGTCTCTCTCTGATGTATCTCCGCCATCTCTTTGACTTGTTTTTCAAATCTGTCACCTTTTAGTTGAAAACATTTCAATATGGTGTAGGGTGGTAAGTGTTAGAAATGTCTGTCAATAAAAGTTCTAATGTCAATTTTGTGTATCTGGCTTAAATCCCCCACTCACAAACTCAAGCCGATGCCTGAAAATCTGGAAGTTTGGAGACAAGATTCTGTTGACTTTGTACATTCACCTGTCAGCACCAATTACAATTCCATCCTTACGTGGGTGGTCTTTTTCCAGAGTTAACCAATAATTTTATTTCCAGTTGCTCTCTCATCTCTTCTCTGAGAGAGAAAGGGAGAGAACAACAAACAAGGAAGAGAGTAACAGAATTATCTCCCTTTGCAAGGCCAGCTTTGACATCTGGTCATTGTTCAATTGTTATCATATCAGTCAATGTCACTTTGTGAATGCCTTGTGTTTCACCTTTCTTCTATCTCCAGGTCACCCCAGCATTCATTTCTTTCTTCCTCTCTTTCTCAGCTCTTCCTAAGAAAAAGAAAATATATATATACACACAGAGATATTCTCCAAATATCCATTCCAGGGTTCAAATCCAAGGTCCATCGATACTTGGTTTAATCTGTGCGCATAAGGAACACTTACAGTGTTACATATCATGACAAATGTAAAGGTTTATTTTGTTGCACATGTTTATATACAAAAGTAAGGATGTCATTGGTTTATCAAGATTTTTAAATTTAAGAACATTCATGAATATTCATCAAGTCTGTCAAAACACATGGAGAACACAGAGTGCCATAATTCAAAGTCTGGTAAGACAAAAGTAAGTAAGTAATATTCAAGCCCTGATAAATCAATGATACTCTTGCTTTTGTATATAACCATGTGCAACAAAATAAGCCTTTACATTTGCTTTGATAAAGTTCCTCAGAGGACAAAATGTGTCAGCTAAGAATAGCTTTTCCTCTTGTATTTTATATATATATATATATATATATATATATATATATATATATATTAAAAAAGGATTAATTCAAAGATGTTGAATGGCCATTTCGATATGAAGATCCCCACGGGGGACAACACATCACCTCAGCAACAAAAAAATCCTTTCAGAAACTGGAGAAAAATTAGTCTACTTTTCTTTTTTATTTTCTCCAATTTTTCTCCAATTTTTCTCCAGTTTCTGAAAGGATTTTTTTGTTGCTGAGGTGATGTGTTGTCCCCCGTGGGGATCTTCATATCGAAATGGCCATTCAACATCTTTAAATTAATCCTTTTTTAATATATATTTGCTCTGTAATATTTTATTACATGGAGCTCTCTTCCTGTATCATTTTTTAATATTAAAATAAAATTTTTAATATTAATTAGGATCGGGTTTTTGGAATTTATCTTCCTGCTTTTTTCCCTTGGATTGAAGTATCTGAATTAAAAAAAAAAAAAAATATATATATATATATATATATATATATAGGGCTTTCTCTTGAAAGACATGAATCTATTAATACAGTTTTTTATTAGCTAAGAACTTTAGCAGTTAGTTTATTGATTTTTTCTTCTGACACTGAAATAAAATCAATTTTATAGTCACAGATCAATACATAGAGCAAGGTGGTGAATGATGGACTCAAACTGTTTACACTAATGTCTAAAAACTAATTTTATTCAGGAGGTGCAAGTGACCTAAGAGTTAAAAGCACAAACACTGAAATAAATGAACCAAATTCAAACTCTGACTTAGACAGTTCATTTCATATTAATAGTAAAAGTGAGATCTGCCATATTATTATACAGAAATATGTGGCATTCATTGACCAGACAGCTTTCTTATTAGTTGAAATTTATTGTTATATTTTGTTGTTTTCATTTAGCAGCATATCAACTCATCTATGGGTTATTTAATGCCAAAATTTTAATTTGTCTATATTTCTGAGATGAGTTAGTATTTACATTATTTTCATTCTTTGGACTATTGTCCTCATCTTTAGTGGCATGTTTATTATGTTACATTTGTTCTCAAGGACACATGGCTCAGTGACTATAGACGTTAGTTAATTCCAGTGACTTGACCCAAAGAGTTGTGAGTTCAATATTAAGCTGCAGCAGTGGTGAACAAATAACTTAGAGAGTTGAGGTAAAGGGACATAATTACATGGTTAGAAAAATTTACATTGTACGTGGAATGAGAATGATATACCCCCATGATTGAAGTAAAAGGTTTAGTTCAAAATTTTTAGCACCAGAAGAAGACTGGAGAGTACAATGGCCAAAATGTCATAAATTTGGCATTAACGATGAGGACAATAGTCCAAACAATGTAAATAATACAAAATCTAAATATTTTTAATGCAATTTTATGGCTTCATCTGAATACATTTTGTACATAATTTTATACTTCAAGTAAAAACATGTTTTTTTTAGATATATATTTTGTAGATCATAAAATGTATTGTTGAAAATTTTACTATAAAAATATATTTTTATATATCTTTTTAATGTTACATTGATTGTTATTTTGCTATAAAATGTATTGTGGATCATTTTATCATTAGATGTACTGATTTTTTGTTTAAGAATTCACTAATAGCCCATAGTTGCTAACATAGTAGCCCTAACAGTTGCTAGGTGGTGGTAGCAACTGTTAGGGTCTCACACTAGGTCAGGGTGAACCTGGCAACAAAAGCAATTAAGAAGTGGTCCAGGCTCCTCAAAATCACCAATCTCCCAATCAGAGGTCTTCCTGCCAGATACACTTTATCATTATAACCAGGACAAAGTTGAAATTTACAAAAAAATTTATTAAAATAGTTTTTCAGAAAATTAAACTCCTCAAGTTCATTAACTGATATTGCTCTTTCTACTACTGATGAAAGTTTCCTTCCAAGCATTTTATTTAAAGTTGGTGGGAAGTTAACAGATTTGTTATAGAATAATAAATATTAAAATCTCTATAGTTTTTTTCTACAAGGAGGACAAGGGTTCGAATCAAGCCAAAAGTCACATCTTCTTTTATGTGACAAAATGAATACTGTTTAAAATGAGACATCTATTCAAATACACATATCCACTAGATATAATGCTTGAAGTAATATATTTACATTACCTTTGACACTCAGGGCTGAAAGAAAAAATAAGGAGAGAGTGTAAGGAGTCTGTTGTAATCTAAAAATGTTACTGAATGAGAAATAACCAAAATGGCGGTTGGAAAATGAAATAGTAATCTTTATAACATCAACAAAATACAATAATCACCAGCTGCGTGAATTAGATAACAACTGCTAGTGGTGAACTGCTAGACATCTGTTTATCTATCTACTCATTCTTTTCATATCTATCTATCTATCTATCTATCTATCTATCTATCTATCTATCTATCTATCTATCTATCTATCTATCTATCTCAGCCTGTACATATCTATCTATCTATCTATCTATCTATCTGTCTATCTATCTCAGCCTGTACATATCTATCTATCTATCTATCTATCTATCTATCTCAGCCTGTACATATCTATCTATCTATCTATCTATCTATCTATCTATCTATCTCAGCCTGTACATATCTATCTATCTATCTATCTATCTATCTATCTATCTATCTATCTATCTATCTCAGCCTGTACATATCTATCTATCTATCTATCTATCTATCTATCTGATACTGTTCATATTTATGCATCTATCTATATATCATGCTTTTCATATCTATTTCTTTCTTCTCATTCTATCACTCTAACTCTTCATTCTTTTTGTATTTATCTATTTATTAATTATACTTTATTTATCTATCTCATGCTTGTTTTATCTAGCTATTCATTGTTTTGTATTTATCTATCTGATTATTTTCATAACTATCTCTTTCTCTTCCTACATATATATATATATATATACGCATCGTTCATTCAGCAATGGGCATGTATAATGATAATGGCACTCTCAGCTATTGGGCATGTATAATGATAATGTACATGCTAAAAAGTCTGCCTCCTTCTACCGAAAGCCCATAGTTCAGAGGTAGAATTGCCGACTGACGCCAGGATATATATATATATATATATATATATATATATATATATATATCCAAATGAATAAGGAATGAAAAAAATATTTGAAATGTACACAACATTAATTTAAAACAGTGCTCAGTATAAAAATAGAGCAATGAATATTTATTATAAATTATACTTTAGAAAATATATAACCAGAATATCGTTTGTACATGTTCTAAAGTATATTCTATGATTTATATATATATATATATATATATATATAAATATATATATATAATTCTTTCCATATCTCTCTCACTCCCACTATCTATCTCATATATGTATTTATTCATTCTATTATTCATTATTTATTCCTATCTATCTATCTATCTATCTATCTATCTTCTTTTCATATTTTTATTTTTCATATTTCATTCTTCTCATATCTATCAATCTGTCTCGGATGTTTTTTTCCACTTAATATACTTTGCCAAAATTATCCCTCACAAAATAAGGAAGCAAAATAAAATGTTGAAGGAAAGAAAAGAGAAACGATTCACTTGGCTTGTAATGGTGAACAAAATGCAGAAAAGTTCTTGCTTCCAAGAATTACTATTTTCAAAATGCCCACTTAAAAATAGTACAGCATCCATAATGTAAAAGGCCTTTTCTGAGAACCATCAAAAAAGAAAAAAAACTAATAAAACAAACAAACAGAACATCATTTTCTCTCTGTCACCCCATTTAAAAAACAAAAAATTATAATAACTATTTTAATCCACTCACTGTGGACTTGGATTTATTGATCCATAATTGGACATGTAACTACATCGACCATCTGTCTTTTTACTGGGACTCAAAAGCAAGCTTACTTTTTTTCATACTTATGATATCAAAACCATCAAGCTTCAGTTGATTCATTTTGTAGATTACTTCAGGAAGGAAAAAGAGAGGCCACTTAATTTAGATTCATCTGACATAAGGTCACCACATCTAACACATGTAATGTTAGCACAGTTTGATCTTTTACTTTTTAAGAAAATCAACATTGCACTCAGTATACAACTTAGGGTTTTATATGATAAGTAGTAACAGCAAAATTTACATTAATAACTTTTATCAATTTTTGAGCATTTGTTTTTAGAATAGGCCAAAAAATGTAGAAAGAATGTAGAACGATACCTCATTTCTGCAGGTTTTTTCTTACAAACTGACTTCAAAATTTGACTGTTTCAAGAATTAATCTAAATAGAGTTGATACCCTTTTTATTAGATACATTGAATGAAAAATATATTCAAACTAGAATTCTAATTATGAATCACCACTTGTAAAATATGCAATTTTCTACTGCATTCAATAAGTAAAAACTGTGTATAAAAATTATAAAAGATTACAAAAAGGCTACTCAATAAATAAGATTTGTTAGACCATAATTAATAAAAACAAAAAATAGATTTGTTTTTTGTTTTTTTTAATCATCTCACCCCAAGTAAGGCATTCCACTGCCACTATTGCGCATGGGGCTACATAGGGGAAGGTAAAGAGAAGGAGTGGTTAGACATAGGGAATGTCAGGAGGAAGTTGACAGATGAGTAAGGATAGCTAGGATGAGGGTTGGGCAGATGGGAAGAGTATTTGATAGAATAGGAGCAGGTTAGTGTGTTAGGAGGTGTCTATTGACCTTACATTTAAACTCCTGGAGATTGTAGCTGTCGCGGAAGCAATCATGTGGAAGAGAATTCCACAGTGGGGAAGTGCGAGGAAAGAAACTGTTGGAGTAGAAGTTACGGCTGCATTTTATCGGTTTCACTGTAAAAGGGTGGGATCTAGGTGCTAATCTAGTATCTCGTTCAAATTCGTATTTAGGGGGCACCAGTGATCTAAGTTCATCGGAGCAGAAGCCGTGAAAGTATTAAAAGATAAGAGTGTATATAACAGCATAATACTGTTGGCACAAATTATAAAACAAAATGTATTAATTTACATTGATTTTTGAAAATCACACTTAAAACAGCTGCACTGTACAGTATATTTCATCATCATTTAGCTAAACTTTCCAGTATAATTTCACTTTGAAGTAAATTAAGGTCATATTTGACGTCACAAGGATTAACTAATAATGTGCTTGTACCTTGCCTCTTGTTCATATACAATTATCTCCAGTAGAATATAAATTTTATAAGGTTTTCACTAATAACCAGAATAAAATTGCAACACTTCAATTTTGAACCTAAACTTAATCTTCAAACTAGTTTATTCAAAAAATGGTAACAATTTGGAAAAAAACTATTTAGTGTCATTATTTATCATTTCAAAACCCAACTTTCAAATTGAGTGCAATGCCACACTTGATCTGCTCTAATTTAATGTACCCCTAATGCATATCGCTAGCAAAAGAGAACGTGAGAAAAGTTTGCTATCAATCTTCTACGAGGCGATTTTTGAAGACGATCATGGCTCTCCACAATTTCCTGTTCTTTGTAGCTCTTAATAAATTTTGTTGTTTGTTTTCTATCTCCTCAACCTGCCATCAATTTACTCAAGCTCAGCAGGTAGGTTATGCATTGTTTTCTTCTGTTCCTCTTGCTTTAACGCTATCCTGTGAGTATCAAATTTTCTAAGCCGTCTTTCCTCATTATGTAATTCTAGAAATTTTAACACTCTCTTTCTGGTGTTAAGTTTAAGTGTCCTTTCTGTTTCTATTTTAACACACTAGATTTATCAACTTTATACTTAGTTTTGTCTAGCACAAGGTCACAGCATTTCAGTACCTTTGTCTAGCACAAGGTCACAGCATTTCAGTACCTTTGTCTAGCACAAGGTCACAGCATTTCAGTACCTTTGTCTAGCACAAGGTCACAGCATTTCAGTACCTTAAACTTTTTATGTGGTTTATCCCTCAGGACATGGGTGATAATGGCTCTCCACAACTTCTTATATTGTATAGTTCTAAGCAATGTTAATCATATCGCTATCCCTCCTGGTCCCTGTCCTGACATCCATTTACACATTTAGGTAGGTGATCATGGCTCTCCCCAACTTCCTATCCTTTATAGTGCTAAGTAATGCTTGTCTCTTTATTATCCCTCCCAGTCCCTGTTCTGCCATTCACTTACTCAAGTGTGTTAGGTCGGCGATCTTGGCTCTCCACGACTTCCTATCCTTTGTAGCTTGAAAAATGTTTATCCTCTTACTATCTACCCCAGTTCATTGTGTGCCATCCATTTAGACAAGTTCATTAGATAGATTACTCACTGTTTTTCTCTTTGCTCCTCTTGCCAACAATGTCTTATGAGTGTCAAATTCTCCAAGCATTCTTTCCTCATTATGTTTTCCAGATGGTTCAACTGTATCTTTCTGATTGTACAAGTGTATTTTCATTTCCATGTTCACATGTTCAGTCTGTGGTATTCTCAGCATCCTTCTGTAGAACTACATCACTAACAGCAAAAATGAGCCCAATCTTATATATGAAATACTAAATTATGAAAAGCGATAGAAAATTATGAAACTGAGTGAAATTGAATATAAAGGCTTCAAACATACATGGAATAGTGGCATAGTGGATATAAAAGTAAGTAACACATGTGTCTAGTGGTTGTGATTTCAATCCCAGGATAAGGTATTGAAATACTGGTTCAGAAGGATTAAACAATAACTGGCATCAAAGAGTAAAAAAAAAATAACACAGTAATCAACAGATATCTTATCAGCCAAACAATAGAAACCTGATGATGGCCACAGGGTACTTAGCTGAAATGTTGTGTCTATAATAACATCTATATCAACCAAAATGAGAACAATAGTTCGAAATGATAAAAGTACATTTTGCTTCAAGTCTCCATCTGTAAAGAAATTCTCCAGCGTTCACTGCTGTACAGAAGGATTGATATTGGATAGCAGTTCAGTCTTCTTTTCTTTGTTTTGAATGTAAGTTTCCTGTTTCTTAATAGTGCGTTTATTTTCTGGAAGGCATCTTTCATTATTTCTGCATTATATTTTCCATTGTGTTTTATAACATTTCCCTGGTAGTTCAATTTCTTTACATAAATGTTTGGACACTTCTATTTCATAGCTCATATATTGAACTATTTACTCTTGCTAAAAACAATCAAATTGGGTTGATTTACATTTGGCATGCATGTCAGTTGAGAATTGATGTCTGCTAACATTTCTCCAAAAATTAAGCTTACATGCAATGAAAAATAAATTAGACAAATAAAACTTCAAAATTTGTACAATGAATTCTGTATTTGTCCATACTTCTGAGATACTATCACCTGGTTCACACTCTACCCACATCTATTGAACAGGTGAAGAGGCTCATCCCTTGTTTCCTGTTTAGGATGCGGTTTCTGGTTTTCTCTTTTCTAATCTTCTCACTTTGTTTTTTTTTTCAATTGGAGTAGATAGACTAAACTATCGCCTGGTTCACACTCCACCCACATCTATTGAACAGGTGAAGAGGCTCATCCCTTGTTTCCTGTTTAGGATGCAGTTTCCGCTTTTCTCTTTTCCAATCTCTTCTCTCTTATGTAGCCCCCTGCACCTCAGTGGCGTTACCGCCTTGCTCGTGGTGATATGATTAAAGAAAAAAAAATAAGGTAGCATTTACATTATGTACATTGTTTGAACTGTTGTCCTCATTTTTATTGCCATATTTCTAATGTTTCAGCCGTTATATGCTCTGGCCTTCTATAAAGGAAATGGCTAATATTACTTTTACTATGAAGACATATGTTTTGTTTTTTTCTTGAGACCTAAAACATTTTCAAAAAGATTTTATAAATTTCAACTGACAGTAATTCAAACAGCTCAATCAATGTATGTCAAATATTTCTTCATAAGAAAATGGCAAATATTACCATTAACATGAAGGCATAGGTTTTGTTTTTTCTTGAGACTTCAAGCATTTCTCAAAAGATTTTAAGAATTTCAACTGACAGATATAGAAGCAACTCAGTCAATGAGATTAAATTATTTTCTTATAAGAAAATGGCTATTATTACACTTACCATTGCCATAGTGACATTTCTTTGTTGAAACCTTGAACATTTTTCAAAATATTTTATAAATTTCAACTGACAGTAATACAAGTTGCTCAGTCAATGACTTTCAAAGGTTTCCTTATAAAGAAATGGCTAATAATACCATTATGTCTATGAAGACAGAGGGTTTTTTGAGTGGTCAAACATTTTTCAAAAGATTTTATAAATTTTTCCCTTCCCTAATACAAGCACCCCAATGAATAAGCATCAAATGCTTCCTTATCAACAAATGGCTAATATATTACCATTACCATGAAGGCATAGTTTATTTTTTGAGACCTTCAACATTTTTCAAAAGAGTTTACAAATTTCAACTGCCAGTTATACAAGCAGCTCATTCATTGAATGTCAAATGTTTCCTAATAAGGAAATTCTTAATATTACCAGGAAAGCATAGGTTTTGTTTTTGTTTTTTTTGAGACATCAAATATTTTTTAAAAGATTTTTGTTTCAACTGCCAGTTATACAAGCAGCTCAATCAATGAATGTCAAATGTTTCATTCTAAAGAACTGGTTAATATTACAATTACCATTACTTTTACCATGAAGGCATATGTTCGTTTTTTGTTTGATTTTTTTTTGAGACGTAAAACATTTTCCAAAAGATTTTACAAGTTTCAACTGACAGTAATACAAGCAGCTATCAAATGCTTTTCATTATTAAAATTGCTAATATTATCATAACCATTGCCATGCAGACATATGTTTCTTTTTTGAGGCCTCAAACATTTTTCAAAAGATTTTATAAATTTCTACGGCCAGTAATAAAGAAGCTCAGTCAATGAATGTAAAATGTTTCCTTAAAAAAAGTGGATAATATTACCATTACCATGAATTCATAGGTTTCGTTTTTTTTTAGACCTCTATCATTTTTTCATGATTTTATAAATTACCCGGTTCACACTCCACCCACGTTTATTGAACAGGTTAAGAGGCTCATCCCTTGTTCCCTGTTTAGGGTGTGGTTTCCAGCTTTCTCTTTTCCAATCTTCTCACTTTGTTTTTTTTTTTCAATTGGAGTAGATAGATCTATCGCTGATTCAAACTCCACCCACGTCTATTGAACAGGTTAAGAGGCTCATCCCTTGTTCCCTGTTTAGGATGTGGTTTCCAGCTTTCTCTTTTCCAATCTTCTCACTATTACGTAGCCCCCTGCACATCAGTGGCGTTACCGCCTTGCTCGGGGTGATATGATTAAAAAAAAAAACTGTAAAACTGTTCAATCAATGAATTTCAAATTTTTCCTTTTAAGGAAATGTCTAATATTGCCTTTACCATTACCATGAAGGCATAGGTTTTGTTTATTGTTTGAGACCTCAAACATTTTTCAAAAGACTTTATAAATTTCAACTGACTGTAAAGCAAGCAGTTCAGTCAATGAATGTCAAATATTTCTTCACAAGGAAATGGCTAATATTATCATTACCAGTACTATGAAAGCATAGGGGTTTTGGGTTTCTTTTGAGACCTTAAACATTTTTCAAAATATTTCATAAATTTCTACTGACAGTAATTTTGAATCTTATCAAACAGAAAAAGGATTAGATGTTGGGGGATATCTCTGATGTAGCCATGGTCATCCTCACTTTCAACATTTCATTGCTTGTTGTTGAATTATCTAAAAATTACATTCACTGACACTTATAAGATTTCTCTAACATTTGGGTAATGAAATTTTGCATCAACAAAATAGATATAACCTTGTATTATTAATTAACATATTAAATACACTTGATTGACTTCAGTAAACAAGAGGCCACCATCAAAACAAATCATCAATGCAAGAAAGGTCAAGTAAAAATGGGTCCCATTCAACATGATCTTCAGAAAAAGACACAGATTTGAGTTGAATCAAACAGCTGCCAATTCTTTAATTCCACTTTGAGTTTTCCCAGCATGCATGGCTCTCAAGTGTTTTCTTTATTCCGTTAGCAGAAATCAATAAATCAATCTATCAGTTCTGAGTCACAGAAGTAGAGTCAGTTGCTCTTCTACCTTTATTAACATCGACTAATGTGTGTATAATATAAATGCTTTACTAATGATTTTACAATAGGAACTTACTGAAAATATAGAAATAAGGGATTATCAATGGTCAGGAACAAATACAGGTATTACATATAAAATAGAATAATTATGTGCATAATGTAAATAATTTTCTAATAATTTTTCTGTAGGAATGTATTGAAAATCTGACAAAAAAGGGATTATCAATGGCCAGGAATGAATGCAGGAATTATATATAGGATAAGATTAATATGTGTATAATGTAAATGCTTTGCTAATGAGTATATGGTGTAACCTTAAAAGGTTACTGTGTGAGTAATCACCAAAATAAAGGTTAGGAATAATAGTATATCAACAAATAAAAGATTTGCACGCTGTGTGAAGTACACTACTAGTGAACTACTAGTCAGTACAATCACTCTAATCTTCCTTCCAATGGTGTCCACACATTTAAGAAGATAGTAACATACCATTACTGTATATAGATAGGTATACAATGTTATACTATAGTCAGTCAGTCAGTTAAGTGCCATACGTGATAAACACTTGGGCAATCATGTCTCGAAAGAGACATGACTGACTGGGCAGAAGATTATCCCGCAGTAGGTTGCCATTGCTTTCTGCGGTAGACTGGTTGCCGACCAAGGCTATAGAACACAATCTGTCCTGTTATTTAACCCATAACTGGAAGGAATAGACGGATTAATACCTTTCCCAAGGGTATTTGCACATAAGTGAATGCAAGGAATTCGGCTGGAATTCGAACTCGGTTCCCCGATTTCTCATTCCGAGCTGATATCTAATGCACCACAACGCACAGCGCACATACTATAGTAATGCACTGAAAATCTTGAAGAAAGGGGTTATCAATAGCCAGGATTGAATACAGGTATTGCATATAAAATATTACTATTATATGGATAATGTAAATGCTTTGCTAATGATTTCACTATAGGAATGTACTGAAAATCTGGAAGAAAGGGATTATCAATGGCCAAGAATTAATATAAACATTATGTACAGAATAGGACTATTATATGTATAATGAAAGTTATTTCCTAATGATTTTACTATAAGAATGCAAAGAAAATAAGGAAGAAATGAATTATCTATTACCAAGAACAAATACAGGAATTACATATAAAATAAGACAATTATATGTACAATGAAATTACTTTTCTAATAATTGTACTGTAAGAATGTACTGAAAATCTGCAAAAAGTAGGATTATCAATGGCCAGGAATTAATGCAGCTATTACATATAGGAAAGGATTATTATATGTATAATATAAATGCTTTGCTAATGATTATAATATAGAAATATACTGAAAATCTTGAAGAAAGGGATTATCAATGGCCAGGAGTAAATACAGGCATTGCATATAAAATATTGCTATTATATGTGTAATGTAAATTAAACAGATAAAATGTAACCGCAATTTCTACTCTAACTGCTTCTTTTCTCACACTTCCCACCTGTGGAATTCCCTTCCATATACTTGCTTCTCCGACAACTACAATCTCCAGGAATTTAAATGTAAGGTCAATAGACACCTCTTATCACACTAACTCGCATCCATTCTCTCAAACGCTCTTCCCATCTACCCCACCCCCATCCTCGGTATCCTAATCCATCTATCACCCTCCTCCTGACATTTTCTATAACTAACCACTCTTTCTCATCACTTTCCCCTATGTAACCTGCGCAACAGTAGCAGTGGAATGCCTTGCTTATGGTGAAATGAATAAAAAAACATGTGTTGCTAATAATTTTATGATAAGAATGTACTGAAAATCAGGAAGAAAGGAATTATCAATGTCCAGGAATTAATATGGGTAAGAAGTAAAGAATAGGATTATCAAGTGTATTATGTAAATATGTTGCTTATGATTTTATAAGAATGTACTGAAAATATGAATGAATGGGCTAAGAATGAATACTGGTATTACATATAGAATAGGACTATTGTATGTATAATGTAAGTGTATTGTTGATTATTTTACTATAGCAATTACTGAGAACCTTCAAGAAAGAGATTATCAATGGCCAGGAATTAATTAGATTAGGAAAATTATAAATATAATGTAAATGCATTACTAATGATGATATTAATTGAATATACTAAAAATCTGGAAGAAAGGGTTTGTTGATGGCCAGAAATTAAAGCAGGGGTTATATATACGATAGGCTTATTACGTGTGTAATTTAAATGCTTGGTTAATGATTTTACTATAGGAAACTACTAAAAATCTGGAAGAAAGTGATTATCAATGGCTTGAAATTAATACATATATTAGGTATAGAGCAGGACTATTATATGTATAATGTAAATGCATTGCTAATGATTTTATTTTTATAATATATTCAAAATCTAGAATAATGCAATTAAGATGGTATATATTTCTGCATTGCTGCAGTTAGGTATTAAACTCATAACATTCAGTGAACACAATGTATTTGGACATTTATGTCCTTATATATATATATATATATATATAATAGAAAAATCCAAAAATGTTTCAAGCTCCTTAAACATATTAAAGTGGAATAAAATTTTGTATAATTTTTCAATAGGAAATCATAAGTGACTGATATTAATGACATATATACTTGTTCTGAAGAGCAGCATTTTGTAGTGTCTTTCTATAAAATTGTGAATTCATATCCGGAGGAGTTGCAAGGGCACAGTGCTCCTTAATAAGCTCTTTAAAATCAGATGCTGAATACAGACAAATATTGTTTGTAACTGAACAAATTAAAGGCAACCATTGAAAACAAACTGGAATTGGGCAGTCAAATGAGTGTCATTCTCTATCAGAGCAACACAACCATACTATGTGTATCTTTGCAGGCCTGGCAGGAATGGTACAGCATGACTGAGATTGAAGCCAAGATGCAAGATCAGGACCAATAATATTACTGATTCATTTTTTTGGTTTTTTATCAAGAATCTCTATACATCAGTAGCACTAGACCAGATCTGGTAGCAATATTCAAAGCATAAACAAATGGTAGACTTATAAATATGCAAGATAGAGACTGGAGATAAAAATTGTTCAACATAAAACTTTGAAATGATTTTCTTAGCCTTAGACCTGGCAATGGATTCAATATAATCTTTCTGCTTTATATCAGCTGAGAATGTTAGACCAAGAAGGAACAACAGCTCACTCTTGTGGAGGCTAATATCGGCCCTGCTTGTAAAAGGTAAGAAGAGATACAAATTCAGCATTTAAAATAAAATGAAAACTTTGTTTATTTACTCATCAGGATGACATTCATCTTCATCTTTATCATTTTATTGTGATTTTCTTTTTTTAATTCATTCTTTTAAACCTTTTCTTACTGCTATAGACAAATTTTAATGTTTGATTTATTGATTTATTGATTGACTTGTTTTCTATGGTCTATCAACCCCTTGCAGGTTATTTAAAAGCAAAAAATATTTTTGGATTGTAAGAATTTTTTTAAAGATAATAATAGTTTAGTGATACACGTATTAATAATTAACCCATAATTGAGGGGAGAAGAGGAGGATTCATATCTTTACCAAGGGTATTTGTGTGTAAGTATCAGTTC
Source organism: Ascarosepion bandense (assembly GCA_037127315.1). Classification (NCBI taxonomy): domain Eukaryota; kingdom Metazoa; phylum Mollusca; class Cephalopoda; order Sepiida; family Sepiidae; genus Ascarosepion; species Ascarosepion bandense. The sequence goes on along the minus strand of JBBBDQ010002291.1, from coordinate 1,956,099 downwards.
AGTTAAGTGCCATATGTGATACATACTTGAGTGATCATGTCTCGAAAGAGACATAACTGACTGGGCAGAAGATTTTCCCACAGTAGGTTGCCATTACATTCTGTGGAGGAGAATGTCCAGCATTCACTGCCATATTGAAGGACAGACATCACATTTGAGTGTTTTTTTTTGTTTTTGTTTTTTTTTGTTTTTGTTTTTGCAGTGGAAAACACATTGGTTTGAAAACATTTGTAAAACAAATTAATTATAATTATTTATAATCTTTTAAATCTTTGAAAATTTTGTATTAATTTATAACATTCTCATGTTATTGTTATTTATTGCTAAGTCTGCTGATAAGAAAGTTACTTTACTTAGTTATGTCATGTTAGACATTTTTCGTCTCCAGAATCTATCTTACATATCTATAAGTCTACCACTCACCCATGTTAACATGGGCAAATGATGGCTTCTTAATTTTAATGCCTCCAGAACTAAGCTGCTCTCTGTTAATTATCTGAGAGACTCCTTTTTGCCTTCCATCAGCATGACTATTGCCGCTATATATGGTCCAGTGCCCCTGTTATATATTTAGAGATCCTTGATAAAATCAAAAGAAGAATCAGTAATATCATAGGTCCTCATCTGGCACCTCAGCTTCAGTTACTTTCCCACAACTGATAAGTTATCACTCTGTGCCTTTTCTGTAGAGAATCACACACACACACACACACACACACACACACACACACACACACACACACACACACACACACAGAGGAGCTGTCAGGGAGTTCTCTGTTCTCTTGCTGTTTTCTCTTCTCTTCTACTCTGTCTTCTCTCTCTTCAGCCAGAAACACCAGACTGATATAACCCCAAAATTCTTTTGTATTTTGCTTTTTCCAGTTGTCACTTAATTGATGTCATCTATAGCTAGATACATCTGTGTGAACATGAAAGGGCGACTAGCGGCGGCTCTGGAAAAAAGAGAGTTCGTTTGTGTCTGGCGTGCAAAGCAGTAATCTGTTCCAAAGAAAGAAAATAATAATAATACTCACCTCTGTCTTAATAATCCACCTTCAGCTCATTCTAAAGGAAAAAAGAGAGGAGGCCCTCGAGGGGAATTTTTATAGCCCGAGGAAATGGATTATGGGTAGAGAAATGGATTATAAAACTGACCGACCAAGTTCACTCGAGGAATCAGTGGCGTCAATTTCTTGGCGAGAAGCTGACGCAGAGAGACGCAGTGAAAAGGTGGAAGGAGGAAAGTGGAGTAGGAAGAGGAAGAGGCGTAGCAAGAAGCCAGCTGGGAGAGCGTTGAATTGAAATCCAACGGTCTGCGGTTCGATCCCTGGTTCTGCACTCACTAGAAGAAAGTGTGCAACAAGCTATTTCGGCGTAATGGGGGACAGGTTCGACCTGAAATTGATTCCAGAGTTCAGTGGCTCGACCCCAGTACTTGACTGGGTGGAAAAGGTGGAACTGCATTGTCTCTTGTCTGGTGTCAAAAACATTGAACATGTGATTCCTCTGCGTTTGTCCGGTGGGGCTTTCGCTGTGTATCAACAGCTCAGTGCTGAGGAAAAACAGAATTATGAGAGGATCAAGGCAGCCCTATACAAAGCGTTTGCTATCGACCCCGCCACTGCCTGGGAGCAATTTGAGGCAAGACAATTACATCCTGGCGAGACTGTGGACGTATATTTGGCCGAGCTGACGAAGTTGACGGTGTTGTTCGGTGGGCTGCCCGAGCGGGCCCTGGCATATAAATTTCTGGCGGGGCTCCCAACCGGAGCAAAACAGCTCCTGCGGGCGAGCTCAAACATAACCTCGTTGCCCCTTAATGACCTGGTGGACCGAGCCAGAACCGTGATGAAGGATAATTCCGAGCTGAGAGATCCGGTAATCGCCGCTGCACAATCCACACCGAGTGATGATAAACCGTCTCAGGGCCTTAGCCCGCGTGGTGGGGTCGTGTGTTATAGGTGCGATGGCCAGGGCCACATTGCAAGGAACTGCAGACGGCGACCGACAGCTGTTCGCTGCTACCGGTGTAATGAAACCGGACATATGGCCCGGGATTGTGCGGGAAACGGGGCCGGGGACAAGGTGCCGGCGTCGACCTTTCCCCAAAGCAGAAATTAGAGGCGCTTCCGATCATTCAGGTATATGTCAACGAGACATTGTGCTCAGCACTCCTCGACTCCGGGTGCTCCCGCACCATAGTGTTCGTAGACCTCTGCCACACTTGGAAGGAGAAGGGTGTCAGGGTAACCACCATCAGTGGAGAATCGCGGACATGTTGCGGGGTGGGTGCGATAAACATCCGTACAAGAACAGGAAACTCGGCCAACGTCGAGGCGCTAGTAGCGCTCAAAAAACCACTGAACTTTGACCTGCTTCTAGGCTATGATGCCATCAGAGCCCTAGGTGGTGTTCACATAACGCAGACGGGGGAAGTGCAGTTTCAAGAGAGGACCCCAGTGTGCGCAGCGCTGAGGATCGACCAGCCAGACTTTAGTGTCGAATTTGACCAGCACCAGAAGGCTTGGACCGCCTCATGGAAGTGGTCGGGAAATCAGCAGCCAGCAAAATTGCGGAACGAAGTAGCCGAGTACCATGTGCCCGACCAAATAAGGCCTGCATACGAAGAGGAGCTTCGTGAATGGATCAAGGATGGCTGGTTAATTCCTTACCCCTATGAGAAACTTGGACCTCCCAAAGGTTTGATCCCGCTGATGGCGGTTACTCAGCACAACAAAGCAAAAGTGAGGCCAGTGATGGACTACCGCGAACTAAATGCGCATGTTGATGCATTTACGGCAGATGCTGATGTTTGCGCCAGCAAGCTACGAGAATGGCGCCAGCAGGGTTCCAATGTGTCCCTGCTGGATCTAAGAAAAGCGTATCTGCAGATCCGGGTCAGCGAAACGATGTGGCCGTTTCAGACGGTGGTGTTTGCCGGCAGAAGGTACTGCCTTACCAGACTGGGCTTCGGGCTGAACGTGGCACCCCAAATAATGAAGACCATAGTCAACGCTGTGTTGTCACAGCAAGAAACAATGAAAGAGGGGACATCGACGTACCTTGATGACATATACGTGAACGAAGACGTTGTATCATCATCACGCGTAAGGACCAAACTGGCCGAGTTTGGCCTGGTTTGCAAGGACCCGGAACATTTGGAGGATGGCGCCCGTGTCTTGGGCCTGAAAGTTCGAAAGGAGCGGGGGACCTTGAAGTGGGGGCGCGGAACTGCAGTTCCTGAAGTACCCGAAGTCTTTACGAGACGAGTGGTCTTCTCCCTGTGTGGAAAACTTGTGGGGCACCTACCAGTGTGTGGATGGACTCGTGTAGCAACAGGCACCATAAAAAGGAGGGCAAGCGCAGTCACCAAAGACTGGGATGATGAAACGACGGACGATCTGTTGGTTCGCATGGTGAAGGAGACCATCGCAAGGGTAAAGCAGGATGACCCCGCAAAGGGAGACTGGTGTGTGCAGGGAGACGAATTGAGCGTGTGGGTGGATGCGAGCTCTGTGGCGATTGGTGTGCTGCTTGAGGAGAACGGAGCTGCGATTGAGGACGCCTGCTGGCTGCGACCGACGAATGACGCTGCTCACATCAACCTGGCAGAGCTCGATGCGGTGACGAAAGGCATTAACCTGGCACTCCAGTGGAAAGTCAAGAAATTACACATACACACAGATTCGCTGTGCGTGTACCACTGGATATCAAACACACTGACAGGTAAGGCCAGGGTGCGCACCAAGGCGGCCAGCGAGATGCTGATCAGACGGAGGTTGGAGACCATAAGAAAGCTAGTAACAGAGTACAATCTGTCTGTGGATGTGGTACTTGTCACCTCAAACTGCAACCTCGCTGATAGGCTCACTCGGGTGCCTCAGAGATGGATTGATGCCGTGAAGAAAGAAGCTGGGCCAGTACCGTTACTATGTGCTGCCTCTGTGGAGGCGGCAGACAAAATCAGGGAAATACACCACATCAGTGGGCACCCCGGAGTGAGACGGACATGCTATTTTGTACAATTGACCAATCCGTCAGTGTCAAAAAGTGCAGTGAGAGCGGTGGTCAAGGAATGCCAAACATGCCAGTCAATCGACCCCGCCCCAGCGAGATGGCGGAGGGGTCGGCTGGGAACAGACATGACTTGGAGCCGACTGGGTATGGACATAACCCATTATGGCAGCCAGCACTTCCTCACACTGATAGATTGCGGACCGACGAGGTTTGCGATCTGGCGCCCGTTGGCACGCCAGGACTCCTCCAGTGTCATCCGTGAATTGGAATCCATATTTTACGAAAGGGGGCCGCCTGAAGAGATCCTCACGGACAACGATACTGCCTTCTGCAGCGTAGAATTTAGGCGTTTTGTAGACGAGTGGGGGATCAGGCTCAGACACCGATGTGCATATGTGCCGAGTGGCAACGGCATAGCAGAGCGGTGCCACCGAAGCGTGAAGAGGACCGCGGCCAGGAAGGCGTGCACTATTGCAGAAGCGGTCTATAGATATAATGCAACACCGAGGGATGCTGTGACTGCTGTGAGCGCACCCGCCAATGCAATCCATCGCTACCGAGTGCGCATCAAGGGCATTGACGCGCGTCTGCCTGATCGGCGGGGAACAAGAGGGCCGTATGAATTAGGGGACACCGTCTGGGTGAAGCCTCCCAATAGCCGGTGCACCACCAGTTTTCGAAGGGGACGAATCACCGGCATCGTCAGTGAGCAGGCCGTGCTGGTTGATGGTACTCCACGCCATGTGAGGGACATTCGGCCCGCCCTGAATACGAATTCGTTGACAAGTAGCGGCAGTGGTGAATCATCCAATGACGAACTGTGGATTCGACCTACGCCCCGCGAGTCTGATGGTCCGACTGCGAACCCCGACGCTGTTGCCGATAATTCCGATGCCACTTCTGAGAGCTCAGATGAAGAAATCCAGACAATCCCCCTTCGTAGGAGTGCCCGCAACAAGCGGCCACGTCCGCCTTGCCACATGTGTGGTCTTGAGACCAGGGGGGAGTGTGAACATGAAAGGGCGACTAGCGGCGGCTCTGGAAAAAAGAGAGTTCGTTTGTGTCTGGCGTGCAAAGCAGTAATCTGTTCCAAAGAAAGAAAATAATAATAATACTCACCTCTGTCTTAATAATCCACCTTCAGCTCATTCTAAAGGAAAAAAGAGAGGAGGCCCTCGAGGGGAATTTTTATAGCCCGAGGAAATGGATTATGGGTAGAGAAATGGATTATAAAACTGACCGACCAAGTTCACTCGAGGAATCAGTGGCGTCAATTTCTTGGCGAGAAGCTGACGCAGAGAGACGCAGTGAAAAGGTGGAAGGAGGAAAGTGGAGTAGGAAGAGGAAGAGGCGTAGCAAGAAGCCAGCTGGGAGAGCGTTGAATTGAAATCCAACGGTCTGCGGTTCGATCCCTGGTTCTGCACTCACTAGAAGAAAGTGTGCAACAATCTGTCAATCATTTTTGCCGGCTATTGTCTTTCAAGCCATTGTTGTTGCTTGTTTTTTCTGCCTTTGTTGGCTATTGCCTGTGTTTCTGCTTTTGATGTTGTGCCCCGTTGCCACCTTTCACGGCCGGGATATATTTTTGTTAATCATATTTTTGCCGAGTCAAGGTAATATGTTACATTTGACGCTATATTATTTTGCAAAATGTTCACATATGAATATTTTAAGTGCATCTCTTCTCCACCCACATCACTCCACGCAACCGAGACAATTATACAAAAATTGTACAAAAACATATACAGATAACATGCAAAAAGAAATTTCTTTTTCTTCCTTGTTTTCTATTCTGGAATATATAATCAGGTTGCCGTAGTTTGGCAACCCTGATTATATCCTTGTTTTCTTCTTCTTTTTTTGTTTTTGTTTTGTTTTTAAGAACACACGTGTCAGAAGAAAGTTCTGTAATGTCTCAAAGGTTCGTTTTTCTCCGCATTGTATCATACCAGTAGACATCTCAATGTACGACCACAATCATAGGCGGTAACCAACCAGCACCGAAAAGTTATGGTGGCCTTGGGTAACCGCCTCCCAATTTACAAATTGACATCGAGTAAATGACCTTCGATTAACACCATGCGTGCCTCTGCATTAGTTCAACGTCACACATGAATTTCTTAATTTCAACCATACTATGTTTGAACAAAAAATATGCCATTATCTGCGGTACATGTCATTCAAAGTCTGACCGAGAAAATGACAACAACAAACAAACAAAAAAAAATCAAAGAAAAATTACCTAAGAGCCTGATTATATCTGTTGATGATGGGCATGTGATTTGCTTGGAAGATTAGTCATATCATCTACAATTCTTAACTCCTAACAATTTTACAGCATATCCGCCAGTGAGTCTACAAGACTTTTCAATTGCTTCTTAGATTGCACTCATCTATGGAACGTATAGGTGCATCAGTTCTTTTTGCCCTAATACGTTTGTCCCACTTGGACATCGTCGCTTACCTCGCTGTTAGGTGATTTATCAAAAACTTCCTCATCTACATAAGTAGACTCCCCCCTTCAGGCGATCATCCTTGAGAGTGGATGAATAAAAGGTCATGCCTCCCAATCCAACGTCTTTATCAAGAGTTGACACGTTTTTATGATTTCTCACGTTGGTGTAGACACTGGAAAATCGGCCTGTTCCATTCCAGATTTGCTGTCAGAATCGCTAGATTCCACTGGAGCCGTCAATACTATTTTTTGTAACGGCCTCTCTGTAGTGGGAATTTTCCATTTCTCAATGGACGCCGTCCGAAGATGCTCGGCATGCATCTTAGTGACTGAGCCGGTTAACTGATCTCTAATTTTATAAAAGACGGGGCCAGTCTTTTCAACTACCATATGGCCGCCACCGCATGTCCAACTTCCTCTTCTTATGGTGGTTCTAATAGTAAACCAAATCACCAACTTTTAACTCTACATCTTTGGCCTTACTACTTACTACTTATTTATTGCAACTTTTCTCGCTTTTTTATGTTATTCCTAATTAAAGTGAAACTACGATGTATTTCTTGTAAAATGATTTTGTGATGTAAATATCCAATGAGTGTTCGTTGTTACCAGTTTTCTTGACTAGAATATCATGCATTGTTCTATGAACTCTTTCAACCTTACCGTTGCTCTGAGTGTGATAAAATGAAGTTGTCTCATGATGTACATTTAGGCCTTCTTATGTCATTTCTATGATTTTGTTTACATTTTCCAACCCAAAAAAGCTGAAGTGGTGCTCCAAATTTGGGCAAATTTTCATCGTCTAAAAAAGCGCCACTGTTTGTGCTTTCTTGTTAAGAACAGTAAAACCTTCGGTCTAACAACTGTACAGATCTATGAATGTAACTATGTAGTGGTTACCCGAATGAGACATTGGGTAAGGTCCAGAAATATCGAAAGCAAGTTTTGCGAAGAAAAAGGGGGACAAATCACACTCCTGCATATGGGGTTGCTGCTTCTTCAAATTCCTTGTCTGGCTCGAAATACATTTAACTACAAAGTCATTAATCTCTCTGAGCAAACAGTGTTATAAATTTTATTAAATGAAATGTTTTATTCACACCCATATAACCACTGCCATCAAGGTATTGATTCAGCACAATTGTTTTTGTTTTTTTTACTGTATTTATTACTTTCTATAAACATGAAACATTTTCACCAATTGGTCACTAATTTTCCTAGTATATATGAATACAGACAGAGGTAAATCTTTTATTTACTAACGTATTTTATCTTCTGATGGACTTTACCGAGGCAAATGCATGGATTTTATTTTGCAGTATGTATTTATAAACAGAAGTAAAAACATTGTTAGGTTTTCACAATTTTTAAATTTACAAACAATAAAAAAATATTCTTAAAACTAACTGTGACCCAGATTTTTCAAATATCTCCTTTCCCAAGAGAATTACTACTTGCTCAAACCAACATACATGACCATAACAATTTCAAAATTAAATGAAAACAGTTAACTGAAGGCCTTTTATTATTTAAAATAAATAAATACATAAATAATTCATTAAATTAAAATAAAATAATAATTACACTCATAAGAATATAATGTAAGCAATATATATATATATATATATATATATATATATATATATATATATATATATATGCATCGGAATCCGACAAGATGAATAGAATAAGTAAAGAACAAGTTAAAAAAAAGTGGTTGGTTTCATCAGTCAGATACGTGTCACGTGTGATAAAGCAATGGATGAATTTTAAATGTATTGACCAATGAAACTATACCTCAATCAATATACTGACTCTTAGATTTTTAAATCATTCGTTTTTAAAGAATTTCTGAAGAAGCTTGTTAAAATGAAACATGTTAGGTTAAAGAGACTTTTTTCCTACTTGTTCTTTACTTATTCTGTTCATATATATATATATATAAACAAATAAGAAAAGAAGCTAACAAAAACTATGACATTTCTTCACTTTCATTTATTAGACATGAAATTACATCGCTTATCCTCCATAGTTTCATAGTTAGCTTTAAGAATATTTTTCTGCATTCTCAAATATTAAAAAGTTTGAAAACCTAACGATGTTTTTTGCTTAAAAATCCTTACATTTCGTCTACCAGAGGACGAAACGTGTTGACAAAGAATAGCTGGCCTTTTGTCGTTATTCATACTGTCTTTATCCAGAAAAATCTTTTTATTTATATCTGAATTTTTGCACACACACACACACACACACACACACACACACACACACACACACACACACACACATATATATATATATCTACTGTACTTGACATGCTTTCTTTGCGGGAAATTTCATCTAACTTCACAAGAAAATACCAGTGTTTTCATGATGGAATCATTCCCAATTTGATGGATACAAATATGACCTATCTAGTGAATGGCCCTTTTTATGCAAGATCGGTCTGCACGCTTGATGTGCTAACCTCGAGCAAAGAATATGGTTGAAAAAAGAGAAATATTATTTTGATAAATTATTTATGTATTACTGAAATGTCTTTCAAAATTTGTTCAAAAAATGTATTCTTGTTTTTCTTTCCTTCCGTCTGCAAAGGAATTCACACAAATAAGAATATATTTTTGTTTGTGATGAGTCCTGAACATGGACTTATTCTTCATTTTGGCATTCCTCCAAGTAATTTCCATTTTTGCCTGTGAGCTAATATTTCTGAACCAACGAAATTCATTCTGTGATTTACACTCAGACGAATATAATTGGGATCATTCTTCACGAGTGTATATCCTTTCCAACGATCATTCTTCACGAGTGTATATCCTTTCCAACGATCAAACATAATCGTCGTTCCAGGTAAAATACAGCTTCGGATTGTTTCCAATAATGTAGAGGCTGTTCTAGCTGGCACACAGTCCATGAAACATTCATTTATTTTCACGACATATGCTCCCAAATACTCATTGATTTGGCAGTTAACCCTAACACAAACTTTAATAAAAAAAAAACTGTGATTTAAAATTTATACTTTTTTAGCGGGTATTATATGTGATAAGTAACTTTACATTATTTGGAAAATATCTACAGAGAACATTAAGACGAATGACAAAAACGACGAGTGACCTTGACCAGATAACTGGACACATGGTGTACTACATTCAACACAGTATGACTAATTATCTTAGACCAATGCTCACCTCCTCTCCTCATCTTGGTCATGTTATACTACAGGACAATTAATGACCAGGCTGCAGTCAGCTTGGTTACAGACCTATTATTGGTGTGTCTCAGCAGTTGCTTTAGTTGTCGTTTGCTATCAATTTTCACAGTCACTGATTGTAGTTTATTTAAGAGTTTAGGGCAAAGAAGAAAGGCGTGGGTGGTTGGCTTGGGGGGGGGGGGGGGGTTAAATGCGCAAGTAAAAGAGAAAAGTCAGAGCAACAGTGATTCAGGATATTTTTGTTGCCATTTTGATGGGAACTGGCTGTCATTTAAAATTTTAGTTTAGGGAAGTGAAATCACGGCTATTATCTGCCAATGGCCAACACCGATATTATCCATGTACATAAAATGCAATGCGTATCCATCGTTGTGGTGCAGTGGATATCGGCTTGGAATGAGAAATCGGAGAGCCGAGTTCGAATTCTAGTTAATTTCGTTGCATTCACTTACGGGCAGATACCTTTAGGAAAGGTATGTATCCGTCACTTCTACCTCGAGCTATGGGTTGAATAGCAGGACAGATCGAGTTCTTTAGTCTTGATTGGCAACCAGTCTACAGCAGAAAGTAATGGCAACCTACTACAGGAAAATCTTCTACCAAGTCAGTCATGTCTCTTTTGAGAATGATCGCCCAAACGTGTATCACGTATGGTACTTAACTGACGGAATGATCCATCACCATTCAAACATTAATTAATGCATATATATATATATATATATATATATATATATATAGAGAGAGAGAGAGAGAGAGAGAGAGAGAGAGATAAATTAATATATATATATAAATTAATATATATATATATATAAAAACAGAGCATCTACTCAAACATGAGTTTCTATTAAAAATAAGGTTTAATATATATATATATATATATATATATATATATTAATTTATCTTTTTAAACCTTATTTTTAATGGAAACTCATGTTTGAGTAGATGCTCTGTTTTTATCGTTAAAAAGTATATTTATTTATTTGCATCTACCGGCCTGAATATTCGAGAAATATTGTTAGGAAAACAAAAGCTCTCCAAATCTAGTAACGGTTTCCCTAGAGTACGCAGGTTCGAATCCTGTCAGTGGATGCATGTTTTTCTAACAAGATTTTCTTAAATATTCAGGCTTTTTCCTCTTCTCACCCAAATTTGAAGGGATTGGGTAAAGAGAATTATTATTTTTATTATTATGTACCCACCACAAGAGAATGAATGCCTGGAAGGCTTCTAATGCAATTAAATATATACCTACACAAGGTAGTGTTACATTCTTCCCAAAATCAGATCTGGTTAACGCTACACACTTCTACCACTAACCGAATGTGAACGTTCTGAACACTCAAAAAACTGAACTAAAAATCCGTCCGCTGTGCAAGGCTTCGCACATATCCTACGTTTACTCACACATTAAAAAAAGGCAGTACAATCCAGAATTCCTACCTAAGAGCATCCACTTTTACCTAAAGAAACAATTTGAAAACTGGAGCCGATTTCAGCCTCAAAGAGGACATAAAAGCCAATCAAAGGGATTTTCGGTGTTGGACGGCATCTTGACACAAGTTCACTCGCTCATCAAAAAGCGACTTCCCATCTCCAAAGACATCAGACTCGACCTGTACGCTAAACGACATCACCCCAGTAAGTCACAACTGATCCTCCCTCTCCTTCCGTACGCCTCACCGGATGCCTTTACAACTCTTCTTGTCTATTTTTTAATACGAGTTACATCTACCCTGATTTTTCATTTATTATTATTTATTTAATGCAATTGTTTATTGCTTTAAATTTTCGTTGTTTCTTCTTCGTTCTGCCACCATCTGTTAGCAACGCGAAAACATATGTGCATATCATAGCAGTAGTGTAATAAATATATACACAGTTAAGTATAATAAATACGCGCAAAAATAATATAACAAATATTTAATATTTTACGAGGTCTGATCAAAAAATATTAGGACTGGTACTACAAAAATAAAACTACAACCCATATCAATTCAGCATTTCTTTCGAAGCATCCCCCTTCTGAAGTTACACACTTTGTCGTTTTCCATTGATGAAAGCATTTCTGGAACACTTTTTGGGGATAACGTCAGCTGCCTTGTTGTATTCTTTTGAATTTCCTCAACGTTATGAAATCTTGTTTCTTTCAAGTGGGATTTGATTTTTGGAAAGCGGAAAAAGTTGCAAAAGATGAGATCTGGGAAATATGACAGTTAATGGACATGGGGAATATTGTGTTTGGCCAAAAACTACTGCACAAGCCATGGTCATTGATGGATCCTCTTTGGTGAGTTGAGACGACCACACTCTACACACGTTCCTTCCAAACACTGCTATAAACCAAGTGTTTTCAAACCGTGGTTCCTGAACCACAGGAGGTCCGTAAGAATAAGATAGGGGATCCGTGGATTAACTCATAATTCAAAGTATAAATTTTCAATGTCTGGATATTTATTTTTACTTATTAATGTTATCAAATGACAAAAGCTTGCACTATCACCCATTACATGTCAACGTTATTTATACAAAAATTATTTTACACATGCAAGAGCTTGATGTTCAAATTTACTTTTTTATTTCAGGGTGCAAGTGTTACCCATGGATAAATTTTTAATGAAGGGGTCCGTAAGTCAAAAAGTTTGAAAACCCCTGCTATAAACAACGGAAGCGAGCACGAACTTTATAACTCACTGTGCCTGACCGACATAGTTCAAGGCCAGGCGGCTTCACCCAGCGTATCGCAGTCCCGATACTTTTTGAAGAGACCTTATAGATAGATATGTGATTGAATTACTAAATCCACTAGTTTAAAGAATCCTCCATTGTGAGACATGTTAGTCAATTATTTATTTGATAACACATTCCGGAGTTTTCATATTAATATCAAAATATTTTTCTTTTAAGTAATATTTCTTGATATATTGACTTTTCGAATTTCGTATATTCAGTCATCTTAAATCTTGTGAAATGAACTAAGATTTTGTTGAAGGTTTTAGATACATGGCAGGATTCCATATCTCAATGGCTGTTTAAATTCCAGGGGAAAAGATTTTCTGGCTGTTAGTATTGATTGAGCTTGAAAATGTTTTAAGTTCTTTGGAATCGGTCGACCTTGATAGCAAAACATGGAAGTATAAAATCATTCTGTTTGGAAAGTCACTCACTTGGAAAGACAACATTTTTTATAGTTACAAACATGCTCAGATTTGAATTTTCATGCATGAATGAGTATGTATTCTTTCACACACACACACACACACACACACACACACACACATATATATATATATATATATATATATATATATATATATATATATAGACAGTAGATCTTCATTTAAACATGTTTCATTTAATAATATAGATATTTTGTGTCTACTTATTTTTATATTGATCCTTTCCAGTTGTCTTATCAGTTTCTTGATAAGATGAAATCTTCAGGGGTATATTTATTATAGCAACAACATATTAAAGTGCATATAACATTTAATGCAATTTTACCTTTCTTTACCAATTTACGGTCAGCTCCCTTATATTGAAACACGTGTTTTTCAATTGTATAACTACAAGAGAAATATTTTGAAATTCTAAATAACTACAACAGAGCGCGTTTGAGTTTGTTTGTCTCTGCAATTTACCCCTGAAGATGATCTTATAAAAAGTCGAAAGTACTTTTTAAAAATTACGGCGCCCTCTTTGATGAATTCCATCTTCACATCAAGAGACTGATTAGAAAACAGGGAAAGACAAATATAAAAGTAAGTAGATGCAATATGTTATATTATTAATCAAAACAAACACACACACACGTGTGTGTGTGTGTGTGTGTGTGTGTGTGTGTGTGTGTGTGTGTGTGTGTGTGGCTTACAGTCACATTACGTTGAAAAACCGATAAAGTCCAATAAATCGCTTGCAATGTAAAAGCACTTATATCGGGGAGACACCATGAAAATCTAAAATCCCACATCTACGAACATAATAGAGATTTACGTTTAGACACTCATTTAAACTCCCTCATAATACGTAGGAACAAAATGGTCATCACTTTGATTTTACAAATGCCGCCCTTATTTTTAAAAAAAAAAAGCATATTCCCAGAGTATTTCCAACTATAACTACAAATCAAAAACTTTAGCGTACATTACCAACCTTTATTATTAAGGCCTTTATTCTATTCATTCTTATTGAATCCATACTTAAAGAATTTAATGTATGTTTATATAAAATAGACGGTATGTCTGTATAAAACGTTTCTAAATCAACATGTGAAAAATCAACACACATAATGTCTACGAAACACACACACACACACACACACACACACACACACACACACACACACTTAACAATATACAACTGAATTCCACATAAACAAACTACAATTATTATACTCCTACATTCTTAAAGCAATATTTACTATTTCTCAGTTAGGCTTGGAAATCGTTAATTTCCTGGAACATCGACTAGACGCATCGTCTTTCCTTGAATTCGGAACGCCATAAATTATATTAACGTTTGTTTAAGAAGTTGAATGCACATGATACATGATTAAACAAATCAAAGAACACTTGTACTAGTACTTTTGAGTGCTTTCAGCTATAGTTTTAGCCATTATCAAGGATTAATTTTGTTTTACTTGTAAATAAACATGTGTAAAGTTTATGCATATAGAGTCTTGTGTATGTTAAGTTCTGAACACAGTAAGCACAGTGTTACCATGGTCATAATTGATGTTAAGTGTAGGATTTCTTTTTTTTTATTTTACGCCTGCATTATTTTTAATCATGTAGATGATGCTATTATGTATGTATTGTCAACAAGTATATCACGGATAGGTTTTGGAAGATCTCGAAAGTACAAAACCTTTGGACATTTCTTATATAATTTGACTTCTGAAAAGAAAAAATTATACAAACACTTGAAAAATTATATAAAAAACTTTAATGAAGAGACCGTGTCTGTCGTTTTCAATGAAACCTGTCTAAAGGAGTGATTGTTGCCCAGTGTATATATATATGTAGAGTGGGTGTTTGTAATTCTATATAAATGTACATCTTTTTTAATCTATTTGTTTTGTGCATTTAATCAATATATATATATATCACCAATTAATGCTACTTCACATTTAATAATGAATGTTACAAACAAAACTTGGATTACCAATGAGATTGCTTCCGGTGGAGTGATGGCAAATATCTTCTTAGAATTTCTTGAATCCAGTTCTTTCCAAAATATTTTACCTAAACAATCACCATACTTTTGTTATATCGATGATACTCTACTTATGTATCCTCGTGATACTGATTTACCTGACCGAGTAGAACAACTAAAGAAAGTTGAACACGCAATGCAATTTGCATACAAATTGGAAGAGTACAATTTTTTACTCTTCCTAGACGTCAAGCTACACCACATAAACAACAGTTTAAAGCTTACATATATATATATATAGTGAAACTTTGATATAAGAGAGTTGTTGGGACCGAATAAAAGTTATCTTATATCCGAGTTTATCTTATATCCGGGTTTGGTCCATTTTATATACATTACCACAGGCTCTAATTTGGGGCCAGATAAAATCTCTCTTATATCCGGATTTATCTTAGATCCGATTCTCTTATATCCGGGTTATACTGTAGATAGATAGATAGATAGATAGATATGAATCAAGTGGTATATATATATATATATATATATATATATATATATATACCGAAGGACTCTGGATTCTAAACCTGTTGGTTCTCTTCAACTGGTTATAATTATTATTGTTATATAAATATATATATATAATTAGATAGATAGATAGATAGATAGATAGATAGATAGATAGATAGATAAAAAACAACTGCGATAGATAGATAGATAGATAGATAGATAGATAGATAGATAGATAGATAGTCCTTTCGTCTCATTTACCTTTACTGCTTTCTTTGCTATCAACACTGCCTCATCTGCTAATTGATGTTCAGATTTCTGTTAAATTTGTCATGAAAAGTTAAATGTTGAGTTACACTTGAGTTACCACATAAACAGTAACATGCATTGGCTGCATTTTATCTTTTAGATTAGAGTAATTAAAACTGTTCTCTGAAGAAATTTCTACTTGGAATAAAATGTGTCATTAAGATTTTCCATCTTGTTATTCATTTTTCGATATACAAACAGTTATATCTTATTAGAAATTAATGGATTTTACTCATAATCTAACACCATTCGTTGTTACTATACTACTTTGATCACTTGGCTATGAAGAGCTTCACAATAAAGCATGTTTCTATTTTGCCTTTTAAGCATGTCAGATCAGATGATGGTTTCCCCTGCCAAAAGGAGACACAGACTTGAATCCTGCTGGAGGTGGTATTTGCCTTCATAAGTTTTCTGTTGTGTGCAGACTGGTAGATGAAATAAAAAATGTTTACAACAAATGGAGCATCTACTAAAATACGGGCATCCATTAAAAATAACATTTGATGTAATATAAATATGTTGAATTCAAAAATATAAAATTCATTAATTACTTACCAATATATATATGGGTTGTGATATATATATATATGGGTTGTGATCATATACAGATCAAATATGGATCAGAATCTGACAAAAAGGTAAGATAAAGAACAAATAGAAAATATTTATCAATCTAACATGTTTCACTCTTATTACAATGAAGGTTTTAAAAAACTGAAAAATGTTAGATTGATAAACGTTTCCTATTTGTTTTTTACAATATTGGAGTAGATAGGCTAAACTATCGCCCGGTTCACACTCCACCCACGTCTATTGAATAGGTGTAGAGGCTCATCCCTTGTTCCCTGTTTAGGATGTGGTTTCCGGTTTTCTCTCTTCTAATCTTTTCACTCTTACGTAGCCCCCTGCACTTCAGTGGCGTTACCGCCTTGCTCGGTGTGATATGATTAAAATATATATATATATATATATATATATATATATATATATATATATATATATATATATATATATATATATATATATATATATATATATAATATATATATATATATATATATATAAAAGAAATTGAAAATACAACTGGAATTTTTAAGGATATTTATTTAGAGTAACTTTACCAATTTGACAGTTCTATAATTTTCAAAAATTAATTTAAAATGGAGACATGTGTAGCTTTGCCATCCATGATAAGTCTTGTATGCGACACAGAATTGGAGGATTCTCTCCGTTTTATCCAGAAAAAAAGCTGGTTCAGATTACTGTCTGTCTAAAATGCAATCTGATTGGTTGATTATGATCATGTGATCAGGCATTTTTTTTTAATTAATAAAAATGTTATCATAAGATATTGTTGTTAAAAGTTTAGTATCATAGTTCTAAGGTTCAATAAAACAGAATCCCTGACACTTAAACAAATTTGTTGTCGTAGACTCATTAGCCATGCTAACTGAACTATGACACCAATTGTCATAACGGATAGATAGTTGTAGACAGCTTCTATCGGCTATGTCTTGAAAGGAAGTGACACACAGAAGAACAAGAGGTTGTTTAGTCCAACACCACATATTGCTACAAAACCAAAACTAAAAACTCGAGTCAGGTTGAAACTTTCAGATGGATGTCATGCAAAGCTTCAGACTCATTCAGAAATATCTAAACTGTCAGCTGTATACAATCGTTTTCTTAAATCAATGACTAAAAATTGTTCCGAACAAAGGAATCCTTTATGTCTTCCTTCTTGAAACTTAGTGAACTGGCAATACAGATTTGCAAACCAAGAACAGTGTCAAAAATAACAAAACCACATCACTTGAGGTCATTCAACAGCAGCAACAACTAAAATGGATAGCACATGTAACTCGAAGAGAAAATAAGGACATAATCAGAATGTTGATCTTCCACACTCAGTCAGTTAAGTGCCATACGTGATACACGCTTGGGCGATCATGTCTCGAAAAAGACATGACTGACTGGGCAGAAGATTATCCCGCAGTAGGTTGCCATTGCTTTCTGCGGTAGACTGGTTGCCGATCAAGGCTATAGAACACAATCTGTCCTGTTATTTAACCCATAACTGGAAGGAATAGACGGATTAATACCTTTCCCAAGGGTATTTGCGCGTAAATGAATGCAAGCAATTCAACTGGAATTCGAACTCGGCTCTCCGATTTCTCGTTCCGAGCCGATATCCACTGCGCCACAAAATAAAAGATTAGGAAGGAAAGCCCCCTCAATACTGGAAAGATCAATGATAGTCGATTTACTGAATTTTTTAATATAAAGATTTCATAAATCTCATCCAAAAGTAGCAATGACTGTTCAGTCAATGAATGCTGAATGTTTCCTTATAAAGAAACAGCTAACATTACTATTACCATCAACACAGTGAGTAAAAGGGGCTGACATACTTAACTGATGAGCCACAGTCCTTACCACCAGTTCTCATTCAATGATACAAAAAATGCATGGCATAACGTCCATTTGACTGAAACAGTTACTTATGTCCCAAGAGGAAAATGTCTCATTTTTATTGATTTGCCTCACAGACAAGCTGCCTTCACATTCATTTCATCCATTTACCCATTTATTTTTTCTTTCATTCTCTCTTTCCCCACTTCTTTTTTCTCCTTTCTTCCCTAGTGTCATTTAGTCTTTCTTTCATTTCTTTCCTATAATATTCTCTTATTCCTTTCTTCTTTCTTTTTTATTTTCTTTCATTCTTTCTTGACTGCCTTCCTCAATTACTTTATTCTTTCTTTTTTCTTTCCTTCTTGCTTCATTTTATTCTTTTTCTGCTACCTACTCCTTCTGATTTTCTTTCTTTGTCATTCTTTATTTTCGCTTTTGTATTTTCCCTTTTTCCTTTGTAGCTTTCATTATCCTCTCTTTCTTTATTGTATTTCTCTTTTTTTTTCTTTCCTTGCTATCTTTTCCATTCTTTCTTTCCTTTTTTTCTTTGTAATTTGCTGCTTCTTTCTTTTCTTTGCTGCTTTTTTTATTGTTTGTTGTTTCTTTCTTCCTTTCTTCAACATTCTTTATTTTTTACATTTTCCTTCTTTTTTTTTTTTGTGCCTTTCGCTATCCTCTCTTTCTTTCTTCTATATCTCTTTTTTCTTTCTTTGCTATTTTTTCTATTCTGTCTTTCCTTTTTTTTAATTTGCCGTCTTTAACCATTCTTTGTCTCCTTCTTTCTTTTCTTTGTTGCATTTTTCTACTCTTTCTTTCTTTCTTTCTTTCTTTCTTTCACTTCTCACAGCTGTTATTGAACAGGATACCATTTATTTGTTCAACATTATTGATCTGGGTGGTTAACTTGGCTTTGGCTGATCACGTCATATTGTTTTTGTTTCTATGGTTCTTGCATTAACCCTCAGTGTTTGTATACACACGCATATATCTATATCTATCGATCTATCCATCTATATGTGTGTGTGTGTGTGTGTGTGTGTGTGTGTGTGTGTGTTAAGAAAAGTATCCAGATAATACTAGTAAATTTAAATAATAAATAATTTTTTTTACTATTGACACCCAAAGTTAGAGGCAATACACCGTACAACTTATTTTTTATATTCATACATCTGTTCACATGAACAACTCAACAATCATCGAAAGAGAATGAATCAAATATTCAAACTGTACCAACACATAATGTTATTATTCGTATATGCATGTGTGTATTGATATATTATGTATGTATATGTATGTACACACACATATACATATGTGCATGTGTGTATGTATATGTATGTTTATATATATATGTGTGTGTGTGTGTGTGTGTGTGTGTAGGCACATATATATGTATATATATATATATATATATATATAGGTGTGTGTGTGTGTGTGTGTGTGTGTGTGTGTGTGTGTGTGTGTGTGTGTGTGTGTAATATTAATCATTTCACCCCGAGCAAGGCAGAAATGCCACTGATGAGTTGGGGGGTACATAACTGTAAAAAGATTAATTAGAAAAGAGTGAGGAGTACAAACTAGTTAGAAAGGAGCAATAGAAAGCTGAGAATGCAGGTGCGATGACAGATACATGGGCGGAGAGAAAGGGAAGGATATACGGGGGTGGGGAGAGAGAGCTAGAGTCCAGTGGTTAATAGATGAGTATTGACATTGCATTTAAATTTCTGGAGGTTGTAGCCGTTAGGAAAGCAAGAATATGGGAGCGAGTTCCACAGGGGGGGGGGGGGGTAGTGTGAGAGAAGAAGCTGAAGAAGTAGAATTGTCGTCTGCATTTGGCTAACCTGACTGTGAATGGGTGGGACCCAGTTGCCAGTCTGGTTGCACGAGTAAACACCAGTTGAGGAGGCACCAGTGACTTAAGTTCGTCCGAGCAGAAGCCATGAAAGTATTTCTAGAACAGACAAAGGGAGGCCACATTTCGACGGTGGGGAAGTGGCTGCAGTCGAGCCGCCAGATCAGTACCTATCACATTACAGACTCTCCTTTGGAGCCTGTCGAGAACACTGAGGAGAACGGCTGGGGCGCCTGGCGATAAATGGCAGCAGTACTCCATGCAAGGACGGATGGTTGACTTGTATATATGCAGGATGGATTCAGGCGGAAAAAACATCCTGGATAGTGACCCAACCTTCTTAGCAGTAGATTTAGCTATGGATTCAATATAGTGGTTCCATTTGACGTCTGAGGACAGGGTAAGGCCGAGGAGGCGTAGTGTGTTGCTCTCAGGGAGAATCGCTTGGTCCATGCTTATGGGAGTCAGGAGAGGTTGCCTGAGATGGTTGACAGACAACAGCTTGGTCTTAGACGCATTGAAGTTGACAAGCCACTTCTTGCCCCAATTCACCACAGAGTATAGATCCCGATCAATGTCAGCAGCGAGATTATGTCTGTCCGCCACGACAGGTTTCTTACTGGTGCGGGAGTTGGATACGTATGTGTATATACATATGTATAGTCATATATGTATATATATCTATATATATAGTGTATCGAGACAGCAGATAAATTTCTAAATATATATTGTTAAATATAACAGATAATGAATGTCTTTTATGTTTAATCATGAGCCGTTCTAAACATTGTATTTTAGCTTTAGTTTCAGGTGAAAATAAAAACAAAAATTATTCAACATTTGGATATTTTATTATTATGTTGGTTCTATGCTTTCGGCTCACATGAGCCATCTTCTTAGAAGTTATAGGGACGTTAACATAAAGACATCCACCATCAAAGATGATATTATCATAAAACATTGTTTGTTTGTTTGTTTTTGAGGCTTAACGACCTATCAATCCTTATGGGATCATTTAAGGTCATAACCAATGATTTTTTGGGTAAGGTTATTTTATTTTTACAACCTTTTTCTTTTTGACGATTCATTGGGATTTGTTTTTAAGAGCAGGGTCCCCAAGTCCTACCCTTGTTATTTAAACCATAACTGGAGGGAATGGACGGATTAATACTTTTCCCAAGGGTACCAGTGCTTAAGTGAATACAGGGTATTCAACTGGAATTCGAACTCGGTTAACCGATTTCTCTTTCCACTGCACCACAACGCATTTTCCGTCACTATACGCTTACAGCACCTGGTATTCCCAAGCGGTCACCCATCTAAGTACTGACCAGGCTCAACGTTGCTTAACTTCGGTGATCGAGCGAGAACCGGTGTATTCAACGTGATAGGCCGTAAGCCACGCATAAAACATTGCTATGCGACGATGTATATATATATATATATGTGTGTGTGTGTGTGTGTGTGTGTGTGTGTGTGAACAAGAATTCTATAAAGCTCACATTATCAGAAACATCTTGCAATTGAGAGGTTTTTTTTATATCAGGCATTAATCTGTTAATACATTATTTAACAGTGAAAATGGAATGTTAAATTTTTTTTAAAAATAGAAAGATGCTCACGCAAATTCTAACCACGCGCAACATGTGAAGGCTTGAAATAAACGCTCCCTTTCATATTGTTTTTTTTTAATCATATCACCCCAAGCAAGGCGAAAACGCCACTGATGCGCAGGGGCCTACGTAAGAGTGAAAAGATTGGAAAAGAAAAAACCGGAAACCACATCCTAAACAGAAAACAAGGGGTGAGCCTCTTCACCTGTTCAATAGACGTGGGTGGAGTGTGAACAGGGCGATAGTTTAGTCTATCTACTCCAATTGAAAAAAAAATTAAAAAAAGAGTGAAAATATTGGAAAAGAGAAAAACTGGAAACCACATCCAAAACAGGGAACAAGGGATGAGCCTCTTCACCTGTTCAATAGACGTGGGTGGAGTGTGAAGTTTAGTTTAGCTTTATTAACATTTGTGAAAGCCAAAATTTCCTGGTAGAGTAATTGTTCAATGACCATTACAATATCAGTGCTTCATTCATTAATATTCCTGTTATAACTCATCATATGTCTCAACTGACTCCAATGGTAATAGAACACTATTAGAACTATCACAATTCTGATGCAGAACTCTGAGTTCTTAATTTAAGGCATTTTGCCGAGTTCATTTGTCTTATTGGAGAAGTGGAAGAGGCTTATTTACTCCAAAACATCCCCACCTTTGTATCGAAACAAAATTTAATTACAATGTGATAGTAAAAACATGAGGAAAAAATAACAACACCAGAAACAAAATACCCTTGAAAATGGCTGGAAATACTTGGGATAATAAAAATTACGGACAATTTTTGTGTTCTACAAAACGGAAAAACCTAAGGATGGTGGAAAAACTTAATAAAAAATTATTAAACCCTTCTTCACGGCTGTATTTAATGAAAGATGTTTGAAAGGAACGTTGCTTCCCAAATATACACTACCAGCCATAATTATTAGGCTCCCCCAGTGTTTAAAAAAAAAAAAGATATATTTCATACTATTTTTTAGTATTTATTGCCAAGTGAATAATTGTAAATGAAAATAGACTTGTTCTTTTGTTAATACTACACGTGCATCAAATGAATTTATAAATATTTAATAATTACCTATATTGCAGTTTCATCAATAAAAGAATGAAGAAAATTTAGGGTGATTCAGACGAGTTCATCTTTGTTTCCCTGCCTTGTAAAATTTTGCAAAGTACTAATAACAAAAGAACCATTCTATTTTCATTTGGCAATATATACTAAAAAATAGTATGAAATACATCATTTCTTTTAAAAACCTGTGGTGGCCTAATAATTATGGCCGGTAGTGTACATTAATTAGATTACATGAACAGACACAACATAATACTAGCACATTCCGTAAAAGCATCATGTAACGACAATTAACAACATCCAAAGAGAAGATACAGCATCTTAAAACCGAAATTAAAAAATACAAGGTGATTCTCCAAAATACAATGTGTACAGTACAAACATCTGCTGAACGCCATCTTAACCATCTGAGTTGTACGTTGGCTCTCAACCAACAACACAGCATTACTAAACAATGCTGCCATTTTTACAATGGGAATATTGTACTACTCAATGTTAAATGTAACTTCCTAACGGTGTCCTATCACAAACCCACCGATGATCAAATATAATTCTTGAATATCAACCCAAATTGCAACCTCTAACCTAAATACGACCCCATTCTTAAAAAAATGAAATCGACAGTGGATATCAACTCAGAACGACGGTGAGCCGAGTTCGAATTCCAGTTGAATTCTTTGCACAAATATCCTTGGGAAAGGTATTAATCTGTCTATTCCCTCTAGTTATGGGTTAAATAATAGGACAGATTGGTTTCTATAGCCTTGGCTGGCAACCAGTCTACCGCAGAAAGCAATAGCAACCTACTGCGGGATAATCTTCTGTCTCTTTTGAGACATGATCGCCCATGATCACGTATGGCACGTAACTGACTGACTGGATGTAAAACAAATAAACCAGGTTTTCCTTTCCGGTCTATTATATCCCAGATACCCATTCCTCTATACTAGCTGCCAAAAACCTCCAATTACATAATTTCTCCATACACACTCTACGATTACAGCATCGTATCAACAAATGAATTCTTCCATATCTTAAAAGCAACAAATCCTACAGCTTCACTTGATATTGAAAATATTTTTATCAACGTACCAGCTGAAGAAACAATCAACATAATTATTGACTGCATCTACAAACACCCTTCAATCCCTACTCCAAAAATTCGACCAGCAACTCTTCAGAAACTACTCCTCGTCTGTATTTTATGATCATAGTAGCAACACCTACAATACCAGCCATAATTATTGGCTATCCCAGTTTTTTTAAAAGAAATGATGTATTTCATACCATTTTTAGTATTTATTGCCAAATGAAAATAGAATGGTTCTTTTGTTTACTTTGCAAAATTTTACAAGGCAAGGAAGCAAAGATGAACTCGTCCGAAACACTCTAAATTTTCTTTATTCTTTCATTGATGAAACTGCAATATAGGCAATTATTAAATATTTATAAATTCATTTGATGCACATAATCAGTCTTTTCTCCCAAAATTAATAAATAAACAAATTTTTACTACGTTCATTAGGATGTTTTCTTCGTTTTTCTTTCTTTCTTTCTTTCTTTCTTTCTTTCTTTCTTTCTTATTTAGTTTGATTTCTGACGAAGACATTTTTCCTTGCCCGGATTTTCACTATGACTGCACGGATCGGCCCGGACCCGTGCCCGGTGTGCCCGGTAGTCAGATACGGCCAGGTCAACAATAATTTTCCCAAATACATCATTGATAAACAAATAAAATTATTCTTACAAAAGCACGATACCAGTAATAAAAATACTACACAATAAAACATCAACATATTTTGCTACAACCAGATGCACAATAATTATAAGTAAAACGAATTCGATATACGAAGAATCATTAAACACTATGTGAACCCCCATCGGTCCTTCGGGTCAACACCCAAAATCTCACGGCTGATCGATAGTCGATTACTTCGTTCCTAACCAGGGTTTGTCTACGTTTTGTTTGATTGATCACAAAGCCGGCTTGGGCTGAAAGTCGCCGAAAATCCGCTGCATGGATAATCCAGAAAGAGCTGGGAGCCACAATAAGACAAAGAAATCTTTATAAAATTAACAATAAGGAGTTATTGTTTTTATTTATTTTATTAATTTTATTTATCTATACGTATATTCTGTTCTGTACAGTATTTGGTTAGAGTCTATCACTCTTATATGCAGACAAATTCCAACACACGTCTTCTAAAGGATGGCACCAGTCTAAAGTCGGAGGTTCGTCTAAGGCAGGCAGTTACATGACAACACGTCTCTCGTTTTTAAATTGCTCCGTACCGGTCCAACTCTATTGTAGTCAACGGTACTATACTCAATTGTACTCTACTGTCTGAAAACTCATCGACTCTGGTTTATATTGAGCCTCACATTCAGCTAGGGTGATTGTGACGCACTTTGGGTACACTTAACATTTTCAAATGACCGATAAGGAAATCTTCCTTTTGGTCATCTGAGCAACCTCGTCTCCTCCTCTTCTGTGTGAATGCCTGTTACTACTGCTCGAGGGGCGTGTTTCAGCCTAACGGTCAAAATTTTAAATATCTTTCCAAAATCTTATTTCCCATCGAATCTTTGTTGTGCGGTCGTTTCTCATCTGGGTTTTATCGTTGTAAGCAATTATCTTGCTTCGGTCAAAACGAAAACTATATGTTTATCTTTGAATTATTAGTGTTGCAAAGTTCCACAAAGAACATGAAGACTTTATTTCCGGGAATTTTGTCTCTCTTTCTCACCATGAGGTGGCTGTCCCTAGAGGTCATACAATTTCTCATGCCCGTGGAAAATCTTTTTCAAATAAGACCTTTAGATCGTCGTCGTTAGTTTTTTCAATAACCGAAAGACTCATTTCTCGCGAAAATGGCTTTTCCGATTTTTGCGATGAAAATCTTTATCCGAGTTTATCGAGTCGAGTCAAGAGTCATAAAAAGAATTTTATCTCGCAATTTTATTTATTTATTATTCTTGGGTGGTCCCAGAATCATCTAGCTTCCAGTGAGTGAAGAAGGGAAAGAATACTCAATTATTATTTTCTCTCCTTCTCTTCCTCCTTTCTCTTCACCCTTTCTCTTCACCCTTTCTCTTCACCCTTTCTCTTACTCCTTTCTCTTCACCCTTTCTCTTCACCCATTCTCTTCCCCCTTTCTCTTCCTCCTTTCTCTTCCCCCTTTCTCCGCACCCTTTCTCTTCCCCCTTTCTCTTCACCCTTTCTCTTCCCCCTTTCTCCGCACCCTTTCTCTTCCCCCTTTCTCTTCACCCTTTCTCTTCACCCTTTCTCTTCACCCTTTTTCGGTATCAGAAATAGTGTTACAACCATATCTCTGCCGTAAATCTCAAAAAACATGTAAAATTTATAATATAATACAGAAAATGGAAAACCTAAAACCTTATTGTCACTAATCAAAGTAACTCATTACATATCCCCAAAACATCAGCGGTCTTTTCCTGATGCTAATTATCAGTTTCCTTCTCGTGTCCATCCTCTCCAAAACCTCGTAATTGTTCACATGTTTTGTCCATGGTATCCTCAGCATCCTTCTGTAAAACCACATTTCGGTTGCCTCAGGCCTTTCCTTCATCTTTGATTAAATTTTGCAGCATTTACGACTGAAGAGCAGACATCAGATAATAATCCAGTAATCGCTTCTTTGTTTCCAGAGAAATTTTCCCGTCTATCAATACTCTACTTAGCTTCTGGAATGCATCCTTGGTCATGCCAATACACCTTCAAATCTCCGTATCGCACTTTCCGTCCTCTGTTAGAACAATTATCAGATATTTAAATTTTTGTACCTATTTGATTTTAGTATCCCCAACTTGTAATTGACATTAAGCTCCTCTTTTTACTGGTGACCATGCATTCTATTTTCTTGTAATTTATATGTATTCCTTTCTTTCTACCTTTTTAAACTACTTCCCGTAGGAAGTCTTGTAGTTTCTTTTCCGTCCCTACTATCAGCAGTGTATCATCTGCGTATCTGATATTGTTCAGATTGCGGCCGCCAATGACAAATCCTGGCAGGGGTTCTAGAGCTCTCAGAATTGTCTCGCTGTATATTTGACTCTATATGCATAAACTACTTCCTATAGGATGTAGTTTCTTTTCCGTCCCTACTATCAGCAGTGTATCATCTGCCTATCTGATATTGTTCAGATTGCGGCCGCCAATGACGAATCCTGGCAGGAGTTCTAGAGCTCTCAGAATTGTCTCGCTGTATATTTGACTCTATATGCATAAACTACTTCCTATAGGATGTAGTTTCTTTTCCGTCCCTACTATCAGCAGTGTATCATCTGCGTATCTGATATTGTTCAGATTGCAGCCGCCAATGACGAATCCTGGCAGGAGTTCTAGAGCTCTCAGAATTGTCTCGCTGTATATTTGACTCTATATGCATAAACTATTTCCTATAGGATGTAGTTTCTTTTCCGTCCCTACTATCAGCACTGTATCATCTGCGTATCTGATATTGTTCAGATTGCAGCCGCCAATGACGAATCCTGGCAGGAGTTCTAGAGCTCTCAGAATTGTCTCGCTGTATATTTGACTCTATATGCATAAACTACTTCCTATAGGATGTAGTTTCTTTTCCGTCCCTACTATCAGCAGTGTATCATCTGCGTATCTGATATTGTTCAGATTGCGGCCGCCAATGACGAATCCTGGCAGGAGTTCTAGAGCTCTCAGAATTGTCTCGCTGTATATTTGACTCTATATGCATAAACTACTTCCTATAGGATGTAGTTTCTTTTCCGTACCTACTATCAGCACTGTATCATCTGCGTATCTGATATTGTTCAGATTGCGGCCGCCAATGACGAATCCTGGCAGGAGTTCTAGAGCTCTCAGAATTGTCTCGCTGTATATTTGACTCTATATGCATAAACTACTTCCTATAGGATGTAGTTTCTTTTCCGTCCCTACTATCAGCACTGTATCATCTGCGTATCTGATATTGTTCAGATTGCGGCCGCCAATGACGAATCCTGGCAGGAGTTCTAGAGCTCTCAGAATTGTCTCGCTGTATATTTGACTCTATATGCATAAACTACTTTCTATAGGATGTAGTTTCTTTTCCGTCCCTACTATCAGCAGTGTATCATCTGCCTATCTGATATTGTTCAGATTGCGGCCGCCAATGACGAATCCTGGCAGGAGTTCTAGAGCTCTCAGAATTGTCTCGCTGTATATTTGACTCTATATGCATAAACTACTTCCTATAGGATGTAGTTTCTTTTCCGTCCCTACTATCAGCACTGTATCATCTGCGTATCTGATATTGTTCAGATTGCGGCCGCCAATGACGAATCCTGGCAGGAATTCTAGAGCTCTCAGAATTGTCTCGCTGTATATGTTGAATAGATCAGGAAGTTTGCTGCTAGTAAGGGTTCTTGATTACTATAAGGTCTTTCCCAAATATGTTGGTTGGTTGGTTGGTTGGTTGGTTGGTTGGTTGGTTGGTTGGTTTTTATGGCATATCAACCTCGGTGGGTCATTTATTGCCAACTAAATTTTATTTATTTATT
Source organism: Ascarosepion bandense (assembly GCA_037127315.1). Lineage (NCBI taxonomy): Eukaryota > Metazoa > Mollusca > Cephalopoda > Sepiida > Sepiidae > Ascarosepion > Ascarosepion bandense. The sequence continues at coordinate 1,927,952 of JBBBDQ010002291.1, read as the reverse complement.
GCTGGTAATTCCGTTTTCTTCCAGCAATTTATTGTTGTTTTTATATAAGTTTTGTGTCTAGTAATACTTTTTTCTTTTCGAGTATCAAGATTCATTGGCATTTTTAAGGGCAGGGTCCCCAAGTCCTACCCATGTTATTTAATCCATAAGTGGAGGGAAGGGACGGATTAATACCTTTCCCAAGGGTACCAGCGCTTAAGTCAATGCAGAGTATTCAACTGGAATTCGAACTCGGCTAGCCGATTTCTCTTTCCACTGCACCACAACGCACATCCGTCACTATACGCTTACAGTACCTGGTATTCCCAAGCGGTCACCCATCTAAGTACTGACCAGGCTCAACGTTGCTCAATTTCGGTGATCGAGCGAGAACCGGTGTATTCAACGTGATATGGCCGTAAGCCCCCAAATATGTCAAGGTTGCCGAGCGTCTCTATCAGGTCTTTGTACAGTACTTAGTCGAATGCTTTTGCTTAGCCAATGAAACACATAAATATCGCGTTCCTTGTTCCAGTGTCCTTGACGAAACCGAACTGTTCTTACCCTATTTCCGATCTGATTCTACTGCGCGCTCTGTTTATAATGAGTTTTGTTACGTGACTCATTTAGCTGATTGTTCGGAGGAGTTTTCATTTGTTTGAACCTAGCTTCTTAGGCAGTGCTATGAAAATTGATCTACTAAGGTCTTCCGGGATTTCGCCGCTGGTGTAGATTTCATTTATAGTCTCTGTGATTTTGTCTACGTCGAAATCGTTTAAAGCTGCCAATATCTCTATTACAATGCCGTCTGGTCCAGCTGCATCGTTTCTATTTAGTTTGGCCAGTGCAGCTTCCACTTCGAATTTTAATTTTTCTGGTCCGTTGGTATTTCTGTTCATTGGCAGTTGCTCTCTATTGTCGTGGAAAAGATATCCTATATATTTTTCCTACCACTGAAGTATTTTCTCCTTCTCTAATATGAGTGTTCCATCTTTGGATTTTATGCATACCGTTGAGAGGCATGTTTGTTGGTTTTTGTTTTGTCCTGTTAGTTCTCCTATTTTTTATGCATGTTGTGCTCAATCTATTTCTGCGAATTTCTCGTTGAGCCATTCCTCTTTCGCCTGTCTGCATTTGCTTCTTATTTCCTAGTTTCCTTTATTCCGTTCCATGTCTTGGCATTATTTTTTGTGCCCTTTGCATTATGCTGAGAATCTGACCTGTGATCCACTCATTTCTTTTTTTCTACGTCTGTTTCCTTTGAGATGATGTCGTTGGTCGATGTTACTAATGCTTTCTTTCGTGTGTTCCATTTTGAGTTTCCGTTTCCAATTTGTCCTTTGTATATTTTTTCTCTCTATCCCTCTACTTTTCCGGCAGGTTGAGGTTATTCACGAGTTAAATTCCAGTCTAAGTGCTGCACTAGGCTTTTTCATTCTCCGTAGCTTCTTAGCATTCTTAATTTGCATATAACCAAGAGATGGCCGCATCCATAGTCGACATTTGGATAAGTTTTACAATGAATAACTGCATTCCTGAATCTCCTGCATATTGTTATATAATCAATTTGGTTTGTTTTGTCATCTCCTTGTGACCAAAAAAAAAAAAGATAAAATAAAATAAACAGCAAGAAAACTGAATGCATTTTCATCAGCAAAAAGAACAACCCAAAATGCCTAATACAGGTAGGGGATACTAAAATCAAGCAAGTACAAAAATTTAAATACCTAGGAAGTGTTCTAACAGGATTGGAAAGTGCGACACTGAGATCCGAAGGCGAATTAGCATGGCGAAAGACGCGTTCCAGAAGCTGAGTAAAGTACTAAGACACAGGAAAAATTCCCTAGAAACAAAGAAGAGAGTGCTAGATTGCTATGTGATGTCAGTTCTTCAATACGGCAGTGAATGCTGGACAATATCATCGAAGATGAAGAAAAAACTTGAAGCAGCGGAAATGTGGTTTTACAGAAGGATGCTGCGGATATCATGGACTGAACATGTGAGCAATGATGAGGTTTTGAAAAGAATGGCATTGAAAAGAAAAGTAATAGTAAGCATCAGGAAGAGACAACTGAAGTTCCTGGGACATGCAATGAGGAAGGAGGTCTTGGAGAACCTGATACTGACAGGCCAGATAAAAGGAAAAAGAGACAGAGGAAGGCAGCGGATAACATATTTAAAGGGCCTGATCAGGTGGATGACGGAACGGGGGTTGCGTGGAGTAACAGAAGACATACTAAGAGCCACCAGGGATAGGAAAACGTAGAGAGCCATGATCGCCTCCGTCCTGAAAGGATAGGGCACAGAGAAGAAGTGTCACCTCTTGGGTTTCTCCATCTCTATAATCGTCTTGGGTGTTCTTGAGACCAGGTGTTAGGTATTACCTGGTCATTCGCTATGCACCATTGTACCCACTTTTCTCCTTGGTCATTACAGTTATCCCTTCCCTCTCTATGCCTACTTTGGCATTCGGCTTTCCTATGATAATTCTGATTTCTTGTTATTTACACTGAAACTTGACACTATCAAGTGTGGAGTAGAAAGATTCTATTTCCGCCTCCGAGCTTTGTGTTGTCGGTTCATACACTACTTTAACCGCAATATTGAAAAGCTTTCCTTTCAGTTTGATCATGAGGATTCTTTCGGATAACTGGAAGTACCCTAAGACGCAATTCTTCATGTCTCTATCTAGTATCAAGCCGGCTCCCTTTACGCTATTTTTGTTGCCTGTGTATATTATCCTGTGGTTGCCACTGACGAAATTTCCGTTGTATGGAAGGTTTATGAGTTAAAGTTCTCGATATTAGAGATAGAATGTATGGAAATATAAAAATGAACATTGAAGTCAACACTCAGTGGCAACAGTCTGTTTCAGGCGTTAGGCTAGTAACTGCATTTAGACATAAAACAGGCTGTTGTCACTGTGTACGGAATTCAATCTCCAAGTGGATTTAACTTGTTAAGAAGCGTTCGTAGGTATAATTTATACTATTCTGAACTCCATTTTTATTTATTTTTTTATTTTAAGCTTAAAAAATACATAGAATTTAAGCTTAACTGTAAAAACGTAAATCTTGCTTTATGTATGTAAGTGTATTATAATTCTAGTTTTTCTATTTGGGATTCAGACGATAATGCATATTTGTAAGTGTGTTTCTGTTTCTGTTCAGAGGTTCTTCCAATACTGGTTTGGGGATGTTTTTACGTAAGCACTGATTGTGGTCGATAAACTTACGTTTGATTCTTTAAAAATGGATTAATTAAGGTTAGTGATATAATATATTGCTTTTGATGTCTGTTTATGGTTCGTAAAATATTTATTAGGATTTCTTCAAAGTATTTTTGATGTAAAGAATTATGTCTTTATTTAATAGGGTGGCATTTGTAAATTCGAAGTTATGGCCAGTTTTGTTTCTGCATATTATGAGCGAGTTGAAAGGGGAGTAGCAGTCATGACACTATCTGCCTTCTTTATCGATTTTGATTGAATCAACTAACCATTCCTTGCGCGTGGTGAAGCAAAAGAGATCCCGAGTCACATGCGGACATATCTGTCAAAACTAATTACCTCCAGGTTTTCCTATTAGCAGCAGAACAGCTTGGCATGTCCAGACATGGGCCTCTCTGCAAATTGTCCTGATATGGGTCTTTGTCAACTGTCTCATGTTAATAAAAGCAATGGGAAAGGCAGCGGTCAGCAGAGATCAGTTGATGTGCTGTCGTTTCTGAGACAGTGTTATGTTGTTTCATCTTAAGGAAAACAATAAGTTAAGTGTTTCCCCCAATTTCAATACATCCTTGCCTTATTTACAACAGTGTGCAACAAATATGAACGCTAGTTGAGGAATGATGAGTAAGTATATCATCAATTGTTTTTAGTTATTTTATCAAACATTACAATTCCATTCTCCTGCGAATTATAGACTTTGAAAATGAAAGACATACTATGAATGAGGACCACGTTAAGGCACATAAATGAAAAATACGGGTCCTCATTTTTTTTTTTTTTGTGTTTCAGTCATATTGGAATCTATATTATATAGGTGACAATCCATGGACGTGGTGATTTTGAGGATTGTGTTTTAATATTAGTGGAGATTAGCCCGGGTTTGTGAATTCCTGCACTAGGATAGATAGACTAACAACTGTTTCCTACAGGGACATGAGGTCAAGTTTGACTTCATTAGCTTAACTTTTGGTGTATGAGATACTGAACCTGGGATCTACTTTTGTTTTTGTGGGGTTGGGTTTGTATCTCTTATTTGATTTTGTTAGAAATAGGTTGGTCGTTGCCAATATAACAGATGCTATACGTCAAGCAAGACTTACATGGTTTGGGCATGTTGAGAGAATGGGCATAGAAAACCCAGTCAGCAGTAGTAGGTTTACTGAGGTCGATGGCCAAAGAGGAATAGATAAACCATGTAAAACATAGACCTAGCTTATAAATGACGATTTAACGAAATTAAGATTACAGCCAAGCTTTACATAAAAGCGGGCGGCCTGGGAAAGAACCATCAAGAAAACTTCGTCCAACCACTGCTAGTATTGAAACGGACTTTAAACGATGATGATTATGATGATGACATGGTTAGATATACTCAGATTTTAGAACAAGTGAAAATGTTTCTCTTTTGTTTTTTACAGTCATATCAAATTTGTACAAGGCCCTGAGGCCACTTGAGTTAGTTTACGGAGATATTGCTTTTGTGATTATGTGCTGAAAATAATAGTTAATTCTAGTTAAGATTGCTATGATTGGCGAAGCAGATGTCAGTTGAACCAAGTAGCACGTACGTCAATTTATGGATTGAATTGTCCGGAATTACAGTCATAACTGTACACTACATCAAGACATATATATATATATATATATATATATATATATATATATATATATATATATATATATAGCCCGGCGTTGCTTGGGTGTAATAAAAGCTTTAAATCTAATCCATGGTCCTGGAGCTCAGACTCTTTGGACGTTGACACGAAAGACTAAAAAGCAATAGTTGTTTCCAGTTAAAGCGAAACCGTAGACTGAAAGAAAAATGAATGGATGTAAGTCAAATTTTGATTTCCTCGTATTGATATCAAAAAAGTTTTTTTCGTTGTAAACTGAATTTTGAAGGCTAAATAAGTCCTCTGATTAAATGGAATCATGGCTGAGAGTAAGAACTACAATTATACCTACTTAGAGCCAAAACCGAAGAAAAAACTAAAATAAAAGGGCTTAAAAAAACAGACATGCAGACAGATAAACAGACACACAGACACACAAACATCTTGCCTTTTATATATATATATATATATATATATATATATATATATATATATATATATATCGATTTTCTATATATATATATATATATATATATATATTATCGATTTTCTGCACTATTGTAAGAACTGCAACCTTGAAACTTCTGAATATCGTTTCTTATGACTTTATCTATGAGTGTATCAAATTTGATTAAAATCGGACCACTCCTATAACCCAATTTTTTTTATCATCGGTTTTCAATATTTATCGGGGGTACCTCGACACAAAACCTAGCTAAGAACACTCGCAGACGCTTATAGTACAACTGTGTAAATTTTCAAGAAAAACGGTTCAGCCGTTTCGGAGTCTATAGGTAACGGACACACACACACAGACACAAACACACAGACAAAGTTCCATTTATATATATATATATATATATATATATATATATATATATATATATATGCGTATGAGCAGCAATCTTTCTTTTAAAGATGCTTCGTTAAAAACAACCAACAAGGAAGATATTTTATTAATTTTTTTATTTAATTTTTTCAGTATTCCTACATGTTTCTTTTTTGCTGAAGATAAGGTAAATAAAAATGTTCCCTAATTTTTTACTTAGGTAATAGAATGTTTCCTTTATGTCGCAGAGTTTTTGTGGTACTATTGTATTTCTGGTTTAGTTCTAACGTGATACTGAGATAGTTGAGATGACGTCCAGTAGTTATTAATTATGTCGTATTTATTGCATTTTGTAGAATAACATTCAAATTTTTTTCCCTTATCTTCAGTAAAAAGTAAATATGTAAGAATACTGGAAAAATTAAATAAAAAATTAATAAAATCTTCCTTGTCGGTCGTTTTTAACGAAGCATATTTAAAAAGAAGATTGCTGCCTAAATTTGCATTAATTAAATTACACGTCTTGGCTACCAGCAAAGAACATACCACCAGAACGTTGCAAATAAATAAATAAACACCCGTGGAACGACAACTGACAATAGCTAACTGCTTAATGTCATACAACTTTGTCGCGCCTCACATACAATGCTAATCTCATATTTTTATTGAGCTGTCTATGCACACATAAATATAATTTTCTTCTTTTTTTCTTTTTGTGAGATATGCTGTATTTTATATATATTATGTGAATTAAAATCCTCTCCATGTTGAATTCAATTTTGTCCAGTACAATACACCTGGCTGCTCCATATTTCAAACAAGTATTTGCTGTTTGAATAAATCTGAACAGAATGAGCCAATTTTCACACTCACTTCACATACAATTTTTTCTGTCATTCAGCAGATAAAACTTTATATTAAAATAAGTAATTTTATAAGTAACATGAGTAAATAGGCTCACCTATCACTCCTTCCCATTTTTTGGAACAGGAGTAGAAGTTTGTCCTTCTGTTTCTGTTTTGGGTTGGGTTTCCGATTCCTTCTAAAATCTTTTCATTCTCTTTCACTCCAAGTAGCCCCTTGCGTCTTAGTGGCATTACCACCTTGCTTGAGGTGAACTGATTAAAAAAGTTGTTTTTTTTTTATCATTTCACCCCAAACAATGCAGGACCACCACTAGTGTACAGGGGGTTACAGTGAGAGAAAAAAACTGGGTACGGGAGTTATTTAAGAAAGAATAATTGATGAACAGGGTTCAAAGATTTAAAAGATGGTAAATGACGTTGCATTTAAATTTTTGAAGATTGTAGCTACCAGAAAAGCAAGTAAACAGAATGGAGTTCCACATGGGGGAGTGCGATAAAGGAAAGTGTTGGAGTAGAAGTGACGGTTACATTTAACTATTGCAACGGTTAAATTGATGTTGCCTGGGCACCATTGGAAAAACTTGTCAGAATGGTTGTCATGAAAATATTTGTAGAAAGGACAAAAGGAAGCCATGTCATGTCCTGTTAGTGCGAAAGTGACTGAAGTCGAAATGCCAAGTCAGGACCGATTACATTGCTTATCCTTCTTTGGATTTTGTCAAAAAAGTCGATATGAATAACAGGCGCACCCGACCAGATATGGCAACAGTATTCAATGCATGGACGAATGATAGATTTATAAATGTGCAGGATGGATTCTGACAAGAAAAACTTCCTGGCCCAAACTGAAAATGATTGAAATTGAGAAATTCTATTACCTTAATTGACCAAACCTTCCTAGCAGTAGATGCAGCTATAGATTTAATGTAGTTGTTCCTCTTCAGGTCGGTTGTAAAAATGAAGCCAAGTAGGCGCAGTGTGTTGCTCTCCAGGAGACTTGCATCTACGAAAAGGATGATGGACAGGAAAGTTTCTCTATGGTGGTTAAAGGAGAGCAGTTTTGATTTAGAGGCATTCAAATATACAAGCCATTGCTTGCCCCAGTTAACCACTGCTTGGAGGCCTGTTATAAGAGCAGCAGCCAGGTTTACTTTGTCAGCCTTGGCAGACTGAGACAAGATTAAATAGTGATGTCATAGACACATACTTGTTAACTAATGACATCAGGAAAATCATTGATGAAGATCAGAAACAGCATAAGACAGAGAGATACCTGCATTCGGGTAATAGGACCCGGAAGCTTGCCCTTCATTTCACAATTTGATAGGAATGATTGAATTAAATCAAACATTCGTTCAGCAATACCACAAATCAGAAGCTTGTGTAGAAGGCTAGCATGCCAAAAATATTTTTAAAAAAACTTACTTCTGTGGTTCACGGTCTCACTGACCATCATGGTTAGATGAACGTAGTGAATAATGTTATTATTCAATAATAACAATTATTATTATTTTTGAATAATTGACTAGATTCATCTCACCCTGGTGAACAGTGAGTCCTGAAAATTGTGAATTCCGTCACAAAATAAGACCTTTAAACTTTTCTTACTCTTTATCTTCATACTCTAATTATCTATCTCAGTCTGTTATATATATATAAATATATATATATATATATTGTCATCCGCAGACAGATCTGTTTCGCTGTATCACAGCTCATCAGTACGGTTAAACTCCGATTGCTTTTTAACCCAGGACTGAAACGCGACCGAATTGGCGTCAGTCGGCGATTCTACCTCTGAGCTACGGGCGCTCGGTAGAAGAAGGCTGACTTTTTAGTGTGTATATTATCATTATACACGCCTAATAGCTGAGATATAAACAAAACTGGCTAGCCACTTGTGGAAATTAAAACTGAATTATAGAAATGACCCCGATATAACTTGGAGCATAGTAAAAATGGCCAAACCTTACAACGGTGGTAAAATATGCTGATTATGCCAGGAGAAAAAAATAGGCTATTATGTTGTTCCCAGACAAAATAAAAAATACTAAATGAAAGAAGAGAAAGTATGTCCAAATGTAACCATACCAATAAATACCAACTAGGATCATACAATCATAGATGAATTAAGTAAGACCCTTAAGTAATTTCTCCTTATTTTGAAAATTCCGCGTTCATAAAAGATCCCTGTTACGTGAACGTTTGAAAAACGGTAAAATCAGTTACTTACTTAAAATTGACTGAAGAAAGGTATAAACCTGGGTAACGAAATAACTCGTTTCCAAATGAAAAATATTCAAAAGTTCTGCAATTGTATTGAACATTTGTTAATGTACTGGTCTAATTTAATTATGATCAAAAACAAGCTAATTAACTATATATATATATATAACATAGCGATGATCCACGTAGTGTCGTAATATGTATAGGAAAAACTACTAAAAAGTTGTAAGTTTAAAAATGTATTTTTTTTTTTTACAGTATTTATTTATTTCTATTATTAAATTTGATATTTCAGACCGTCCTCGGCCTTTCATCAGAAACAAATATATATATATATATATATAATGTTCATATCTATCTATATTCATATTTACCTGTCTAATTACACTGTTCAACAGGATTTTTGGTGTCAAGAAACAAGAAACAAAATAAGTTTTTTAGCTAATTTGATGGAGGCTGATTCCAAAAATGACCTTAAATTTTTATGGTTAGGTACCGTTTTAACTACTGAAATTGCTCATTTTTATTTAATAAAAGATCAATTTACGATCTAATTAATAAAGTTTGTAGAAACCAATCAATTTTCAGGTAGGCCGAGCAATTTATGTTCGCCACATGAAATAAACTAGTTTTATAAGAAAAAATATGCTTTTGAGTAAAAAATTTCAAATTAGAAGTACCGAATCTTTCTAATCTATCGCCAGAATTCACAATTAACTAATAAACTTTATCAGTAGAAAAATGAACCTTACTCATAAGGTTCATTTTTCCATAGCTACTTAGATAAATTTCCGGATAATAGCGGTAATAAACAAGGAGAACGGTTCCATCAGGATATCAAAACAATGGAAGAGCGCTATCATGGACGGTGGGACAAACGAAAGATGGCTGATTACTGCTGGACTATCAAAAAGAGACTTAAATAACATTGAACATGACAGACGATCAAGAAAGAGAAAAAATTTTACCATAGTTCTTATGTTCATGAAGGTTTTGTTTCTGCTGTTAGTTTATTAAATGATTTGATAAAAATACTTGTTAGCCTTGGACTCTTGGTATGATTCAATCGTATTATTTTTAAATACATAGGGTCTGATTGTTATTGAAAAATTAGTATTAATAATTTGTTGGGTTAAATACAAATTGAGAGGTTTCTACGATTTTACTTTGAGAAATATTGCCATCGGTCAATATCATATACAGAAAACAAACAAAGAAAATGCTTTTTTTTTTTCCCAAAACTGAGACATTTTTGTACAGCAAAAACGGCAGCTAACCAAGAGAAAGTAAGGTCGTTTTCAGATTCAGCGACGTAAAAAGACGTTTGATGTCTTGACACTATTTCAGGGTTTTTTTTGTTTTGTTTTTTTACCTGTGTTGTTTAATGAGCATTTTATTTGCAAAAATCTACAACACCTTTCTTCTTTTATTTACTGGGTCCCTTCCTTTTGTTGACGATCATGGGTCTTTAGGTAGCACTGTTTTCCTCTGTCCCACTTGCCATAAATGTCCTGTGAAGGTCAAATTTTTCATGCCCTTTTTCCTAATTACGTGCCCTAGAAATTTCAATTATCACTTTCTGTATCAGTCAGTTAAATGCCATACGTGATGCACGATGGGACAATGGTTGCCCTATCGTGCATCACGTATGGCACTTTCGAGCCATGACTGTCTAGGCAGAAGATTTTCTCGCAGTAGGTTTCCATTTCTTTCTGCAGTAAACAGGTCGCCAACTAAAACTATAGAATCCAATCTGTACTTCTATTCAATTCTTTTATCCAGATCAGTCAATTAATCGCCATATGTGATACACGCTTGGGTAATCATTTCTTTTTTGATCTATGACTCACTAGGCGAAAGATTTTCCCACAGTAGGTTACTATTTTTTTTCTGTGGTATCAGTCAGTTAAGTGTCATACGTGATACACGCTTGGGCGATCATGTCTCAAAAGGGACATGACTGACTGGGCAAAAGATTATCACGCTGTAGGTTGCCATTATTTCTGCAGTGGACTGGTTACCAGCCAAAGATATAAAACCCAAGCTGTCATGTTATTTAACCCATAACTGAAGGGAAGAGACGGATTAATACCTTTCCCAAGAATGCAACTGAAATTTGAACTCAGCTGCCTATTTGTCATTCCAAACCAATTGCTACTGCACCACAATGCACATCCATGATATACTGGTTGAAAAACAAGGCAATAGAATCCAATATGTCTTGTTATTTAACCCATAGCTGGAGGAAGTAGAGATGGATTCATATCTTTCTCAAGGATGTTTGCACATAAGTGAATCCAACAAATTCAACTGGAATACAAAATCGGCTCTCCAATTTCGTGGATATTGATCCATTGCACCATAATGTCCATCCCTTTCAATACAAGTGTCCTTCTTGTTTTAATTTTCTAAAACTTCCTCGTTGCTCACATGTTCAGTCCATGGTATTCTCAGCATCCTTCTGTAGAACCATATTTCTGTTGCTTCAAGTCTCTTCTTCATCTGTGAGAAGATTGTCTAACATTCATTGACATATACAAGGACTGATACTACATTTATGACATATGACTTATACAAGGACTGATACGACATTAACAGTTTAGTACTCTTTACTTTGTTTTAACAAAATTTTCTTGTTTCTTAATACACTGCTTAGCTTCTGGAAGAAATATTTTAATATCCCAATGTGAATTTGGATTTTAGTGTCACAATTTTTGTCCTTTATTTAAAAACTTCTTAGGCATTTAAATTATTGTACATGTTTGATTTTGGTATTTCCAATTCCACATGGGGCTGTTAAATACAATTAATATATTTTGATAGGTATTATTGATTTGTATTATTGTAGATCAAATTGTACTACACCATAAAAAATTGACAGCAAAATGTTTGAGAAAATTATTAGTTGTTTCCTCACAGGTTATCCTCCTGAGTGTGACAGGAGGGAATATATATATAATATGAATAAATACACAACAGTCTGTATTATAATAGAGAAGATATATATATATATTCTTCACTAATTGACAGCATAATTATAGTAAAAAATTAAAATAATAAGACTAAGATAATGTTAAAGAGAAAACATATGGAAATAGCTTTTATAACTGGTAGTAAAGTTTAGCAACTGGCAGTAAAGAGAATGAATTGAGCTGACACTGCCTCACAATTGTCTCCTTAATGAACTGAGCTTACATTGCCTCGCTATTGTCTCTCTAATGAACTGCGTGAACACTGCCTCGCTATATATATATATATATATATACACACATGCACACAAATAAATAACATTGGTCTTTATTATAATGTAGAGGAATTTATATATGAAGTGTATAATAATCTCAGAATAACTTATATATTCATAACTTCAGACTATTTTAATCTAAAATTTTTGATGACGCTAAATAGCAAAGCATAAAAAGATTTCTTACTGACAAATAAAATGTGATGACGTTTTTTTTATATAATTTTTTAACTATCCGAGTAACCTTAAAAAGTGGAGGCATGAAGGAGTAATGGATAGCAACTTGAATTAAAGAATCAGAAAGCCAAATTCGATTTTCAGTTAAATGTATTACATTCAATTACAAGCTAATACCCTTGAAAAAGGTATGAATCCATCCCCAAGCTATGGGTAAAATTGTAGTACAGACTGGGTTCTATAGCCTTTGGTGGCAACTGATCTACGAGAATTAAAAATTTGAACTCAAACAATCCTGTATTGTCATATGATTAAAAATCTACATTTAAACTGAAAAACCTCAAAAATTGTACCAAACTGGCTAGCCACATGTGGAAATTAAAACTGAAAAATGGAAATGACCCTGATATAACTTGGAGTATAGTGAAGATAGCCAAACCATTCAATGGTGGCGATGTATGCAGATTGTCAATCAGTCGGTTAAGTGCCATACATGATACAGGCTTGGGCGATCATGTCTCGAAAGAGACATGACTGACTGGGCAGAAGATTATCCCGCAGTAGGTTGCTATTGCTTTCTGCAGTAGACTGGTTGCCGACCAAGGCTATAGAACCCAATCTGTCCTGTTATTTAACCCATAACTGGAAGGAATAGATGGATTAATACCTTTCCTAAGGGTATTTGCAAGTAAGTAAATGCAATGAATTCAGCTGGAATTCGAACTCGGCTCCCCAATTTCTCGTTCCGAGCCAATATCCAATACACCACAATGCATGCAGATTGTACTAGGAAAAAAGGTTAACTATTATGTTGTTCCCAGAACAAAAAAATTGCTAAAAGAAAGATCAGAAATTATGTCCAGATGTAATCATAAATACATACTACAATCATAAAAATATGGATGAAAGTGTTATAAGATTCTTGAATAACTCCATCATAATTTGGAAATTTTCAGTGGTTAGAAAATTCCAGTCACTCATTTGTAAAAATCTCTGTTTGTGCATTTGAAAAAAATGGAAGAATCAGTTATTGTAAATCACCTGAAGATACAGAACAGTTAAAACTCATTTCCAAATTATATATATATATATATATATATATATATATATATATAATAACAAGACCGACTCTGTAAGTATCTAAATTATACGAAAATAAACTTTGAGGACAACAAATAACAGACAGAATCTAACTCCGTTATTGTCCGTCGCTATAAGGCGTTGGACAATTGACGAGCCGTTGTGTGAAGCCGTGGTAGGTTTTGGCGATCTTGTGATTTTTTTACGTATATATATATATATATATATAGATACACACACAAGTGGACACCGAGTTCAACAATCAATTCAAAAAGTTAACAGTCAACATTGCACAATAGTTACAAATAGCCATATTCAGATGCACAATTATTTCTACTCAATGGTCTCTAGAATAATTTAAAATATAACCATTACAGTCAACCCAATGACTATTAGGCTCATGCAATAGACCTTGCTACCCATAATGCACCATTGTTTATTTATATATTTATTTTTTAGTGCCTTTCATTCCCCAAATATAATAAACTAGAAGTGGCCCCTCTACTTGAACTAAACGTACAACCTCTGCACCTAATAAAAGTTTACCCTATAATATTAATTAAATTTTTATGATTTTACTTTTCTATTTCATGTTTAAGTTTCAGTTCAAACAAAATTAAATTATACATTTAATAAATTAAAAAATTAATATTAAAAAATGATATCACTGATTTATAATAACCATGATCATCACAAGAATTAAAAATGAAATTTAAATCTAGAAACAGTCAGTTCATAATATGCACATGATGATTGCATAGTGCATGAAACCTAGAGTCATGCTATAGACATACGATAATATGTATATTTATTACTCTCTCTCTCTCTCTCTATATATATATATATATATAAATATGTGTGAAAAGTGTATGTATATAATTATAAATATCAATATATATACATATATGCAATTAGTTATATATATTATATTGTTTACATATTATATATGCGTGGTACTTATTTAAAAGCGCTCAATATCAGTGATAGAGCAGACATATTCATATAGATAGGTGTGAGTTTGTAACCCTGGGTTTCACACTCTTTTACATATAACCAATTTTTTTAAAATTAATCAGTTTGTCTGACGATCGCAAGAGCGTGAAACCCAGGGTTACAAACTCACACCTATATATATATATATATATTTCTAAAGTATCGATAGATTTCGTATCCAACATTATTGCTAATTCCGCTCCAAATGCTATTTTTTGTGGATCCCCATATTTAAACTGATGCTTGAAAAGAGACTTAATAAAAAAAATTATTTCTTTATTAACTTAATAATAAATAAATTTTCTTTGTCAAGTCTCCCAAATATGCAGGCTTGTAAATATAATTTAGTTAGTCTTTATAAACAATCTGTCTACTCAAATATGGCTATTCAGAAAAATAACATTTGGAGCAAGAGTTAGGTATAGAAAGTGTTTGGTATCACATGATTTGCATTTCATACTTGAAACATGTTTCAACTACATACAACTTGGGAATGAAAGTAAAACACATTGTATTTTCTTTTATTCCTCCCTTTTTTTTACTTCATGGATACAAATGTCAATTTTGCATCTTAAAAAAGTTATTTAAGAATTTATCAACTCACTTTCAACTACCCCAAGTACTTATATATTCCCTGGAAAGTTTTATCAACTGCCAGGAGTGGATGTTGACCTCAGACTAAAATGGCAAATATTGTGAAATAAGGATAATAAATAAAATATTTTTCAAGAAGCTTTTAAAATAAATTTTAATATCTTTTTCTTAAATCTAATTGAAAAAAGAATTTAAAATCTATTACAGTTTCAGAAATTCTCTGTCTTTGTTAAAAAAGACATTATTGTACTTGATGGCTCACAGCAATATCCAAGTTTTAAAATGGCGGAAGAATTTAGGCAACTATCAATGTTCCCTTTTGACTTCGATTGGAGAAATTGTTATTCCTTGTACACATGTAGAAATAATTTCCTTTTTTAATCCTAAGAAGAGCACCTTCATAGGAAGCAGGGGCATTGTTCAGAAGGTTATTCATTTTAGTCTTCTTGCCTACACTGTTCTGGACAAGGCTTGCTGGGCAACTGTTTGCATTCACACAACTGAAAAGAGAAAAGTAAACATTATTTTTGAAACTGGAAAGCATCAAGAAGAAAACTTATTCAAGAGAGAAAAAAATACAATTATGAAAGAAAGACATTTTGGAAACAAAGAGGACAACCATGATAGAAAGAAGACATGCTAATTCTACCTATGTAGTGTTCAAGTTCTTTCAAGGATAATTTTATTAATTCTACTTATGTAGTTTTCTCCTTTATTCATATATTAATGGAAATTAAAAAAAACAATTATAAAAACCAGATTATTACCTGGAATATTGTTGCTAAATCCAAATCTTACAATGGAAAAGGAGATAGATGTAACTTATGTCTTTCCAAAAAACTTGTCATATTAAACATGTAAATAACTCTAATCTACTTAACAAAAAAAGCAATTTAATGACCACATGCGGCTACAGAAAATAATACTTAAATTTTGAGACCTCAACTGATACTGATTAGAATCAGAAACCTCTTTCTCTCTTTCTTTCTCATTCCCTTACTCTCCTTCTTTCTTTCTTTATTTCTCTCTCAAATATTACTATTAATAATTATAAATTACACTCCTTTGATTTCATCACCCTGCATTTTAATATTTTTTAATTTTAAAATTTTAATTTTAATTTTTTATTTATATGTAATCTTAAAATATTTAAATTTTTTACTCGTTATTAAAAAGCAGTAACCTAACTTTATAAGATTTAACTTCCATGAACATTGAGTGAACCTAAATTCAAATCTGTTAAGCTGTCAAGTTTAAAAAATCCACCTGATGATTGCATAATACATGAAAAGGATTTACATGTAAATCATTTTCACAACAATAACTAAACATTAACTGATGACAAAGTAAAATCTCGAAACATAGAAATTTACGTGTCTCAAAGTAAATTAAATTAGTTTTAAATAAAAAACAAATTTAATTATAATTATATTATGCACTACAATATATGTTGTATTGAGCACTTTTTTAAAAAAAGTAAATACTGAAGAACTCAGAATTCTAAAACTGTTAGTTCTTTTCATCTGGACATATATATATATTATGCTCTGATTACGATTGAGCTCTCTGGAGAAGAAAATTTTAAAAACAGTTTCCACTTCTGCTACATGCATGACTCTTCAGAAATGAATTGAGTTCTTTCAGTGACTGGCGTGTGTATATACTGCTTCTATACAGCACGTTAAAATTTCACTTCTCTGATTCCATGCGCCTATGGCTTAGGGAGTATCAACCCCATCTGACACCAAATCGGTCGAGTTTCGATCCCGGCCAGAAGCAAGTGGATGTGTCTAGCCACACTGATGAGCTATGATACAGTGAAACAGGCTTGTATATGGATGACTAATATATATATATATATATATATATTTTGTTTTGGAAGAGTGACTGGAGTAGAAATTTATCAGTTCGTTTTTGTTGGTAGCTTTTCTGTGGACGTCAAAATCGATATCATATTACACAAAAATAACAACAAACTCAATTTTGACGTCTACAGAAAAGCTACCAACAAAAACGACCCCATATATAAGTATTGATTGATTGGTTAGTTTTTATGACTTATCAACCATTTGCAGGTTTTTAACCCAGAAAATACATTTAGATTATTATAGTAAATAGTTATTATCTCAAAAAACTAAATACATGTCCAAGTAATTAACCTATAGCTGGTGGGAGAAGAAGTGGGTTCATAATTTTCCCCAAGGCTCTTTGTACATAAGCAAATATAATGAACCTGACTGGAATTGTAATTCTTGTTTTTGTATTGTTCTCTCTTCTTTATAGAGATTTTTTCCTCCATATTCTCTGACATTTGGTAATTCCTTGCATTTTAGTGGCTTCATTGCTTTGCTTGGGGTGAAATGATTAAAGAAAATATAGATTGCAATCTGACAGAATGATATAATGAGGAACAAATAGAAAACGTTTATAAATCTAACATGTTTTGGTTCTATTAAAGTTTCATCACAGAATGAGATATAGAGAAAAAAATGAAAAACAAACAACACAAAAATTAAAAACACAAAATTTTTTTTCTTTTTCTTTCTTTTTTTCATACAAAGTGTCATAAGTTCTACAAATACATCCCTAGGAAAAGGAGGTGGAGTAATGTCACCTTCATACAACGAGTTTGTTTATTTTTATTATTTTTTTTTTTTAATCATATCACCCCAAGCAAGGCGGCAACGCCACTGATGTGCAGGGGGCTACGTAAGGGTAAAAAGAATGGAAAAGAGAAAGCTGGAAACCACATCCTAAACAGGGAACAAGGGATGAGCCTCTTCACCTGTTCAATAGATGTGGGTTGAGTGTGAACCGGGTGATAGTTTAGTCTATCTACTCCAATTGAAAAAAATTAAAAGAGAGTGAAAAGATTGGAAAATAGAAAACTGGAAACCGCATCCTAAACAGGGAACAAGAGATGAGCCTCTTCACCTGTTCAATAGACGTGGGTGGAGTGTGAACCGGGTGACAGTTTAGTCTATCTACTCCAATATTTGTGGGGGGGGATATTTTATTTTAACTGTCCCTCGATAATTATTTACACTAGTGATGAAAACGCTTGTATTTGAACTTGTTTCAACATTTTTACAGTTAATTTTTCAAGAATAAAATTATGTTTCTAAAATCAGCCATCATTTTTGTAATATTTCACTCCCAGTAACCCTGTGTATCTTAGTGGCATTATTGCCTTGCTTGGGGTGAAATGCTTAAAAAATGAAAATATATATGAACATGTAATGTAATAAATTTTGTTTTTGACTTACTTGTAATATCCAGATGAGGCCATATCAATAGCCAGGTCAGCAGGAGACACATTGTTCACCCCATGATGAATCCAAACAATCTCAGAATTATTCCAAATGTTGGTGTTTTCAAAAGGAAGTGGATAACTCAAACTTAATTTCTTCATCTGAAGCAAGTTATTTCTGTCCGTTCCTTTAGGGACCCCAAAAAATAAACATCAAAAAATATTAGTAGTGTACAAAAGTTTTCAGAGTTTATATTTTTTAATTTTTAACTGATTTGTTCAGCAATTTTCTCTGCTTCTTGAGCCTTTGACGCATTCTGAAAATTATGAATTTTCCAAGATTTAACATAAAAAAATAATATCTCTAGGTTTTTTTAAAGAAATGTATTTTTTTATTAACGTACACTCTAGCACATCAAACAAGCTTGAAATAATAAAATAACAAAGCTTAAAATTATAAATACGAAATAACATCTCTAGCAGGTGCGATGGATAAATTGTCGCCTAAATTACACCAAAAAAAAAAAAAAAATTAGAATAATATTGACATTTCATTTTGACAAATATATTTACCAAAATTATACAAAAATAACTTGAAATATGAAAAAGTAAATTTATTCAATAGAATCACCATTGGCTTCAACCACAGTCTTCAGATGACTTGGGAATCTCCTGCATCTCTTCTGGATTTAAGTTGATGAATGTTGCCATAATATTTGCCTTCAGTTCAGTATTACAACAAGAGAGTTTTCTTGGTCACTCACAAGAACTGCATCCCACACATAATAATTGAGGGGCTGCAGTCTGGGGAGTTAGGTGGCCAGATGTAAGAAGTGATATTGTCAAATAAGTTGTCTTACAGCCATGACTGGATTCTCTTGCCAGACATAGGATCTTCCAGCAGCCACCCTCTTGACCCAGGGCAGCATTACCTCCTCAAGGCACCTTATGTAGAGCTTCATGTTGAGTCTGAGGCCCTATAGGAAGATGAATAAAAGCATAACATTGCCATCACTAGTGATCACTCCAAACACCTCCGTAATCACCATTAAGTGGATCCAGTTCTTTCCAAATTCTCTGCACTGTCCAAAGATTGACACCAAGACACCCTGAAATGTTTGTATTGTACCTAAAACAATATGCAAATGCAAAAAAAAAACACAAAATAGCGACAATTTAACCATCGCATCCTGTAGTTTTGAAAAATATTTTTATGTATAAAGATTTTTAATAAGGAATTTTCATACTCACTGAAAAAGCTTTCAATTAGTTTAACCTTTATGCCCACAAAAACAGAATGACAAAAAAAGTTTTTCCCTTGACACCACTATTATTTTATTATTTTAAGTACCGTCACTCTTCAGCAATGTTTATTATTTTAAAAAGCAATGATTAGAATCTGAATAAAATCTGAAATGAAAGTGAATTTATACATCTTCTTTGATGTTGAGAACTTGAATGATTTGCAAGGAGGCAAATAAGTGACGCTTGGCAGGTTCAAGGATCTCGTGGTTATCCCTCCTCAAAATCTATTACATACCTATTGCTGTGGAGAGCCATGACTGCTCCCATCCTGAAAGAACATGGCACATAAGTACCAAGGAAGGTACAAATGGGTTGTAATAAAGCCTGAATTACTGAGAGTAACAAAAACAGAAAGCTGTGGAGAGCCATCATCACTACAATCCTGAAATGTTATGACATATAGGAAAACAAAAAAGTTTTCTTTAAAAATCCTGTTGCTCGGGTGTAATAAAAGCTTTAAAACTAATTCATGGTCCTGGAGCTCAGACTCTTTGGACGTTGGCACGAAAGACTAAAAAGCAATAATTGTTTCCAGTTAAAGCGAAACCGTAGACTGAAAAAAATGAATGGATGTAAGTCAAATTTTGATTTCCTGTTATCGATATCAAATAAGTTTTTTTCATCATAAACTGAACTTTGAAGGCTAAATAAGTCCTCTGAGTAAATGGTATCATGGCAGAGACTAAGAACTACAATTATACCTACTTAGAGCTAAACCCAAAGCAAAAGCTAAAATAAAAGGGCCGAAAAAATACAGACATACAGACAGATAAACAAACACACACACAAACATCTTGCCTTATATATATATATATATATATATATATATATATATATATATATATTATCGATTATCTGCACTATTGTAAGAACTGCAACCTTGAAACTTTTGAATATCGCTTCTTATGTCTTTGTCTATGAGTGTATCAAATTTGATTAAAATTGGAGCACTCCTTCTATAACCCAATTTTTTCAATTATCAATATTTATTGGGGGTACCTTGACACAAAACCTAGCTAAGAACACTCTCAGACGCTTATAGTACAACTGTGTAAATTTTCAAGAAAATTGGTTCAGCAGTTTTGGAGTCTATAGGTAATGGACACACACACACACACACACACACACAGATTATATTAGATTTAGATAATATCAGAAGAGGCAATTTTTTAAATGGTCATGTTAAAATAGGGGGCATAATGAAAAGCCATAATTAACATGATGTGAAGTTATATTTTTGTTTTGTTCATCCAACAGAAAGCCCAAGGGTCACTCAAGGTAGGTGGTTACTGGGTGGAGTTGTATTAGCATAAGAAAGGGGCAAGATAACAGAAAATTAAACTTGAAGAAGTCACGATTTAATTAGCAAATAAAATTTCATAGTTCAGGCAAAAACATCAGAAGTATAGAATTAAAGTAGATTGTAGAAGAGACTGGAAACCCAACCCTAAAAAGGAAACAAGGGATGAACCATTACTGTTGTATAAAAGAACAGGGAGGAGTGTGAACCGGACAATAGGGAAACCTATTTACTCCTATTTATTACAAGTAAAGTGTAGAGCAAGGATAATCCGACACTGCCAAGATTGTTAGAACTGAAGAGGCAAGGTGGCTCTCATGGGCTCACTGACTTCATAGCCTGTTTTAGCAGGTAGGTTATCAGCGCAAGATGAATGTGCATTGTAGTGCAACAGATATTAGCTCTGAGTAAGAAATCCAAGAGCCAAGTTCAAATTCCTTTCAGGTTCATTGCATTCAGTTATGTGCAAATGCCATTGGAAAGATATATATTTATCTATTTCTCTCTAGACTGGGTCCTATTGCCTTGGTTGGAAACCAGTCTAGGAGAAGGACAACACAATTCAAAGCCTTCAACTATGGGTAAATAGTAGGGTAATCTGGTCTCAGTAGCCATGGTTGGTGACCAGACCAAGAGATTTAAAACTCTGAATTCAAAATTGTATAGAACCCTAATGAAGCACATACTATGCCACCAAGGAAAGGATCATTCACATTGACTTAATGATTCCAAATATGGTTGATGTCATTCATCAACAAAGAACGTAGAATTGACAAGCCAAGTTCAAATTTTTTCCTAAATGCTCATAGGAAAAGCATGAACCAGTCTCTTCTCTCCCGAACTATGGATTAAACAGCAGAGTAGACTGAGCTCTCTAAACTCCTAAACTTCATAAGTTATGATAGATCCTCATCCCAGAAATTCAGGCAAAAAATAATTTACTTGGCAGGAGTGCCTTAGTCCCCTCCATGGTACCCAATTTGGGACCTCACATAATTTATTCCATCCTGCCTCCCACTTTCCAAAATAGTCTTTGAAGTCCGCAACTGAGATCATTATCAGTTGTCCTGTCATTTTCTCCTGTCTTCCATCTGAAATCTCTTCATTTTCAATCATGGAAATTTACAGGAAGCCAAATCTTGACTATATATGTAGCAGATATACCTGACTGAATGCGGTTTTGTCCCCACATCCTCCACCAAAAAAAAACAAAGAAACATGCACAAAAAGGGCAGACATAGCGTCTTTATGAAAGCAACATACAAGTGACAGGCTTGCTCAATGATATCTCATTGCTGTGTAACACAATAGGAGAGTGTCTGTTCATGCATGAACAGCCACTGTTAACAAGTTGCCAAATTCAGGATGAGCTGCTAATTTCTTGTTAATTTGCTATTTTCATGAAAAGTTTCCAATTTCACGTTAATTTGCCAATTTCATAAGTTGCAAATTTTATGATGAGTTGCCAATTTCATAATAAGTTGCCAATTTTATCAACAGTGGAGAAAACTACTGGAAACCATTCTACACTCTGTCACAAGGAGGCATGGCAATTCACAAAAAAGATAAATGTGACGATTTATGCTGATTTAAAGAAAAAATACACCAGAAAATAACAAAGAGATGAAACTATTTTTCAGCTATTTGTTTAGTTAACCATACTGAAACTTGTAATTAATTAATAATTACGTGTTTTTATTTTCTCCATCCGATGAATAACAGACATTAACCCAAAGTTTCAATTCACCAAGTTGTCTTATAAAAGTTTTATTTTTTATAACTTACTAAATAACTCTTTTATCATCCAGGTTGTTTTTTTAGATGTGCCTTTGAGAAAAGTGCATTTTAGTGCCAGACAGGTTGCAAAAATAAACTGGTGCATTTGTGAAAAATTATTTTAAAATTATCGGTTAAGGAAAAGCTAAAATTATTTGTGAAGTTTTGCAAATTCATTTCCTGAATTTATGGAGAAATAAGTTTTCATATTTACTAATCAATGAGAGATATGCTCCCAAGACCTTGTGAAAACCTGGATGGAGCCTGGTGTAAGCCTTCGCTGTTCAATAAAATGGACTGCTATTAGTGGTTAAGGTCAGAAAGCAGTTGAGGTGGTCCCCACACTTCAAGGATAGAGGATTAGTCTAGGCGAAGGGGTTATAAATCATCACAAGAAATGATTGACCGTCTGTATGTCACAATAAATGGTAACTAGAGTTTACACAAAAGTAATGCTAAACAAAAAATCCTATTATAATTGTGTCTGTACAATGACCATTATGCCTTTTATAAAATGCAACATTCTATTTTGAATGAAAGAAAGAAAGAAGGTAAGATAGGAGTGTTTAACTGCTGTTTCAGTGAAATGGAAAAGTCGTCAATTTCATTTTTTTTCATTTGTACCCACTTCTTAAAATAACAACCAACATTCATATTCATGAATGTAAATTGCAATTTGTAATATTTTGCAAAGTTAAGCTGAAATATTTAACAGAATTTCTACTGCTATTTTATTATCGTAGAAAAATCTATGAGCTCATTCAATAAATAACTGCAGAATTAAAATTCTTCATAAAAATAAAATAAAATTCTTCATAAAAATGTCAAATAGGATATCGGTGAAAATTTCAAGTGTCTTTCTAGTTAATGATAATTTTAAGAAATTGTAACTTAAATAACTTTAAGATAGTGAATGTGGACAGTCAAGGGAGAAAATTTTCATTATTTCTTTTCACACATAAGTTACTTCCCTTGGATTACAATTTATATGGTAGCAGTCCACTCGTGGCAAAGTTTGACTTAAGTCTTTTTTTCAGTTGATTTTCACTATTAACAATTTCAAGCCATTATCCATTAATATCATCTGCACATCCAAGCGAGATAAACTTTATCCAGATTAAAGATTTTATTTTGCAACAAAATTTTATAAGCAAAAGTAAATTTGTTTAAGTAAAAGCAAATTTACAAAATTTTTATTAAAAAGTAAATTTATATATATATATATATATATATATATATATATATAGTGTATCGAGGCAGCCGATAGTTTTCTAAACATATATTGTTTAATATAAGAGACAATGAATGTCTATGTTTAATCATGAGCCGTTTTAAACATCATATTTGGCTTTAATTTCACGTGAAAATAAAGACAAAAATTCTCCAACATTTAAAGATGGCTCATGTCAGCCAAATCCTTAGAACCAACATAATAAAAAAATATCCAAATGTTAGAGCATTTTTGTGTTTAAAATTAAAATTGAAATTAAAGCCACAATACAATGTTTAGAACAGCTCATGATTAAACATAATAGGCATTCATTGTTTCTTATATTTAACAATATATATATATATATATATATGTGTGTGTGTGTGTGTGTGAGTGTCATGCATAGGGCATGAAACATCAAGTCATGATAATATGTATTTTTGTTACTATATGTGTGTGTGTATACTGGATTTTAAAATTAAATACATATAGGCTAGGGTTAAATAGGGATTTAGGTGTTTTGAATCTTTATAAATATTTCAATAGTTAAACATTTTTTAGATACACTTAAAAAAAAATTTTCTTTATAGGTTTACGTTTACAAATATTAAAAAACTATCGCTTTCTACGTCACATGATGTAAACATCTCTCAACAAACGCTCTCGTGGCAAATGCTTCTAGTTTAAATTTTAAAATCATTTGTTTCTGATGAAAGGCCGAGGCCGGTCTGAAATATTAAATATATATATATAATAATAGAAATAAACAAATACTGTCAAAAAAATACATTTTTAAACTTACAACTTTTTAGTAGTTTTCCTACACATATTAAGACAGTACGTGGATCATCATTATGCTATTTGGACCCTACTTAAATGGCAAAAAACTCCATGATAGAAGAAAACTAGAAAAAATTCTCTACAAAATGGCACAAATACACTTGTATATTATATATATATGTGTGTGTGTTATGTCTTGAAGGCTGTTACAATGCGTTGAATGAAATAAAGGAAGGTCGGGAGGTGTTTGTATGACCTGTTTATTTATATTAATATTTCGAGATTATAATCTCATCGTCAGAATGGCAGAGAAAACTTCAAACTGTCTGTGATTTTAATTGTCCATCTATGAATGGCTGGCTTTATCCACTGCTGCTGTACGTGTGTGCGTGTATGTACATTTGCGTGTGGGCGTGTGTGCGAGTGTGTATCTATGTGTGTTCTAGTTGGTTTTTTTTATGGTCTGATGGTGTGTGTGTGTGTGTGTGTGTGTGTGTGTGTGTGTGTGTGTGTGTGATTGTGTATGTGTGTGTGTATTCAAGATGGGGTTTTTGTTGGTCTGATGGAATCAGTTCCTAGGATCCAGGAGTTGATGTGACTTTGACCCGGTCAAAGGATATCAGTTACATGGTTGTTATCTTATCTGTTTGATTTATCTGGTGGTGTTTGCTCCTTGTGTGAGCTGTAATTGAATCTTCTTTTATGTGTGTGTGTGTGTGTGTGTGTTCTGACCTGGTGCATGCTTTTTTATGGGCACTTCTGCTAATACGGCCCGGGGAGGAGGGAGAAAGTGTGTTAGCGTGGTTATTGTAATTATTTTTTTGTGTGTGTAAAGGCTATGTGTAGTATTGTAATTAAATCTACCTAACTTATTTATCTGTGTGTGTATGTGTGTGTGTGTGTGTGCGTGTGTGCTTTAGCCTGGTCAACGGTTTGTTATAAGGGAGGAAGAAGTGTGTGTGTGGTTATTGTTATTGATTACATGTGTGTGTGTATGACCTATGTTGTCGTTTTAAGTGCATGTTGTGTGCGTCTTGGTGTCGTCTATACTGTTATGTAATCCAGGTTTAATTCTTGGCGACTGTTAATTGAAGGATGTAATTTAGATATTATTAGGGACTCTTCAATGCGTAGGTTACCTATGTTGCGACCTTAGCCAAGATATTAACAGTTATGGTTTTGTCCTTATTTTTGCATTTTTTAAAGTGTTTTTGGAATGACAAAGCTTGCGTGTGTAGATGTTCTTTTATTCTAATGTGTAGATGTCTTGTAGTGCTGCCGACATAGAATGCATCACATTTGGCACATTGTAAGCGGTATACGACATATGCCTGGTGGCATATACCGGTACCTGCAATAGGGCAGTTGGTTAGTGTGCATGTGGTGTTGTTGTTTGTTCTGTGGTTGGGGTTGAGGTGTCTTCGAAGAGTGGGGCCGTACTGTGCCAGCTGTATGTCTAATCCCTCTCTGTGGATAGCTCGACGTATTTTAGATGTTATATAATCGCTGAAGTGTGGTAACCTCAGGAAGCAGGTGTTAGATAGGGTGTGGCGCCTTGGGCCCCTACTACCCTTCCGTTCTAGGCGATCCACAAAGGATTGTGGGTAACCGTTAGTCACCAGTGTGTGTATATATATATACACACACACACACAAGGGAAGTAACTTATGCTGCTAAGTATATGGAAGATGTGGCACTAATCCAAGAGGATCAAAAGAAGAGTTGACATGTGAAATCTGTCAATCAAAAGCAGATTTGTTCACTCATATGAGATCTCATAATAGTTAGGGACTTAATACTACTACATATAACATTCAGAATGACCTCTCTTGTAATGCCTGTGGGACACTGTGTAAGAATACGAGTGGTCTAAATCGGCATTTTAGATCAAAATACAAGGATTGACCAGTGGTATCCAGTAGATTGACATGTACTATCTGTGGGTTCAAATGTAAATCAACTGAAAAAAGACTTACGTCATAGTTGGCCACGAGTAAACTTCTACCATATAAATTGTAATCCAGGGGAAGTAACTTATGTGTGAAAAATAAATAATGAAAGTTTTCTCCCTTGACTGTGCACTTTCACTATCTTAAAATTATATAAGCTACAATTTTTCAAATTATTAACTAAAAGACACTTAAAATTTTCACGGATATTCTATTTTACATTTTTATGAAGAATTTATATAGGCAAATATATATATATATATATATATATATATATATATATATATATATATAGTATATCGAGGCAGCAAGTAATTTTCTAAACATATGCTGTTTAGACATAAGAGACAATGAATGTCTATTATGTTTAATCATGAGGCGTTCTAAACGTCGTATTCTTGCTTTAATTTCAGTTGAAAATAAAGACAAAAATTCTCCAACATTTGGATAATTATTTATTGATTTTCTTCTAAGCTTTCGGCTCACATGAGCCATCTTCAGAGAGGTTGTTTAAACTGAAATATTATAACATCCACCATCAGCAACGATTTAATTTTGTGTTGACATAAAACTCCACTTGGCAACAGCAATAGTTACCAAAAATAATAAATGCCCCCAATGATATAAGTTAGCTGTTATAAAAAAACTTACTTCAACGCACACAAATGATATCTTCTTCCAAATCTATATTTTATAAAGAATTACACAACATTAAGCAAACACTAGTCAATAATGGATTTCCTAACTCCGTTATTGATCAACAAATTAAAATGTATCTCAACAAAATTAACAACAGCTCTAACAATAATGATAATATTAATAATAATGGTTTACATCAAAATAAACATAACACTATTAACTTATACTATTGCAACCAAATACATAATAATTATAAACAAGATGAAAAAACTCTCAAAAACATAATACGTAGAAATGTTAAACCAGTGGAAAGTAATAATCAAATTAAACTCATTATATATTATAAAAAGTTTAAAACAATTGACCTCATAGTCTATAATAATCCAACAAGCACTAAACTAAATTCTCTACAAAAAACCAATGTAGTGTACCAATTTATGTGCCCATTCAGAGATTGCATCTCTGATACTAATAAAAAACCTAGTACATATATTGGTTTTACTACAACCACGCTCTCCCATAGACTTACATGTCATCTTTCTGATCAGAGTACTATTAAACAACATTTCTCTGAAAAACATAAACATGTAGGTAATATCAGACAGATTTTGGTCAACAATACGGTGATTCTTACTCATACACACAGTAAGAGGAACCTGCAGATATTGGAGGCCATGTACATCAAATCAAAATAACCAACACTCAATAAAATCAACTATAAAACCGGAAATAACATATTACATTGCATTTGACTACATGGTTTTGTTGTCATTTCACGCTATCACACGGTGTGACGTCATAAAACTGCATCTCAAATTTAAGAACTGCGTTTATTATTTTTGGTAACTCTTGCCGTTGCCAAGCGGAGTTTTATGTCAACACAAAATAAAATCGTCACTGATGGTGGATGTTATAATATTTCAGTTTAAACAACCTCTCTGAAGATGGCTCATGTGAGCCGAAAGCTTAGAAGAAAATCAATAAATAATTATCCAAATGTTGGAGAATTTTTGTCTTTATTTTCAACTGAAATTAAAGCAAAAATACAACGTTTAGAACGCCTCATGATTAAACATAATAGACATTCATTGTCTCTTATATTTAACAATATATATATATATATATATATATATATATATAAAAAGAGTGAACATTAAAGTCAACACTCAGGGGCAACAGACTGTTTCATGCTAAGTGCAATCATCAGGCTACATGTGTTAAGTGTATATATAAATAGCCAAGGAAAAACTCAACACATGTGGCCTGATAATTGTACTTAGCATGAAACAGTCTGTTGCCCCTGAGTGCTGACTTCAATGTTCACTCTTTTTATATTTGCATACGCTCTATCTCTGATATTGATATCCTATAAATATAGCACACCTTAAAACTATATTTACTTATATATATATATATATATATATATATATATATATATATATATGACTGGCTACTTGTATCCAAGGATACCTGTCTACTATCATGACTAGCTAATTCCTATAGTAGACACCTGCTCAGACATTTAATTAGAGCACCTGTGGTTTATACTGCAACTATGCTGAGTAGACCATAGTTACACATTTTAGAGTGAGAATGTGTTATCTAGAATCATCAACAGTCTGAACAAGGCCAGGATGTTCAAAACCTCGGTCACGATGACTTGGGACTTCATGCTAGTACAACCATCAACAGCTCCCAAAGAGCCCAACTTCGCTTTCAAACCCGTGATATGTTTTTCAGGCACTTTCTAAAGGTGCTGCATGCTGGGATCACCACATCCAGATCAATAACATCAAGAAATCTCCTTCCTGACAAATCAACTATGGTAAGATTCAAACTATATATATATATATATATATATAACTTTCAAGTAAATCTCACCTGCTGTTCCTTCTCCAGCATTTCCCTTGGGATTTGTGTTGGATCCTGAAAGGAGAGGAAAGAAAAAAAAGAAATGAAAAAACGCAATAAGTGCACATGATTTTGACAACCAAAAAAAAAACATTCATCGCTATCTCAAGCAAAGAACCCTGGAAATTTAGAGTTAAAGGTGCTAAGGTGTGCTGCATGAAAAAAATAGTAAAGAAAATAAAGGACTTAGAATGAATTTGGCTAAGATTAAGGTTTTAGTGACATAAACTGAGGTCCAACTTTCACCTCAGGAAAGAACTCATGTGCAGTTTGTTGCAATGTTGCAAGAGTGTTGGTTCAAACTCCATTTTTTGCAGTCATTATACTCACTGAGTGCATAAGTGATGTAGTGGACTGAACAGTAAATTAGCCAATGTGGTAAATTTCAAATGTGGAACTTGCCTGAACCTACCAATCGAAAAAGGACGAAGACAAAAAGTTTGAGCTTGATGGTTTGAGCATGTCAAGAGAATGGACATAGTAAACTTAATTGGTTGTTATAGGTTCTAGTGAGTCAAGTTTGCAAACCATTACAGCACATTGAGGTGCCCAAAGTCTCCATAGCTGTACACCAACAAATTCACAGGCCTTTGCAGAGTCATATGCACCCATAGCAATGCAGAAGTCTGGGTTATTTCGGGAGTATCGATTTCCAATATTGGGGAAAATGAGTCGTCTGAGAATATCTAATGTTTAAGTCTAAACATTTACCAAGTTAGAGCAGATTCTACAGCAAGAACCACAATAAAAGGGCTGAAATCCTGATCTTGATCAGGCCTGATTGGATATCGGGGTATCGAGTTCCAATATCAGGGAGAAATTGGAAAAAATAAGTTGCCCATGACCTGACCAGAAGCCTAAAGAATATTTGTAAATCAGATAAAAATTGTGGATTTGTATAAAGGACATACAGATAGATAAACAGACACACATACAAACATCTTATCATATATATATATATATATATATATATATATAGGAAAAACTACTAAAAAGTTGTAAGTTTAAAAATGTATTTTTTTTTACAGTATTTGTTTATTTCTATTAATACTGTCAAAAAAAAAAACATTTTTAAACTTACAACTTTTTAGTAGTTTTTCCTATACATATTAAGACAGTATACGTGGATCATCACCATGTTATATACATATATATGTCAATATATATCAAATGCTGATACTACTTGATGAATGGATAGAACAATTGCTGGAAAGAAAATTAATCTTGTGGAAATGGTGGGATCTTTGGTGTGATGTTAATTTAAAATATTTGCACTATTTTCATCGTTTAGACTGTTATTCTCATCTTCATTGGCATATTCATAATGTTTCAGCCATTGTATGCTCTGGCCTTCTTTAGGTGATATACATTAGAATTTTGAACCAAAACCAAAATAAAAAAATCAAATGTTCTTCATCAAAACATGTTTGAAATAAATGGTCCCAAATATACATTATATCCATGGGGATAGATTGTTCTAGTTCCACGTTCCATGTCTTTATGAATATCTCAGTTTCAGTTAATTCACTTTAATAACTCAACTTTCAAAGTTTTTGTTCCCCTCTGCTGCGGCCAAGTATTGAACTCACAACTCTTTATGTCCAGTCACTTTTTGAATTATTTTAACCAATGCTTTTATCCACTAGGCCAAATGTTCAGTGGATAAAAATGTTGATTGACAATCTACTCTTGCGAACTCAATAAAGTGTTCAGTTCGAAATTCCAACATATATCCCCTGAAGAAGGCCAGAGTGGACATTGGCCAAAATGTTGTGAATAAAGATGAGGACGACAGTCCAAATAATGTAAATATTTAAAATACCTCATCTTAGAAATATAAACAGATCCTGAAGAAAGCCAGTGTGTATAACTGCGAAAACATTGTGAATATGACAATAAAGATGAGGACAACAATTTGAATAATGTAAATAATTACAATATCTCATTGCAGAAATGTAGACGGATGCATACTGAGATTTCTTCTTAGCCAATAAAATATGTCACATCTCATCTATTTTTTGATTCTGTTCTTTCTTGTCTTGAAGCCAGAAACTGCAATTTCTTGCCTGTATACACTTCTGTGTTGACACCATTCATATTTTGTGAACACTTTGCTTTATTACGATTGTTTTGCCTTATTACTTTTGCTTTTCCTTATTGCTGTTTTGTCTTATTGCTGTTCTTTTGCTTTATTGCTGTTAATTTGTCTTATTACTATAACTCTGCCTTATTGTTATTGTGCTGTCTTATTGCTGTTTTGTCTTATTATTGTTGCTTCACCTTATTGCTGCTGCTGCATCGCCTTATTACTGTTGTTTTGGCTTATAACTGCTGATTTGTCTTATTGCTGTTTTGTCTTATTATTGTTGCTTCACCTTATTGCTGCTGCTGCATCGCCTTATTACTGTTGTTTTGGCTTATAACTGCTGATTTGTCTTATTGATGTTTTGTCTTATTATTGTTGCTTCACCTTATTGTTGCTGCTGCTTTGCCTTATTGCTGCTGCTGCTGCTTTGCCTTATTACTGTTGTTTTGGCTTATAACTGCTGATTTGTCTTATTGATGTTTTGTCTTATTATTGTTGCTTTGCCTTATTGCTGCTGCTGCTTTGCCTTATTACTGTTGTTTTGGCTTATAACTGCTGATTTGTCTTATTGATGTTTTGTCTTATTATTGTTGCTTCACCTTATTGCTGCTGCTGCTTTGCCTTATTGCTGCTGCTGCTGCTTTGCCTTATTACTGTTGTTTTGGCTTATAACTGCTGATTTGTCTTATTGATGTTTTGTCTTATTATTGTTGCTTCACCTTATTGCTGCTGCTGCTTTGCCTTATTGCTGCTGCTGCTGCTTTGCCTTATTACTGTTGTTTTGGCTTATAACTGCTGATTTGTCTTATTGATGTTTTGTCTTATTATTGTTGCTTTGCCTTATTGCTGCTGCTGCTTTGCCTTATTACTGTTGTTTTGGCTTATAACTGCTGATTTGTCTTATTGATGTTTTGTCTTATTATTGTTGCTTCACCTTATTGCTGCTGCTGCTTTGCCTTATTGCTGCTGCTGCTGCTTTGCCTTATTACTGTTGTTTTGGCTTATAACTGCTGATTTGTCTTATTGATGTTTTGTCTTATTATTGTTGCTTCACCTTATTGCTGCTGCTGCTTTGCCTTATTGCTGCTGCTGCTGCTTTGCCTTATTACTATTGTTTTGCCTTGCATATATTCTTTTCTTTTTCCTTGTTTTTCTCTTTTTCCTTTGTCTTGTTATAGTTTATTACAAACTTTGTCAATTCTGTTTTGTTGGACATTTCTGCCAATTACTTTTAATCATGTCCAGTTACTTTACTATTACATTGTTATACAGATGACGCTAAACAACAGACACACAAAACAGGTTATATTACATTCCTTCTAAAGTCTACTTCAACTCTGTACTTCTAATGTCTCCAATGTCTGATTCACAGATCTTCCTGGTCTTTGGAACAGAAATAGATTTATTCCTCATTTCCTGTTTCTGCCTAAACACTGAAATTTTTACACCCCCCATCTTAATAGGAGAAGATAACCTATTGTCTGTTTCACATTTCTCCCCAGTTTTTTAAGAAAACTAGAGATTTATCCCTGCTTTGAATTTGGTTTCCAGTTCCTTCTAAAGTCTATTTCAACTCTATACTTCTCACATCTCCACCTAATCTCTAACATTTTACTTATTATTTACTGACTTTTTTCCTCAATAAGAGCCGGTAGGTTTGTCTATCATATGGTTCACACTCCTCCCTGAACTTTTGTAGTGGCTTATCCCATGTTTTCTTTTTAGGATTTTGTTTCCAGTTCCTTCTAAAATCCTTTTATTCTCTTCCAGTGCCCTTTTGCATTTTGGTGGCATTATCCCCTTACTTGGAGTGGCTTCTCTTACTCTGCACCTCTCTACATCGAGTGGCTCTTGGGCCTTGTACAAGATTCCTGCCTGTGAAATTCCCTTCTGCATAGTTGCTTCCCGAACAACTACAATCTCCAAGAATTTAAATGTAAAGTCAACTGTCATCTATCCCTGACTCACATTCTTTCCCTCATGTTCTTTTCTCCGTCAACTCTACTCTCATTGCACCAGTATTCTCATCCTTCTCTTGCCCATTCTCTCACACCCCCTATAACTTGTTCCACTTTCTCATCACTTTCCTCCTATGTAACCCCCTGCACACCAGTGGCAGTAAAACTGTCTTGCTTGGGGTGAAAGGATTAAAAAGAAAATATGTTGACAGCAAGCAAGGTAAGTTTCATAAATTATGGCCATGTCATAGAAAGTGTTAATTTAAAATGTATTTGGTATGAAATCATATACCCACCTGTCCACTGAATATGAAGAAGATCACCAGCTTTAATTTTCAATGTATTTGGTACGAAATCATATTCAACTGCGGGATAAACTTGAACAATATTTCCTCGTTTGCCCCGAACATTCAGATTATAAATTCGATCCTTATTTAATTCAGCGGGTCTTGGCTTTAAAATAAATACATGACTACGATCTTGAAAGACGCGGCCAAATTGAGCAGTGTTGATGGCCAGTTGGAGTGAGACCCCTTCAAAATCTATGGTAGGGTCATTCGTAACACTGGAAAAGAAAAACAGAAGACATTCTTACCTTATAAAAAAAAATTTTAATTAGTAATATTTAATTAATTAAAAATAATAATCAATAAGAAAAAGTGAAAATATATAAAGATTAGAATCTAAGTTTGTCTTATAGACTTATCTTTAGAAAAAGCCAGATAATTTTAAGAAAATGTATTTGATGTACTACATTTGTCTGTAAAAGCTTCTATACATAGAATTGCCAATATTCTTGTATTATTCTGCATCATAAAATAAAAAAAATCTGTAAAACTAAGACATTATTTATATAGAAAAGCTTTTAATTGCTTTATGAATAAGACAAGGACACTATTGTTTTGAGAAAAAAAAATTTTGATGAAGGATATTTTTTTTGCAAGATTTTCATTACAAAAAACTAATTGGAATAATTTAATAGATTTGAAAACTTTTAAATTTCTGTATTAATTTGTACCAGTTAGATGGTATTGTTATTAAGTAAAAACTATATTTACTAATCATAAATAGAAATGCTTACTAAAAATTTAGCAACCCCCAATTTTGAATTTGTTTTGTGTTTGTGCGTATAAATATGCCAAGTTTTGTAAATACAGACATCCATGCATGATATCAGAAAATAAGCGTGATATCTAGAGTAAATTTAAAGCCAAATTACATAAAATTCAATAAAATATTAGATTATTTAGAATATTTAAAATTAAAACTAAAAAGCTTCAAAAAAAATGTTTCCTTTTTAAAGATTCATTTTAAACCTTTGGTATCACATTTCTGCAGAGGTACCTATTTAGATATACAATAATGCTTTAAATATACAATAATGCTTTAAATATTATAAATTATTGTCTCATTTTTTAGACTAGCCATTGGAACGTACAAGAAAATTATAAAGTATTTTTTATGCAGTAACAAAGTGAAAACAACAAAGAAGAATATTAGCAATGAAGAAAATTACTAACAATTGTCCGTTATGTCTGGCATCAGTCTTGTAAGGGTTGTAGTCATTAGTTGTAATATTGTATCTGAAAAAGAATTGTATAAAAGAGAAAATTAGATTTTTTTTTTTTTTTTTAATCATATCACCCCGAGCAAGGCAGTAATGCCACTGATGTGCAGGGGGCTACGTAAGAGTGAAAAGATTAGAAAAGAGAAAAACCGGAAACCACATCCTAAACAGGAAACAAGGGATGAGCCTCTTCACCTGTTCAACAGACGTGGGTGGAGTGTGAACCGGGCGATAGTTTAGTCTATCTACTCCAATAGAGGTTTTCATTTTTGAATGGCACAGAAGGTTCAAGGGGGTGTGCACAAGGTGGGCAACCAAAAAGCACAAAGAACAGGTGCAAATGTGGATGAAAGGCAAATCTTTGATCAACATGGACCAAATATTATGTGTGACTGATAACAGAGGAATTGAATATGAAATTGTGAAAAGGAATTACAAGGAGTTTAACAGAGAATTTAGAAATGCAAAAACTTCCAT
This sequence comes from Ascarosepion bandense, assembly GCA_037127315.1. Classification (NCBI taxonomy): domain Eukaryota; kingdom Metazoa; phylum Mollusca; class Cephalopoda; order Sepiida; family Sepiidae; genus Ascarosepion; species Ascarosepion bandense. Next base: position 1,892,914 of record JBBBDQ010002291.1, on the reverse strand, counting down.
CGAAAATGGCACTTTGAATCTTGACTGATGGGTAGAAACAATGTCAGCTTCATGTCTCAGCTGATCTGTTGATTTATTTAAAAACGAATGATCTATTTGTATTTAGATACATTGCCAAGTTCAGATGTCTTCACCATAGTTGCAGAACAAATGAGTTATCTCAATACGTTACACTCATATGTTACCTTTTTATAATATTATGGAATCAGGTCAATGCTATTTCATTTTCAAAAGCCATTTGTATTAAATGTTAAATTAAGAAAAAATATCATTACAATTGCCATAGAGCAATATTATTTCATAATTTCCAGAAGTGGCGGGACGGGGGGTGATAATTTTGGTCTGCACTAATTTTTAGAAAAATCTATTACTATGAACATAATAAATCGAAACTTCTAAAAATTTCAGGAAAAATTAAATATGAAAACAACGATTTATGGTAAATCCAGTAAGTACTTGTAAATATTCAAATTTCCTTATAAAATATGCAAATATTCAATGGGGGTGAATAATTCTGTCCACAACTGTACATTACAAATTAAACAAAGCATAACTGATTATTAATGAAAGAACAATTTTTACAAATTTTGACACCGTTTTTTTGTTTCATCTAAATCCATGAAATTGTTTTGTTCATGCTAAGTCTAAAAAAAAAAAAAAACACGATATGGAATTCAATATTTTTTATCCATAATGCTGAATGTGTCAAAATTATTCAACTTTTTAACAAGAAAAATCTCAAGTCGATGTTAAAAACTACTGCAAAACTATCGATTTATTTAAAATGGAATGATCTATTGTGATATGTCTTTAATTTGTATTTAGAAAGTACTTATTTTCAATTTTTCTAGTTAAATTGTTCACCTATATTGCATATGATCCATTGACAAAGTGGAAAAAAGTTTTTGTGTGATGCATTTCATCCTTTATTTTATTCTTTATCATACATAATCAGTTTACAATAAAATTTGTATTTTATCCGAATACTACTTTATAAAAATTGATATGTAGTAGGGCATGTTATATATTAGAGGGTACATCATATATTGGGGACACAAGATACTTTAGCTAGCCCTAGGTGCCGTTATCATAGCTATTTATTGAATACAAACCTTATTCGGAATACACAACGTTGTTCTTTGCCTGATGGAAAGTGGGGAAGGGTCCAGGTGAAAGTGTTGGCCTTTCGAGAAGCACCATTTCCAAGATGGTTAACTCTGAAAAATAAAAATTATCTTCAGTTCAATGCAATAAGAACATACTTGTCTTTGGAAGGATGAACTCTTATCGGATCTCAATTCTGCATCATAGCTGGTTCCAAATATCACAGTGTTACACATCAGTTAATCAGGCTGTGTTATTTTTGGTGAAATATGTTTATTATGTTTGTGCATAAATTTGACAAAATTATATTCATGTTGGGTAGTTTGCATTTTTTTTTCCCTTACCAGTAGCATTATACATGAGACTCAGAGTTGTGTAACCAGTGAGAAAGAAATGTATATTCATGATTATATATATATAATCATAAAATAAGATGGTCCGTGTTTACTTCTTATGATATGAAGATGTAAATTCTAGAGATAAAAAAGCAACAAAATATTTATTTACAAACTTTCTCATAGTTCATTAGCTAGTGTGTCTCACTAGAATCATTACAACTGAATAGTTACTTCAATCCTCACTCAGTTCCCAGTACTTCTGGCCTTGTGCCACATCTAAGCAACACTTAGAAAACCATCTTTTTCAGACTTCCACTTGATCAAAAGGCCAACTAATATACAATAAATATTATTAGTCTTATTATCAATATTATTATTATTGTAGGTGTTTTATCTTTTGAATTTCTTTCACCTGCCTATATATATATATAATACATATATATATATATATATAATGCATATATATATATATATATATATATGCATATATATATATATATAATGCATATATATATATATATATATGCATATATATATAATGTATATATATATATATATAATGCATATATATATATATATATATATATATATAATGCATATATATATAATGCATATATATATATATATAATGCATATATATATATATATATATAATGCATATATATATAATGCATATATATATATATATATATAATGCATATATATATAATGCATATATATATAATGCATATATATATATATATATATATATATAATGCATATATATATAATGTATATATATATATATATAATGCATATATATATAATGCATATATATATATATATATAATGCATATATATATAATGCATATATATATATATATAATGCATATATATATAATGCATATATATATATATATATATATATATATATATGCATATATATATGTATATGTATGTGTGCGCACATATATATGTATATATGATGGCATATATATATATATATATATATATATATATATATATATATTATAAGAAAGAACAAGTAGATTCAAACCCACTTTTCAAACATTTACTTTTATAAAGAGTGCTCAATACTAAGTAGAGATTAATTCATTTTAAAATCTCACCTGAAAAAGAACAGTATTATTCTGAAACATGGATATTTTTGTGTAGTGATATGTTTTTATAAACCGTTGTAATAACAAAATTACAGTGTGCGTATATATATATATATATATGTATGTGAATTAATAAATATACATGTTAGCGTGCACACATGTATAGTATTATCATTCAGGTGTTAATAAAACAGTGCTCAATGTAGTATGAACAGAGCTATTATATATATATATATATATATATATATATATATATATATATATTGTCATCCGCAGAGAGATCTGTTTCGCTGTATCACAGCTCATCAGTACAGTTAGACTCTGATTGCTTTTTAACCCAGGATTGAAACCCGACCAAATTGGTGTCAGTCAGCAATTCTACCTCTGGGTTATAGGCGTTCGGTGGAAGCAGGCAGACATTTTTAGCACATATACTTTCATTATATGCACCCAATAGCTAGAGTACTCTAATTCATTTTAATGAATGAGCGATGTGTACACACCAGAGTAGCTACTGTTTTTCAAAGTCTACCATTCTTCCAGAGTGCTCAATCAGGGTGTGAGAGTATAATATTTTGTGACATTAGTGGCACGACTCAGAGTTTCAGACATTATTCAATCAACAGATTCAACAGATTTTAATTTAAGTTCACTTGATGTTCAGGAGAGTTAAATCTTAGAAAGTTAGGTTACTGCTTTTTTAATAACAAGATTAAATATTAAATATTCTAAGATTACATGTAATTAAAAATTAAAATTATCATTAAAAAATATTAAGGCCAACTTATGTAGGGAGACAAAATCAAAGGGACTTAATTCATAATTATTAATATTATTTGCAGAAAGAAAGAAAGAAAGAAAGAAAGAAAGAAAGGCAGGGAGTGAGGAAGAAAGAGATAAAAGAGGCAAACATATATAGGAATTTATATCAATCAGAGTCTAAGAATTTAAGTAAGTATTTTTTTCTATGGTAGCATGTGGTCACTTAATCACTTTTTTTACTAAGCAGATTAGGGTTATTTACATGGTTTAATATGTCAAGTTTTTCTAAAAGACATAAGTTACATCTATTTCCCTTTCCGTTTTAAGATTTGGGTTTAGCAACAATATTCCAGTTAATAATTGGGTTTTTGTTATTGCTTTTTAATTTCCAATGATATATTGATAAAGCAGTGTTTTGCTGTATTTACTGTTATTAAAGACAACATGTGATTGTTAAAGCTTATCTTCCACCTGTTAGAAGTGCTTCCGAAATAAAATTTAGCATCATTATCTTCCAAATGAATTCGAGTTATATAAACAACACTTTCCTGCATACATTAGCCATTGAGTGGACAGGTTTTATTTTTTAGGCAGTTGCAATTATTTTTTGAAGGATCATTATTTTTAGTAGTAGGGTGACTGATATTATTCAGGTGGGTCAAGTATTCATTTGATATCATATTGAAAAATATATTTATCTATGTTCCTAACGCAACTATAACTGATTGTAACATTGTTGTTGTTGAAAAGTTTTTTTAGTGTGGGTGAATGGTAGAAATGTTTGTGAAGTTTAGGAAGAATTTACTAATGTTTGTTTGGACATTTTGCTTGATTTAACCCAACCTTCAGCCATAATGTTCATAAATACTTATAATAAAAATATTACTATAAATATTGCTCTGCTAAGTATCAAGCTCTCTTCAAAAAAGTAAATTAGTATCAACAGTGGACTGCTAATCCATTTGTTTGTACTACTCATTTATATATATATATATATATATATATATATATATAACAAAAAAAAATGTACAAATTCACTTTTATCATGTTTAGATTTTATTATAATTCTAATAATCACCTTTTAAAGCAGTAAGAATTATCCAGGAGTGAAAGTAGTTAAAAAAAACAGTGTCATGGAAAAAAACAGTCCTTTTGATATTCTCTCTTATTGTGGGTATATTTGTCCATGTTTGCAACAAATTTTGTATAGAAATGAAAACTTTATTAGCATTTTTGCAATAATTTTGGTCACTTCAGGAAAGACATTCAGATCAGGCTGAATTTAAACAGAAGTACAATCTGAAGAAAACTGTGATCACTACGTCATTAATCTGATTAACATACAGTAAGAAACTTACCTTGAATATGGTGCTCTTTTACAGATGACGGGATCTACACCAACCAAGCATTCATATTTATCAACATTTTTCGTATCCGAAGGCAAACCCCAAATGTAGGGTATATTTGTTTGTTTTGCAGCATTTAAGCAAGAACTTTTAGTCTTGAATTCTGCAATTAAGAAAGAAGAAAAATCTTTCAGAATGCCGTCACTGAAGTTAAAACTTAATAAAATTTTACGGTTTTTCCTCTGCTGCTCTTGTCTAAGAAAGGAAGAAGGATAGATTGGGTAGACCTGTAGAAGACTACCACCACCTTTAAATTTGTTGTTTTTCTTTTTTTTTACTTTTTTCAGTGCAAGCTTATCAATTACACCCTGTACTTTCTGATTGACAAAAAAAAATTTGGAAAATTTCAATATTTCAACAATTTTAGGGGGGGGCTCAGTTTTTCATACAACATTATAGTAAATCGATCCTTCATTTTGGAACCACTTGCCAGCATGACATTACCACCACCTTTAAATTGGTTGATTATCAATTTTTTTTTTTTTACTTTTTTCAGTGCAATCTTATCATTTAAACCCTAAACTATCTGATTGACAAAAAAATTTGTAAAAATCTCAACATTTAAACAATTTTAGGGGAGGGTTCAGTTTTCATACAACCTTATAGTAAATCGATCCTGTGCAATTAACTTTTTTGCTTGCACATATTCAACTACTGAATCTTTTGCGAAAGTTTTTAATAAAACCATTCTTGGAGTTGCCGAGGATAATGTCATCGTAAGAATTAAAGAAAACTTGAATAAGAAAAAAACAAGAGCAACAACTCGTCCCAAAAAAGCAAAACAAAGCGAACTCACTACGAGTGTTTCCAAAATGGAGGATTGATTTACTACAACGTTGTATGAGAAACTGATTCCTCTCCTAATATTTTTTCAAATTTTTGTTTATAATCGGAAACTTTATGTAATAACCAATAAGACTGCATTGAAAGGAGTAAAAAACAATGAAAAACAACAAATTTAAAGGTGGTGGTAATCTTCTTCAGGTCCGTCATGGATTATTTCTTGGTGTTCGTGTTAGGTTATCATCTCAGTTCCCCAAATCCAAATCTCACAGCAGGCAATGTTCTTTTCAATGCTAGGTCTTCTTTTTCTTTTTCTTTATGTGCCGTGTCCCTTCAAGATGTAGGCAATCATGGATTTCCTCTTGCTCCTATTTCTTATTGCTTTTAAGACCTTTTCTCTTGGTATCTCTTCCAAACCCCACTCTGTCATCGACCTTGCACTGCTTTTCCCCGTCTCTCTTTGCCTCTATGCATCCCGTGAGTATCAAGTTCTCCAAGCCTTCCTTCTTCATATGTCCCTAAAACTTCAATCATCTATTCCTGATGCCAAGTATGTTTCCTTTTCATTTGCATTCTCTCCAAAACCTTGTTGTTACTTCCAAGTTCTGTCCATTATATCCTTGGCATCCTTTTGTAAAATCACATTTCTGTTGCTTTGAGTCCCTCCTTCATCCTTGAGGAGATTGCCCAGCTTTTGCTGCCATATAGAAAGACAGATATCACATAACAATCCAATACTCTTTACTTTGTCTCCAATGAAATCCTCCTGTCAATTAATACTCTGCTTAGCCTTTGAAATGCACTTTTAGCCCTGCCAATCCACCTTCAGATCTCAGTGTCACACTTTCTATCCTATGTTATAATGGTTACCAGGTATTTAATCTTCTGTATCTTTTTCATTTTAGTGTTCCCTACATGTAGTTGGCATTTTGGGATTTTCTTTTTACTGATGACCATGCATTCAGTTTTCTTGAAGTTTATCTTTAGCCCTTTCTCCTCACTTTTCCTTATTACCTTTTGTAAGAGGTCCTGTATTTTATTTTCCGTGTCTGCTATCAATATCATAATTAGTTAAAACCTTTTCTATCATGTAGCATTCATGCCATTATATGATTTATTTGTTCTCATTTTATGATCATCTTACACACACACACATACACACGGACCTGTAAACATTGTATTTTAATAAATGGCTATATTATTTCTTCCATGTTCAGTACCCACATTCAATGAAGTCACTACTGAAGTGGTTTACTTATTACAACAGACTTAGGCTTAGTACATAAGTGCAGATAAGAATTGAAAGCAAACATTTTGCCTGGGAAGAGAAAAAAATAAAATAAAATAAAAAGTAAAAATTATTGGCAACTTAAAAGCTTGTCGGTATGCTTAATACAAAATGTCTATTTTCCTCCCTAAATACTTGAATCTGACTGCTATCCAAGTGGTTGAGGGCATGGCTAAAAATGACACACTCTAAACCTTATCCCATTTATTCCAGAGTAATATTAATCCTTAGTACCCCCACTTGGCCTGAATGCAGTTAACAGCCTTCTTTGGCATCCTTCCTAGAGTAGGTGTCTTGATAAAATTTCCCAGTCTCCTGTACTGTGATTAGGTTAATAAGTGTAGATAGGCTCATCTATCATTTGTCTTTCACTCATTCTATGTATATTAAACAAGAGTAGAGGAGTATCTCTTGTTCCCTGTTTAGAATATAGCTCACTGGTTCTTTCTTTCAAAGCCATAATGTTAACTATTTTAACATTTTGGTAACCTGATTAATCAGTAACTGCCACTTTCTATTATGAGAGTATTGGGTTGCTGCATCTAACTAATAGTAAGAAGCCCAAACTCTATGATAGTTTTAGAAAGACTGCTCTGATCAACTGTATTTACTAGCCTTCCCACGCAAGGCTGGATGTGACACATGGTCATTTTATAGTGGGTATTCCCGGCCATATAGCCGGGCCAAAAAATGTCTGTCTATTTTTGCCCAGTCGTGGTTCTACCCTTCGGCGGAACCACGACTGGGTTATTGCTCTCTGCTCGGAAGCAGAGAGCTGACAGTGTTATAGTTGAAGAGTCTCAGCAACTCTAACAACTGCTCTGATCAACAGTCACATAATATCATGATATTTGCAGTGCCATGTGTTGGTATCTCTGCATGTATTCCCGGTAGTCAACCTGAAGCCACATTATGTTCTAGTCTCAGCCACGTTCTGGCTAGTTTTTATTAACATTGACAAAAGATAGTGATAATTACACTGGCTTTTTCTTTTTCGCCACAAAAAATCTCTTTATGAAAAAACTAATGAAAAGAAATATGAGAAAAACAGTAAACAGAAAATCACCTACCTGCCTCAAATATTCTTTTTCCAATACTTACGTAACTTAGAATTTTTTCTCTTGGCATGATTGCCAGATATCTTTGCACTTTGTGAAACCAATTTAAATTTTTCTATTGCTATCAATAAATTCTGTTTCAAGTTGTCTTCATCTCTTCCGAAAGGATTCTAGCATTTACATGCATGGCCTTTGTGTTTACATCAGGTATAAATCTTCTAATGTCAAAGGAATTGTCACTTGAGTCCCCTGACAACTCTTTCATGTGCTTTCGACTTTTATTATTACACTCTGTAAGCTATCTCCTCTTCTTTTATCACTCCCCCTTTTTCTCAGGATTGCAATATATCAGATAAAATACCTGACAGAATTGAAACAGTACTCTCTTTTCATCCATCTGCGACTACTTTTGTCTAGTTACTTTAATGCACATCATATCAAGGGGATTAAATGTTCTAATATTCTAACCTGAAAAATTATTCACAGACCTATTTACAAAAGAGACAAAGATGTTCACTCACGTGGTGCTCTTTCCAAGAAATTATGGAAGGCCAGCCACTTCCCACCCTTTGATTCACACTCAATTTTATTGTTCCACCTTGAACGACGAATCCATTCCTTTCCGTCACCAGTTTTTTCTACACATTCTTCATAGGGTACAGAGTTGAAACTCTTAGATTGATAGTTTCTGCAAAAGACAGTGAAAATATACCCTCATTATATATATATATATCATAATAGTTTTAAGGTATGCTATATGAAGGTTAAGGTGTTCAATATCAGGGATAAAGTATATACAAATATAAAAGTGGACATTGAAGTCAATACCCAGAGGCAACAGTCTGTTTTATGCTTAAATGCAATACCATATGGCCTGACAATTTAGTATTTTTTTTTTTTTTTAATCGTATCACCCCGAGCAAGGCAGTAATGCCACTGATGTGCAGGGGGCTACGTAATAGTGAAAAGATTGGAAAAGAGAAAGCTGGAAACCACATCCTAAACAGAGAACAAGGAATGAGCCTCTTAACCAGTTCAATAGACGTGAGTGGAGTGTGAACCAGGCGATAGTTTAGTCTATCTACTCCACTATATTTCTGAGATGAGATATTATTTATAGTATTTACATTATTCAGATTACTGTCTTTATCTTTGTTGCCATTTGTACGACGTTTCGGCCGTTGTAAACTCCAGCCTTCTTCAGGTGCTAGGAATTTTGAACCAAACCCTTTATTGCAATTACTGGGGTATACGCAAGGAATGAGGATAATATACCCCAGTGATTGTAATAGAGGGTTCGGTTCGAAATTACTAGCATCTGAAGAATGTCGGAGTGTACAACGGCCGAAACGTCATACAAATGACAACAAAGATGAGGACAATAGTCCAAATAATGTAAATACTGGCCTGACAATTGTTTAGCATGAAACAGATTGTCATTTATTCAGTATTCAATGTACACTTTATATATATATATATATATATACACACACACACATATATACACACACACACATATATACACACACACATGCATGCACACACACACACACACATATACACACACACTTTCCTCAGTACAGTTCTTTATATATAAAAATATGTATCATTATCTCATCTCATATCATATTATATATGTATTAATCATTTCACCACATGCAAGGAAGTAAAACTGCTAATGAATAAGAAAAAAAAAGGAGAAACATTAAGGAGCAAGAACAAAAGAAGAGTAATCAAGAGGTCAGTAGATAACAATTGACATTGCACTTGATTTTTTGAAGATAAACGTTAACTTTGAAAGATGGTGTCAGAAAAGAGTTCCGCAAATGGGAAGTGCAAGAAAAAAAACTGTTTGCATAGAATTTATGGTTACATTTAACTGATGGGACCTTGTTACTAATCTAGTACCGCACTAAAATTCATAAAGTTTAGGTACCATAGGGAAGTGTGGGGGGGGTGGGGATCTCAAGAGACCATGGATCTACGCAGAAAGAGTCATGCCTGAGCTACTGATGGCAGCGCAACATCTGTTATGACTGCCCGGGCCCACACGAGAATGACAGTCACGATTGCAACGAATGTATGTGAAGACGCTCTCCCTCTGGCATGCCGTGATGTTTTCTCTTCATCAAGCATGCAAGTCTACATTCCTCCACTCCTCACACTAAATCCATTGTGTAGATCGTTGACATCTTGATTTCCATGTTCATCAACCTCATGTCCCTTTTGCAGACGTCAATGAAGTAAAGATGATGTCACCCTCATGCTCTCTTGTCGGTGGCCATTTCCCCGAACTGAAGAACCTTCCATTCGGCATGCAGTGGTACGTCCAAGCCAGCGGAGAAGGGTATATTGGCTGGATAACTGGGCAAGGGTAAGAACTATGGCATTGGCAACCCGACCGGAGTAATTGATACCCAGAATGCTTCTCAGACAGCAAAGGTGTTGAGACGTCTCTCCTGACAACGCTTGCCCTATAGACTGCAATTTTGGTGTTAGTAGTAAGCTGTTCTTCCAGACTCTCAAGGTCAGCCTGGCAAACGTGGTGGCATCTCATCCGATCCGTCTCAGTGTTTAGGGAGAGGAGTCCGAAACGATGGAGTAGAGGTATGCGAATTCATGAACCATCCTCAGGTCATAGTTATTGATTTTGTTGGGGTGAGGCTATTCAGCGCCTTGGCCTATCACGTTAGTTTTCTTCGGATTGATTGTCAGACTGAATTCCTGACAGACTTTTGAAAATTTGTTCATTATTTTCTGCAGTTGCTCTTCAGTGCTGCATCATCTGCGAACAACATGTATCTGATGATCCCCCAGTGACTTTGGATTTCATCCCCAGCCGGGACAAACTGAACAGCATTCTTTTCTTTGGTCTTCTTTAATTTTCTGTATTAGCGAGTGATGAATAGTTTCAGCCCAACATTTCTATCCAAAATACGTATTTCAATGAACAGATACAATAAATTTTTAAAAGAAACTCGAGAGACGATCTCCTAAATATGTTGGACTAACGGGGAAATATGCAGAATATCATGTATGGTTTATAGTTCCTTGATTGGGATGAAAATACAGGAAAAACATTAAAAAATAAATGATTTACATTCTCTAAGGAGTTCTGAATTTAATTAATAAAACAAATTTTCGAAATAGAATTTAATTTTTTGAAATTTTATGAAATTACGTGGAGAGTGGAGGTAACAGATGGATATTTTTTACCAAGATTTTCTAAAAATAATTTTAAAAATAATTTGATTCATTTGTGAAGGTATCATTAAAATCCGACTATTATTTAATTTTTGCAAGAGTTTTCAAATTAATGTGTTTTTCACCGGAGGAAAAATGAATTTCATAATATTATATTACTCATAGTAAATTCTGGTAACAAATTGGGTCACCCGCTAACGAAATAAAAAAAAAAGATATTTTACCAAAATTTCGAACGTGTTATAAATAATTAAAAGAAATTTAAAATAATTAAAAAATCTTTAATCTTACCTCTTAATGATAACATAAACATTTTGACAGAAAAAACTGTTTTTATTAAGTTTGAGACCTTATTTCTTCATGCTATGATATTTTTCAGCGAATTAGTGGAGGTACCTATTAAATTAAACATATATATAGGGTTCGATACTATCTACAATTTCAGGTTTTGTTCGGTCTTGGAACATATCCCTAGGCTTTAAGATGGGAGTACTATATGTTATTAAAAAAAAGTGGCCACATGACTGAGTATAGAATAAAGCTCTCGAGCCACTGAAGCAGAGCCGGTACCTATTACTGCCAAACCAGCTAAACCGGTGTGGAGAAATTCTGATGGATGGTTCCAGGCACTGATTTGTGACACTCGCTATCTTATCAACATTTGAATTTTTTTCTACCTACATTTATATAGGTTACAAATTAAACAAAGTACAACTGAATAGTAAAGGATTAAATTTTTTTGCAGATTTTGACATCATTCTAAGGTACATTTTTTCCAAATTCATCAATTTGTTTTACTCATGTTAAGTTTTGAAAAAATGCTAAATAAAATCCATTACTTTTTTATCCGTAATGTTGAATGTGTTAAAATTAGGTACCTCTACTCACTTTTGATACCTAAGTTTTAAAGTGAATTTTTAAAAATTAAAAAGCTTTTTCTTGAAGCTTTCATTTTAGCTTTAATTGAAAGCTTAATGATTAAATTTACTATTTCCATTAAGCAATATATTCTGATGTATTTCAAATAGAAATCATATTGATTGGAATATTAAATTTTTAAAAGTTTTCCAAAATCAGTTTTTCGTCCATTTTTTATATATTGACATGTTTGTAAACAAAAGTTAATTCTTGCTTTTAAAAATTTTGTAAAAATAAAATATACATCTGCAACACGTTATTTTTGGAAAATTAGAAAATTTAAAGTTAAATTAATCTGATTTGAAAGAAGTATTACTTGCTTACAGCATGACATTTAGAATACAAGTATTTCTTAATCACGGAGGTCTTTCTAACGTGGGAAGTAACTGATGACAGCCAGTTGCTTTGACAAGTATAGGTGACCAGAATTGACATATGAAACCTAATTGAACGTTTCGAAAGGGGAACAACCCTTGAAACACATGAACTTTTAAATGATATGCCACTTATTAGATCCCATACTTAAAAATGGACACGTTTACTTGTAAAAAAAAATATTAAAACAAATAATTATTTTTAAAATTTTAGTGCAAAGTGATTTGTTAAAAGCTTTCCATTTTTCAATTAGTAAATATAGTCTACTTAATAACCGAATACAGACAGTGACTAGAAGAAATCTAAAAGATGTTTGAAACTTTATAAATCATCATAATTAACAAAGAAAATATGAAAGCAGTTCTTGTAAGAATTCATTATTCATTGAATTTTTTTCTTCAGAATTGATATACTTTATATATTATTTATAAAAGCAATTAAAAGATTATCTAAATAAAAAATTACTTAGATTTTTACATTTTTAATTTTACTATTCGGAAAATATTTTCGGAAAAGCAGCTACTGTTTAAAAAAAGAATAAATGATTTACATTCTCCAAGGAGTCCTGCATTAAACTAATAAAACAAAGTTTGCGGGCAGTATTGAATTTCTAGAAATTTCATGAAATTAATTGGAGGTGGGTAACAGATGTAAAAAATATTTTTACCAAGATTTTCTAAAAATAATAATTTTAATTTTAAAAATAACTTCCTTCATTTTTTAATAAATCCTGAAAGTTGCATTAAAATCAAACAGCTATTTGATTTTTGCAATAAGTTCACAATTAATGGGGTTTTCACCGGAAAAAGCAGTGAACTTTGGTGCACCGCTGACGCAAGAAAACAAGATATTTTAAACGTGCTAGAAAGGATTTAAAAAAAAAACTGAAAAAACAATTAAAATACTTTGAACTTTCCTCTTAATAAACATTTTGACAATAAAACTTAGTTTTTTATTAAGTTTGGGACCTTATGCTGTGTAGTTTTATCAGTGAATTATTGAAGAATGATAAAATTATTCAACTTTTTAACAAGAAAACTCTCAAGTTCACGTTAAAAATTGCCGCAAAATATTGCTGATTTATTTAAGATCGAATGCTGTATTATGACATCTCACTAATTTCTCTTATTTACATTGTTCAGATTATTGTCCTCATCTTTACTGCCATGTTTACGACGTTTCGGTCGAGGACAGATGGACTAGTGGATATAGATGTTGGTTAATTCCAGTAACTCAAAATTAAAGACTTGTGAGTTCAATACCAGGCTATAACAGGGGTGGCGAAATAGCTTAGAGAGTTAAAGAGTTAACTACATGGAATGATAATGATATACCCCAATGATCGTAATGAAGGGTTCTATTCGAAATTCCTAGCATACAACGGCCGAAACGTCGTAGACATGGCAATAAAGATGAGGACAATAGTCCACTCCAAACAATGTAAATAGTGTTACTACTACCTCATCTAAGCAATATAGACAAATACTCACTAATTTGCATTTAGACACATTGTATTTATTTTCAATTTTTCTAGTTGAATCATTCACCTATATTGCATATGATCGATTATTGTTCCTAATTAAGTTACAATAAAATTTGTATTTTATATGAATTGAATACTATTGTAGCAGCCACAGATCTATTTCCTTTCGCGAATCAGTGCCCCCGACGGGATATTCGGTCACTCACTAACCAATCAACTGGCAGAGCGCATTAATTCCTTCTTTCTCTCTAGAACTATTTTCCTAGTCCATTTTGGTAGAACGGACAAAAGGCAGAGAGCCATGAGCCAGCAGGAGAAACAGACGTCTCTCTCGCATCGCTGCCACTGATTCCCCTTGGAACCCTTTCGCTGAAGAAGACGCTGCCGCTAGCTTCGCACACTCTTCCTACAAACCAAGTACCAGCCTACCGACCAGCGAACCAAATGGACACTTATACACTATCCCTCTTGTACGCCTACTAAGAGAATAAACCATTCTTTGTTGTTATTAAAAGGAAGTTTCGTAATTCATTTGTGTTGCCTAAAAATATAGTATTGGAGAAATTAATCATTTCCCATATACTATCTTATTGCTGTGATGTCCTCCCTCTAAAGAGTATGTTGTATTCTTCCGTATACCATAAGATTAGTAGAAGAACAAGCCTTGGGGGTGGGGGTATAGTCGAATTGATTTCATTTGCATCTCTATCATCGGGCAGAGTGCGGCTTGGTTGTATGTCTACCTGAGGACGGACATGCGGCTGAAGGAAATTGGACTGACGAGTGCCAAACCCCAGGGAAACCATCCCCCCACCAGGCTTTAGCTCTCCTTCGGGAGGGGGCTGAGTTTACTGCCCAGCATCTGAGGCGTCCACAAAAGGGAAAGTGCTGAGGGTTTTTTGAGAATTTTTAACGGCGCTGCCAATAAACCCACCTAAAAACTGACCTTGTGTTGCGTCTTTTGCATGGTGGGTGCAAAAGTAAATGCTAACAGTTGAACTTAATTGAACGCTAGACAACCGACATACGCACTAGTCGTGCAATACGCTTCTCTTGTATTTACTGTTAAATATACAATATTTTTATAACACATGTTTTGTTATTTTTTTAACCATTTATTTGGTCACAAAACTGTACTAGTGACGGGGGCGTATCATAAATTCAGGAGAGCAGACACGAGACCCTTGCACCAGCCCTGCGCTAAAGATAGAGTGTTATAGTCGGAATTGTATTGTCTGGTTGCGGAAGAGGAATTGAAAAGAAAATGACAAAAAGTGAAGATTATTAGGATAAGGATGACCCTTGAACTGAATAGGTCAAGATTTAATTTGTATGAAATACTAACTTGCACATTGCGAAGCTTTCGGACAAGACAGCAATATCAATCCAGGGTGTTGGGTGCCAATAGGGATAGTAATCTCTTTCCTCGGGGCACTCATAACCACTTCGTTGTCCATTCCTGTTTTGACGTGTATTGATGGCCCTTGAATATCTGTTGATCTTACGTAGCTTCTGGTCAGCAGTAAACAAACCTAAAAAAAAAAAGCACAGTTCTAATTATAATACGAGTAAACCCGTACCATTAAAAATGACGGCAAAATATTTATATCGATATGCCGTCTAAAACAACGGCAATATGTATATTAATGTATCTATTATTGAGTATCTTACATTAAGACATAAAAAAAAATCCAACCCCCCCCCCTGATCGTGACAGGATATATATATATATATATATATATATATATATATATATACACACACACACACACACACACACACACACACAATAATAGAGAGAAAATATAAATATATTCTTCACTACTTGGCAACATAACTATTGCAAAAATAAAATAATAAGCCACTGTTAAAGAACAAACACACTGCAAGAGCTTTCATAAGTGGTAGTAAAGTTTAATAACTGGTAGTAAAGAGAATTAATGGAGCCAACGCAACCTCAGTATTTTCTCTCTCTCTCTCTCTCTCTCTCTCTCTCTCTCTCTCTCTCTCTCTCTGAGCGTGACAGGAGGGATATATATAACAGTCTTTATTATTGTAAAAAGAATAATCATTGTGCTTGTCCCTCTCTCAGTTCGCACAACCGTTACGTCCTGCCTCATAAATGATAGATATTCTTTTTTGATCGCGTAGAAACAAAAATGTTTATTGGATACATTACTTTCTTCAAGTGAAAAGAAAGAAGAAAGATTTGTTAAACGTCCCTGCTATTACCTCATAAATAATGGACTATTCCATTTTGGATCGCATGAGAAGACAAAATATAGCAAAGATGTTACTTGGTTTCAGTGAGAAAATTAATAAAAGAAAAAGGGAAACTAAAAGTGCTTAATGTCTGTTTCTGTGAAATGGAAATGTCGTCAATTTTAAATCTTTTCATTTGTACCCACTTAAAATAACGACCAGCATTAATTTTCCGTTAAAGTTGTTAAGCTCAAATATTTAACGATGCTATAGTGGAATTGCTACAGATATTGTATTGTTTTAGAACTTGTCATGAGATTATTCCATCATGAACTTAAGAATTAAGGTTCATCAGAAATTTCAAATAGGAATGTTGTGAAATTTTCACTGGTCGAAACTAGTAATACTTAATGTAATTTCAACAAAGAAATTACTAAATGAAAAACAAAAGTGATGTTCATATGTAAACACACCTATAAATACATAAAGAGTTTTTAGATCTTTAAGTAACTCCTCCATAATTTGTAATAATTTTCGGTTGTTCAAAAATTCCAGTCGCACGTTCGTAAAAATATTTGTTGTACGTTTGAAAAACGTTGGAAAATCAGTTATTATAAATCGGCTGAAGATGTCGAAAGGTTGAAACCTAGGTTGCGGAAATAACTCATTTCCAAATAAAAAATATTCAAAAGTTCAACAATATAAATGTATTAACCACTTTTAATACAACTGGTCCAATTTAATCATGACCAAAAACTAATATATATATATATATATATATATATATGTGTGTGTGTGTGTGTGTGTGTAGGTAGCTAGGTAGGTAGGTAGGTAGGTAGGTAGGTACATGTGAATCAAATTGGTGGTGATTGTTTGAGAAAATCATTTTAAGTTCGACAGTTATCCAGCAGTATCAGAAAATTTTATTTTATATAAAAAAAAAAATCTATATTCTTCTTTTTATGTAACAGTAGCAGTATAGCCCGGCGTTGCTCGGGTGTAATGAAAGCTTTAAAACTAATCCATGGTTCTGGAGCTCAGACTCAGCCTAAAGAATATTTGTGTGAAGTTTGGTGAGAATCGGATAAAAATTGTAGATTTGTATAAAGGACATACAGACAGATAAACAGACACACACACAAACATCTTGCCTTTTATATATATATATTATCGATTTTCTCCACTATTGTAAGAACTGCAACCTTGAAACTTCTGAATATCATTTCTTATGTCTTTGTCTATGAGTGTATCAAATTTGATTAAAATTGGACCACTCCTTCTATAACCCGATTTTTTCGATTATCGATTTTCGATATTTATCGGAGGTACCTCGACACAAAACCTGGCTAAGAACACTTGCAGATGCTTATAGTACAACTGTGTAAATTTTCAAGAAAATCAGTTCAGCCGTTTCGGAGTCTATAGGTAACGGACACAGACACACACAGACAAAGTTCCATTTATAAATAAGTTTAGATATATATCGTTTCAAGACGTAGACGATCATGGCTCTCCACGATTTCCTGTCCTGTAGCTCTTAATGGTTTTTAAAAAGATTTTCCTAAACCCTGTTTTGCCATGTATTTACTCAAGCTCGTTGCACAGTTTATGCTTTATTTTCTTCTGCCTCTCTTGCTTTCAATTTGTACCGTGAGTATCAAATTTTTCAAGTCCTCTTTCCTCATTAGGTATCCCATAATTTTCCACTCTCTTTTTCATGCGAATTATAAGCTTCCATTTTTGTTTTTATTTTCTCTAAAGCTTCATCTTTGTTCACATGCGGTACATGGTCTCCTCAGCATCCTTTTTTAAAACTACATTTCTGTTGCTTTAAGTCACTTTTTTATCTTTGGGGAGATTGTTCAGCATCTGCTATATAGAAAGACATAACAGTTCCACACTCTTTCTTTGGTTTTCAATGAAGTATTTTTGTTTCTTAATACTCTACTTAGCTTTTGGAATTCATCCTTCACTATCACAATGCGCTTTCGGATTTCATTGTGTATTATTATCCTCTGTTAAAACAATTGCCAGTTATTTATATTTTTCTCTGTTAAATTTTGTTAATTCCACTTTGTAATTTGCATTTTGGGTTCATTCTTTTGCTAACAGCCACACATTCTATCTTGTTGATACTTAGTCCTTTCTTCTCGCTTTCCTTCATTACCTTCTGTGTCAGTTTTTGAAGTTTTCTTCTCGTGTTTGCTATCAACACTGTGTCATCTGTGTATCTTCTGTTGTCAAAATTTGGCCGCAAAGAATGAATCCTAGTAGGACTTCTCATTCTCTCAGTCTTTAAATGACTGACCGCTTGATTTTTTTTTAAACTTTAATTGTATTGTTATAGGAATTTGATTGTAACTACCGTATATATTCATGTATAAGCCGACTTAATGGACAGTGCGAACCCTGAATTTTCATTAGTTTTAATTACCTGTGTAACGAGCAATCAATCAAAGAAAATGCCTTATTTTTAACCTCTACAATAAAAAAATTACCTGTGTATAGTGCGACCCCTATTTTTGTGTAAAACATTATCGTAAAAACATACTATGCTAAAGTATATACGAGAATTTCATTTCAGTTTTTATTTGTTTATTTTTCAAATTTTTTTTTTTTCTTTATTTACAGCAAGGTTCACTCTTTTACAAAGCCCGGGGGTGCTCTTAAATTCTTTTCAAATTCTACTTTTGATTCAGCTGGAGTAGTTTTGCCCGACTTTCCGTTTAGAACCGAGTTTCTATTGAGTGATATGCATCTAACTCCGTCTACAGTTTTTGCTATCATCCCTAAATTAGATCAAGGCATGTGGACTTGATGGTATCCATGCAGTAGTCCTTAAGAAATATGCTCCAGAACTGTCTTCTGTTCTCTTTAAACTCTACAATAAATGCGTTGCTGCTTCTTGCTTTCCTGCTTGTTGGAAACCCTTTTCTGCGGTTTTAGTCTCTAACGACTCATGTTTGATCATTCTGTAGTTAGTCTTCTACCTCTGCTTAGCAATGTACTCAGGGTCTTAATCAACTCTCAGTTGGATAAGCATCTCACATATCAGATAACAAGATGGCTTGCACCTCTCTAGGTCAGCTGCTGATGTATTAACGATTAAAGAGTCGATCAAATATTAGATAAAAATGGTGAAACTTGGGCTGTTGCTTTAGATATCTCAAAGATATTTCACAGGCTTTGCATACTGCTTTTCTTCATGAGTTGAAAGGTCATGTCCTTTTTCTATAAATAATTTCATGGTAAATTGTTCTGGTTAACTTTCTTCTCTTGTACTTAGACTTTATGAATTTAAGTGCAGTACTAGATTGGCGGAGAGGTCTCATCGTTTTACAGTTGTAATGACTAGATGTAACCAGAAGTTCTGTGTTAACATTTTCTTCTCACGCACTTCTCGCTTATAGAACTTTGATCTTCAAAAGTTTAAATGCATTTTAGATCATCATCTTCTCTTCTTAAAAAACCTGTTTTTTTTTTTTGTTTTGTTTTGTTTTGTTTTTTTTTTGTTCTCTCATACTCAATAATCCTTTGCATCTTAGTGGATTTATTGACTTGCTCAGGGTAAAATGATTGAAAAAACACATAAGGAAGAAATGCTCTGAGAATTTAACACTCACAGAAAACAAGAGAAGCATGGGCTGACAGTGAATAACCTACTGAACGAGCATATGTAAATGAATGGAAAAATTCATGATGTCGGTAAGGGTTACTGTGAATATCAAAAAACAGGAAGTTGTGTGAAGCCATGATAACAATGTCCGGAAAGAAGAAATGTCATAAAAGAGGAAATAGAGTTTATAATGAACGAGGCTTTTTTGTTCATTCAGTAAATGTATTTGTATTAAAATCGCTTTTTCTTTTTGTTTTTGTTTTTTTTTTTTGTTTTTTGTTTTTTGCAACCATGACAAGATTTGATTTACCTTTGTTGTTCTCTCGATGAAAACACTTGTCGTACCATTCCCAATTTTCATGAAGTCCCAAATTATTTTTAACATTCTGTCTCTTCTTTTCATCTCGGGAAGAAAGGGATGCAAACTGTTTAGCATTATCAGTAAAAGGCTGCTTGTCGGTATTTACGCCAGCTCTGATTTTATCAATTTCAGGTACACTTTCTGGGGAAACAAAATATATATTCAAGTAAAAAAAAAGCCACAACATATGCGTACACACACACATACATATATATATATATATAGAGAGAGAGAGAGAGAGGAAAAGGAATAAAAAAATGCTGTATGAACAACTACCAAACTCCAAGCGTTCAGTTGAATGTCCACTCTTACGCTACAAAGATAAATTGAAAAACAACTTGAAACGTCTCAACTTTGATCTGAAAAACTGGGAAGTCCAACTGAAAGGAGGGACATAAGACATGTCTCATTTATTTGAAGATTTTGAAGACAGTAGACTGGAGCAACGTGATCAGTTTCGGAAGCAGATACGCCATCAAAATCCTGCTTCAACAAATTTCATCTGTCAGCGTGGCTTTATCACCCGCAGCAAGGCTTGGCTAGTATCGCACTCAAGAAAGCATAAATGAAATGTTTTCCCCTTACCAGATTTTCTTCACAATTACACAAAGCAAGCATCCTTAAGTGTAAAATGAAGAGCACTGTAGCTGCCGCCAGGCACCATTTGCTACTAAACCCAATGTAAAAATCAGCAGGTTCATTTTTTCGCCGAAGTGAGCCCTGTATTCTTGACCGGCGGCCTTGTCACCCCTTGGGACAATGTGGCCAGAAAATAGTTTCTTATATTTTAGGATAACGTAAAACAATAATAAAGTCTAAACGAGAAGTATGAGACAAAACAGTAAAATTAGAATAAGTAAGTAAAAATATAACAAATAAGCTGTCTTACAGCAACCTTTTCTAAAATATAGGATTTTTGGTCTCTGCGTAAGAAATAGAAACCCCCTTCACAGTCTTTTGGCTTGAGACTTTCTAAGAGGGCAGTCGTAAATTTGTTATCTCCAGTGGCAGCACATTCGTTCGGTACTGTTAGGGAGTAACTCAATTGCCATAGACCACACGAGGTGCCAACGAGGTAATTAACATTTTTTCCGTTCAATGTTCAGCAAACCCTAGACAAATTTTATAGTTAATGAATTTAATTCTTCTAAAGTTTTTATTGCTTTTAGACTCTTCCTTAATTTGTAAAAATGTATTGCTTTGGCGATTCAAACGATTCTTGATGATTTAAACACTTTATAAGTTCCCTTGTTTTTGTTATAACTATTTATGTAAATTTTCATTGTTTATTTTCTTATTTTTTCGAATTTTGTAATTATCTATCCTTGTGTACATTCTTTTTCCAGGTACTCATGTTATTTGTTTGTCTTAATTGCAGTTTTCACAGCTGCACAAGTACTGTAAAGGAAATAAAACCTTTTACAATATATACCCGCAGTTTGTCAGTTCTCTCACGCACGTTTCATGTGGCAATGACAATTACAGGCACCATCTATTGCTGATCCTCATTTATCGTTCACGATAAGAGAACACACACACACACACACACACACACACACACACACACACAAATTAATTGAAACAACTGCTTTAGTTTTCTTTCTTTTACTATATATCCAGTTTTAGACCCACTGGAGTTACAGGGTGTAATCGATTTCTATTTTTTTCTCAGATTAGGTCTTTTGCATCGGTGTGCAGTAATATGAATCTATTTTTAGGATGTGTGATGAAATTTGTTTAGCCTTGAAAAATATTGCTTCATCCGTGATTGCATCCAATTTTTATCACACCCAGACACTTGTCTTGACTGTTGATTAGTTGTCCTACGGCCATTGTCTGCAAAGGACGTTACTCTAAGGAAACAACACTACAAGAAGACACTGGCAAGCCTTACAGAGAGATCGCGGATATTACTGGTATCTGACTTTCAACTGTCAGTCATGTCATCAAGGCAAAGAAACAAACTGGATCCATTGTGGTGATACCGAGCAAAGCGAGGGACCGGATGTTTGCCCTCAGATGTCCAGAAAGCAAATGACCAAAACTGGTCTTTGCATATGTTCCGAAAATAAATATCAAATTCCTATTCGCGAGCCTACGCGAATTTAATTTATCGGCCAATGGGAAGCCCAGAATTAAATACGGGTGTGAATTCCCAAATGACTTGCTGGGACCCACAAAGACGAAATAAATAGCCGTCACAAAAAGTATCGTTGAGAAAGTACGAGCGTAATTAGCACATCCCTTGACCTCGTCAAGCGATCCACTATGCTCGCCCCGCATTTCCCTCTCACCTTCCCCTGAGCTACTTACCCGACCAAAGGAGCAGAGACATCAAAGACATTTCTAACTGACAAATGCTCACACATACATACCCACAAACTCTTTTCAGCGTTTACTGCTAGGAACATTTTAACGACCTTTGAACCCATCCTAAAGACATTACTTTATTTATAAAAATCCTTAATTGATATCTGTGTACATATAAAAGTTGTTTCTATACTCAATTTGATTTTCTTGTTTTATAACCCCTTTTATAACTTATAGTCGGCTATCTACTAACGAGGCCAAATTCAGTTAATCTGGTTCAACACCCAACTACTTTTCACTATAACAGATAACCCACTATACCATCAGTCCAAAAGTGCGGTCGAGAAAGAAAAACAACACCAAAAGACGACGTATACGCGATCAAGGAAAGATTGTAGGAAGACATTATTCGATTTGTTTCAGTTAATTTGCACAAGGGTGAATATATATATATATATATATATATATATATATATATATATATATAGTGAAAAGTGGGTGAACAGTCAGTGTGTAACACTATTACGCGCTGAAGAGTTACAATTAGATAGAAAGATATACCGATAAAAACGAATGGAGATTTTCTGTTTTTTTTTTTTTAATCGCTAAACTTAAAGAAATTCCTCATGAATAAAAAGAAAGCCATGTACTGAGTTTAGACAGCTGATTAATGATCCTGTCTTCAAGCACAAGATATCAAAAACACAGGACAGAGTAGATAATCTCATATAAGCGAAATTGGGAATTATAAAAATTACTTTATATGGAATTGCACTGTAGACAGAATTAGAGTATGAAGATTTCTTTGAGCTTTAAGAAATTAATGACTCTGACAATAATCGAGGAAGTCATCTGGCAAATATCTAAGTAAAAAACAGAAATTTTCTTGTGTAGGAGAAATATGAAATTATAAAATGTAATTAATAATCGCAAGTAAACGCGAACCCGAGGTCATCGAATAGAATCAGTTGAAGGCGAGCTGAATCTGTCCTCTTTTCCATGACTTAATGCAACATGGTGTCAGTGAGGAAGTAATTTACGCTTCACAACCCTGCAAATAAGGACTGATACTAACAAAAATGGCAGTCCCACGTAAGCTGTTTCAGTAACATCCAGCATTTGGAGTGACAATAAAGGCGGGGGGGGGGGGGGATAATAATAATTAATAACCACGTACGTAAAAATGGCGAAAGGTTTCCAGACAAGTTGGACACTAAGACTAATGTTTCAGAAGGGTCGAACCTCTGGAAACGGATTTGGAATAACTACAGCATCGTGACCAAACTGCGCAAAATAAGGAATACTAAACGACATTATTTCTTCATGCTATTGGACCAGGCACGTTGATAGCTTACAATGGTTTTCATTTCGCTTCAACGGAAAACAGAGATGACTTAGACCTAATAAATACCGATCCTGTTTTCCGCAACTTATGTAACCAAGGTATTGGAAAAGTGACTAAAGCCGAGACGCCAGAATAGGACGATTATTATTGCTGATTCGTCCTTGAATTTTATCAAGAATCTCTAAATACCATACCATATTGCTGTCATATATGGGTCAGTCAGTTAAGTGCCATACGTGATACACACTTGGGCGATCATGTCTCGAAAGACGCATGACTGACTGGGCAGAAGATTATCGCCAGTAGGTTGCCATTGCTTTCTGCGGTAGACTGGTTGCCGACCAAGGCTATAGAACCCAATCTATCCTGCTATTTAACCCATAACTGGAAGGAAGAGACGGATTAATACCTTTCCCAAGGGTATTTGCGCGTTAAGTGAATACACTGGATTCAACTGGAATTCGAACCCGGTTTCTCGTTCCGAGCCGATATCCACTGTACCACAACGCACATACCCATATATGGCAGCAATATTCGAGTCATAAATGAATAGTAGACTGGTAAATATCCAAGATACATTCAGGAAAAAAGATTTATAATTTGGATTATATTTCATAATTCTATATTTTTACAACTTCAAGAATGTTCTAGTGGAAAGTCGACATATTAAAACGGTCGTATTAAAAAGTGCTGGCACCGACTAGATCTGTGATTCTTGATCTTTTTTTATCCTATTTTTTTCTTTTTTTTTCTTTTTTTTTTTTTTTATTACTCGTGGACAACTTTTTTTTACCCACAGACCACTTGTTTTATCCCTCGGACACTTTTTTGACTATAGACCATTTTTACTCTTTTTCTTTTTTTGGCGGACCCCGCTTCACAACCATTCTATCAAAAAACAAAACTTATTTTATTTTTTGCTAATAGATATGTTTAGGAATTGTATAGTAAATGTAAATGTTATAACAACATTAATAATAATGATTATGTTTGTAAGCACTTTCGGTCTCATTGGAGAATGCTGGGATCAAGATGGATCCAGTGAGACTTTACCACATGTAGTGTCGTCTTTCTGTTGTTCCAACTTTTCAACGACCCGTCTCATATAATTCATCTTTCCACCATACGCTCAGTAAAACAGTATGTGCATTATTTTGAATGAAAAACTAATTTAATGTGAATAAACATGTATTTCTACTAAACTCTATGGAACATTTATGTACACTAATTAACTCATAAACTATTTTAAAACATATAAGTAATTAATATTTTTTTTTTAATTGCTGATTTATTCATTGAGATCTCTGTGGTTGATGTTACTTCGCGAATTTTTTTATATTCGGCTACAACGATGTCAATGATACACAAAGATCACCACTTTTCGCAATGTCAAGTAATTAATTTATATTAATATATTTTATTAATTTTAATAATATTTAAAATTAATATTATTATTTTTTATGAATATATTAAATTAATTTATATGTAATCTTTATATATAATTTTCCTTTATATATGATATGGCTAATTAATTATATATATAATTATATATGATATGGCTAATTATATATATAATTATATATGATATGGCTAATTAATTTATATGTAATCTTTATATATAATTTTCCTTTATATGTGATATGGCTAAATTTGCAAATGAACTAAATATTAGTGATAGAATTGGAAAAATTTCTACCAAAGAAGCTTACATTTTATTTAAGGACCACAAGCCAAATTTCCAAAATAAATTACAAACTAGACTAATTAATCCCACTAAAAGTGAATTAGGCATAATTTCTAGGGAAGTTCTGAAGAACCTAATAGAGAAGTTACAATCTAATTTACAACCGAATCTTTGGAAGAGTTCCTTAGATACCATAAAATGGTTTGATAATATCAATGACAAATCTAAATCCACTTTCCTTAAATTTGATATTGTGGATTTCTATTCCTCTATATAAAAAAAACTTCTTGTGGATTGTTTAGACTTTGCTAGGGGTTATGTTAATATTTCGGATAGTGACTATAGGATTATACTGGGAGCTAGAAAATCCATTCTCACCTTTGATAATTCTACTTGGACAAAAGGGCCTGAAGATAGTTTTGATGTCCCTATGGGAGCCTATGATTCTGCCCAGGTAGCAGATCTAATAGGCATTTATATTTTAGATATTGTAAGTAGATTCTTAGACCCTAAACTAATAGGCCTATATCAGGATGATGGACTGATATGTATTCCCAATTCCAATGAGCCTTACGCTAATAGAATACATAAGAAAATTATCAGAGCCCTAAATTTTCTAGGTTTTAAGGTTGAGGTTACTTCCAATCTCAAAATTGTAAACTATCTAGATATCACCCTTAACTTAAATTATGGTTCCTACCAACCCTTTCTCAAAGAAAATAGTTCTCCCACCTATATAAATAGTTTATCCAACCACCCCAAGAATATTATAAGACAAATACCCAAGATAGTAAATAATAGGGTTAACCAATTATCATCTAATATAAAAAATTTTCAACGCAAGTAATGAAATTTACGATAAGGCCCTTCAGAAAAGCGGTTTTATTAATAAGTTAACGTATGATAAGCCTGCTATAAACCCAGAATCATCAAAAACTAAAAACACCCGAAAATGTAGAAAAAGGAAGATAATTTGGTTTAACCCTCCTTATTGTAAGCTAACTAATATAAATATTGGTAAGTATTTTCTCAGATTAATCGATAAACATTTTAATAATAATAATAATCCCTTAAATAAAATTTTTAATAGGTTCACCCTAAAAATCAGTTACTCTTGCACCTCTAATATAGATAATATAATTAATTCCCATAATAGGCATATTTTAATGAACCTAAATAATACCGACGTTAAATCCGGAATTGTTGATAAATGTAATTGTAATTCTGTGGATACCTGCCCGGTGCAAGGCAAATGTAAATCTACCCATGTAATTTATGAAGCCCGTATTTCTCCATCTAACAACAAAGACAATTACTGGACTTATATTGGCATGTCCGTGGGCCCTTTCAAACAGAGACTTTACAATCACAAGTACTCGTTTTCGAACCCTAACCAAAGATTCCAGACAGCACTATCACGTAGATTCTGGGAAATGAAGGAGGAAGGGCAGGACCCTATAATCAGCTGGAAATTAATAGGCTCAGCTTGTACCCCTAAAAATTTTCGTGATAGGTGTCGTCTATGTTTATTGGAGAAGATTATGATTTTGAAGTATCT
Source organism: Ascarosepion bandense (assembly GCA_037127315.1). Taxonomy (NCBI): domain Eukaryota; kingdom Metazoa; phylum Mollusca; class Cephalopoda; order Sepiida; family Sepiidae; genus Ascarosepion; species Ascarosepion bandense. The sequence continues at coordinate 1,866,019 of JBBBDQ010002291.1, read as the reverse complement.
TCATCAGGACTTACTTTTGAATCTTAGGAAGGAATTTATTAATAAGTGCCGTCATAGGGCGGATTTTAAAATTTAATTTTAAATTTTCATTTTAAATTTTTTTTTAATTTTTTTTTTTAATTTTAAATTTTTCTTTTTATAATTTTTATGTATATGTGTATGTTTGTGTGTGGATGTGCATATTTGTATATATGTGTGTATATATGTATATATGTATGTGTGCATATATGTATTTTTGGGAAAAAAATTTTTTTTAGCTATTTAAATGCTCTTTTTCATAATATTCATTAATTTTTTATATTTTTTTATATGTATGTGTGTGGGTGCATATGTAATATGTATATATATGTGTGTGTGGGTGTGTGTGTGTGTGTATGTATATGTGAATTTTTTGTATATAGGTGTGTACATATATATATGTGTGTGTATGCGCATGTATGTGTATATAAGTGTGTATGAAATTGAATGTATGTGTGTGTATGTGTATGTATATATGTATTCTTAATCGTAGAATTGTGTGTGTATATGTATGTATGTATGTGTGTACTTCTATATGTATGCATAATTGTAAATTAATTTTTTTTTTTACCTAGCGATGTCTTTATTTAGTTTAATTCAAATGACCTAACTTTTTTAAAATAATTTTATTTTAATTCCTATATCTTTTTATTCCCTCTAGAAATAATTATGCCTTTTAAAGTAAAGGCCTTTTTCTAATACTTCAACGTTTTTGGGAAGTTAGGTTTTTGAATATATCCAGCGTCTGTAATATTTAACAAATTTTCTTTCTTTTCTTTTCTTTTTCCCTCCCTTCCTTCCTTTATCTCTCTTATCTCTCACCTTTTTTCCGTGTTGCTTAACCTTACGTCGATTTAACACGGCTGTCTGTTAATTTTTAGTTACAATTCTCTTTCCTTCTTTTGCGAACCCAGACGATGTCAATTTTTTCTTTTCTTGTTTATTTGATTTTATTTTGTTTTATCTTTTTCTTTTATTTTTCCTTTTTATTTTCTTTTTTAATTTCTTTGCAAGTCTATTTAAGAAGGAAAAGTAGACTAATTTTTCTCCAGTTTTCTCCAGTTTCTGAAAGGATTTTTCTGTTGCTGAGGTGATGTGGGGATCTTCATATCGAAATGGCCATTCAACATCATTGAATTAATCATTTTTTAATTTATATTTGCTCTGTAATATTTTATTACATGGAGCTCTCTTCCTGTATCATTTTTTAATATTAAAATAAAATTTTTAATATTAATTAGGATCGGGTTTTTGGAATTTACCATCCTGCTTTTTTCCCTTGGATTGAAGTATCTGAATTAAAATATATATATATATATATATATATATATATATATATATATATATATATATAATCCTTCCTTTATATATCCTTCTCAGTTTTTGTTCAATTTTTACAATCAAAACATCCGGTAGAAGAGACGCTAACTTACATCGCTTGATCCTGTTTTCTGCTAGTTTTAAAGTTGTTTTTGCTATTTTTAGTATTTTAAGATGGAGTAGACGCCGGATGTGCGTTGTGGTGCATTGGATATCGGAACGAGAAATCGGGGAGCCGAGTTCGAATTCCAGCGGAATTCATTGCATTCACTTACGCGCAAATACCCTTGGGAAAGGTATTAATCCGTATATTTCTTCCAGTTATGGGTTAAATAACAGGACAGAATGGGTTCTATAGCCTTGGTCGGCAACCAGTCTACCGCAGAAAGCAATGGCAACCTACTGCGGGATAATCTTCTGCCCATTCAGTCATGTCTCTTTCAAGACATGATCGCCCAAGCATGTATCACGTATGGCACTTAACTGACTGACTGGATATAATAGTTGGAATCATGACTAAGGTTGAGAGTGGTCATAATGTGGGGGATCAGTTTAGTACTTCATAACAATATGAAACTGATCCCCCACTATTTACTAGTCAATAATATAATACATCTCTTCCCCCTCGAGCTTTGAGTCAAATAACAGGACAGATTGGCTTCTATAGCCTTGGTCGGCAACCAGTCTACCACAGAAAGCAATGGCAACCTACTGCGGGATAATCTTCTGCCCAGTCAGTCATGTCTCTTTCAAGACATGATCGCCCAAGCATGTATCACGTATGGCACTTAACTGACTGAGACGCCGTCGATTACAGTAGAAATTCAAATTCTCAATTGTAATAACCGAAGTGAAATTGCTCGATGTACAACTAAAATATCACCGTGAATCCCCACTTTGCTATTTTTTGTATGGACTCGCAGTAATATTACATGAGATCCCCCAGGGTCCATATGGGCCTTGATTGAGAACCACCGAACTAGATTATCAATGAGACGTTGGTCAGTTGCTGAATCCGAAATCGTCTTTGTATCAACGTTCGAGCTTGATATTATTTCTTCTTCTTCTCCATCTGCCGTGTCTCTTCAGGACGTAGGCGATCATGAGCTAATACTTGGCTCTGTCTCTTGTCACTCTCAATATTTTCCTCTAGGTATCTCTCCCAAAACTCGCTCTGCCATTCATCTGCTAAGGCCAATCAAGTAAGTCTCACGCTGCTTTTCTCTGTCTCTATTTCCCTCTATTAGTCCTGTGAATATTAGATTCTTCAGACCCTCCTTCCACATTATGTGTCGCAGATACCTCCTCTGTCTCTTCTTGATGTTAAGTATGAATTTTCTTCTCGTTTGCATCCTTCCCAACATATCGTTTCTCACGTGCTCAGGCCATGGTATTCTCAGCATTCTTCTGTAAACCCACATTTCTGCTGTTTCAAACATGTCTGTCATCCTTGATAAGATTGTCTAACATTCACTTCCATACAGAAAGACAGACATTACATAGCAATACCATTCTCAGTATTATGATTTTGTGATTTGCTCCATGTTATCTTTCAGAGAAAGCAAGCAATAAATCGAATCAAAACGAACTACTACTTTGTAGAACCGACTCCCAAAAGGATGCTTCCCTGACCACTACTATCTTAACCTGTTCAAATGTAGGATTAACCGTTATTTTTCCGACATATCCGAAGAAACTATGTCTCTCAGTTTGTCACCCTGTACCTCTTGTACAAAGTGAATATCAATGTAAAAAAGAGGAGGATGAAAAAGCTGAAGAGCATTAAGAAAAAAGACTAAAAAAAAAGAAAGGGTAGGGGCTAAAAGGGAAAAAAAGGAGAGATGGAAAGGAAGATGAAATAGAAAAAAAGATAAAAAGAGGAGCAGAGCCTAAAGTTAACCGTTATTTACCCCACATATCCAAATCAAAGTATGTCCCTTACGTTTACTCTATAACCACCTACCTCGTGTGACTCTTGAGCCTTGTGCTAGATAAACATTACTAAAAAAAAACTATTTTCCCTGATACAACTGAGCAGATCATCTGGTTGAAAACACGGAAAAAATCATATTTTTATCATTTTTTTTTTTTTTTTCACGTAACTACAGCGGTCCTAATTCAGAAAATGGAATAATTGTTATCATCCAAGAAAAAGAGAAAGAGATAGAAAACAGTAAAAGAATAAGAGAGAAAGAAAAATCAAAAGGAAAATAAAAAGGAAGAAAGATCCAAGTTGTGGGGACAGAAAAAGAATAAATTATTTTTCACTGGGGTCAGCTCTCATTAAACAGGATCTAAAAAACTGGTTTTATATCTACAAGTTACTTACTATCGTTTGGCTGACACATAAATTGCAACACTAAATTACAGTTCACTTTTTGCAAACTTCTAGGAAAACCACCACAACCATGCTGATTTGTCCATTCTATCGTCAAATAGCTTGGCGAATTCTTTGCAGGATTTCCACTCTGGAAATATTTCTGAAAAAAAAAAGAAAAAAAAAGCAATTATATCATTACGAAATTGTTATACTTTGTTTCAATTAGATCTTTTTCTAATTCATTCTGCATGCGGACCGGATGTAAACGCCATGATGGTAGAGAACAAAAAAAAGCATTGTTTTCTTCGTATAGGTTCCATGCATCACATCAAGTTCATGAAGCAAGACTCCGCAATGAAACCGACACTGGCCAATCACGAACGTTCCCGCGGAAAAAAAAGATATCCCTGGAAACTGCCAAATCGGCTAAAAAAAAAGCAAGTTCCTTGCAACGATCATCAAGTAGTTTCAGGCCGTCAGGCCTTATGATGACACTCAAGGCACCGCCACCATCATCTCCATGAATGCTCCTCCCAAAACGATCATTTCCTAAATCATTTTCCACCCAGCTATAAGCCTTCATCATCGCCAACGCCATCAGGTCTGCATATCCAGCAGAATATAACCATCCTCGTCGACACCACCGAGCTACAAGCTTTCCTTGTCGCCAAAGCCATCACCTCGGCAAACCCAGCCGAATATAATATTCCTCGACGAAACTACAAGCCTGCAAGCAAGCGACTCCGACTCTGCCAAAAGTGACTCCGACTCCGCAACAAGCGACTTTGCTTCCACATACAAACGAATCCGACCCCGCAAGCATGCTACTACTCTTTCGTAGAAAAACAGGTGAACCAGTTAGACCAATCATTCGTTATCACATCGGCACTGTTGGCTTGCTACAAGCATTCCTTTTGAAGTTGTCACCGCGACCCTGTTTCATAGAACAAGCGACCAGCTACGCCAATCCCTCGTCAATTTGACAACCAACGCACCCAACTACGAATCGATCCATCACTTTGACCGCGATCGACCAACACGTACGAACGACCATATCCTGTGACCTGGTCAACCCAACACAAAAAATAGGCAACTCCGTCGCTACACTCGTAACCCACTGCCATCCTGACGAACAGCAACAAAAATCGACATTTCAAGAGTAAGATATCTGTATATATCTGTAAATAAAAGTATGTTAATTTTGAAATCTAATTCTCGTTATTACTTTTCACTCGCAACCAAACACTTAATATAACAAAATGAACAAAACAAAATTTGAAATCGAGTCTTTGACACCAGTTTCCGCACTGTTAATCATTCGGCAACTTAGATTTATTAAGATAGCACACATTTTGAGTCTCACCGTTTACTACAGTTTTGAGTTTCATGCACATAGCGATCCTCCGGCACGAATTAAAAAACAGATTACCCCATGCATAAAGCTCAGAGTTGTACCAAACTATTCTGATATGACATTGTTGTACACATCTAAAGAAATGTCGAACACGATGAACACGATTAGCTCTTTCGGGCGCCATTACAACTGGAAGCGTGGGAGAGTGGTTAGAACGTTCGCTTTCTGACCATGAAGCCGATTTATCAAGAAGGTGACTTCATGATGTTATCAGACTGGAGGGGGCGATCGATCCCAACGTTTGGCACCTTTGGAAATTGCCTGAAAGCGACATCTTTGAAAGTGCAGGGTTAATCAAAGCCTTGTGAGTGAATTTAGGTAGACGACTCTCTTTGAGGAGCCATAGATGGTTGTGTTAGCTCAAAGTCACCAGTCATCGTGACCGAGGGTTTGCATGTCCTGGCCTTGTTCAGACTGATGTTCAGATTACTGTGTTTAGACCACGCTGTGTCCCTGAAACTGTAACTAAAGATAGTTGCAGTATAAACCACAGGTGGACTCTGTGGGTGTTGAACAAACACTAGTGTGCCTGAGCAAGCGTCTGCAATGGGGATTGTCTCGAATACGAATGGCTATTATTATTATTATTATTATACATGGATCGGAATCTATGTATAATCCATTTCCGAGTCGGAGGGTTCATGCGTCCTTCGGGTTAATAAATTGATACTTTGAAAATAAATATTTAACATTATTCAACCAACGGGGCGAGTTCCCGGCAACAATAAAAAACATGCTTCATGATCCCTTTGAAGGGTATATAAGCAAAGTTTCTAGACCAAACAAGTCAGTAAGGAAAAAAAAAATGCAACAATTCACAACACCACGGCTTGATTTTCCTTACTAATTCACCAGTCTTCCTCACCAAGCTACGTGACACACTTTCTTCTTCATTTTTTCTCTTCTTTTTTCTCGTACATACACACAAAGAAATCACTTTTTTTTTTCATCTTAACACGCACCTCCAAATAAGAACTTAAAAAACTTTAATACTCATACACGTAAATGAAAATTAAGTTGTGAAACACAAAAATAAAAATATTCTATATTTTTAAATTCAAACAACTTGTTCGCCTTTTACTTTGTGCGTTGATTCAAATCCGTAATAGATTTTTTTTTTTTTAAATCGAGATCCCCTCCAGGCATGGAAGTAAAGCCACTAAGACAAAAGAAGTTACTGAGTGTGAAATAAGAAGAAAAAGAGAAACATTATTAAGGAGTGAGAACAACAGAAGAGTAACCGAGAAGACAGTACATAATGATCGCCGATGCATTTGAATTTTTGAAGAACAAAGATGGCTGGAAAGCATGGAGCCAGAAATGATTTCCACAGGTGGAAAGTGCGAGAAAGGAAACCATTAACATAGAACTTACGTTGGTGAGGAAAACTGGTGAATTAGTAAGGAAAATCAAGCCGTGGTGTTGTGAATTGTTGCATTTTTTTTTCCTTACTGACTTGTTTGGTCTAGAAACTTTGCTTATATACCCTTCAAAGGGATCATGAAGCATGTTTTTTATTGTTGCCGGGAACTCGCCCCGTTGGTTGAATAATGTTAAATATTTATTTTCAAAGTATCAATTTATTAACCCGAAGGACGCATGAACCCTCCGACTCGGAAATGGATTATACATAGATTCCGATCCATGTATAATAATAATAATAATAATAATAATAATGGCCATTCGTATTCGAGGATACCCGTCTAATTCAACTGTGAAGTGATAAAGCTTTGTTACTAATCTAGTACTACTTTTCATAAAATTTAGATATAGCAAAGAATTCACCCGAACAATTACCATCAAAATTTCTAAATAAATAAATAAATAAATGGCACAGGTAAGCATCTTTACGGCGGGAGAAAGGGACTGAAACCGAGACGCCAGGCCAGGCCCAGTAATATTGCCGATTTTTCTTTGAATTTTATCAAGAATCTCTAAATATACAGCAAGAGCATCAGACTATATGTGGTAGCGATATTCAAGGCATGCGCGCTAGGCAGACTTATAAATATGTGAAATAGATTCAGGAGAGAAAGCTTGTATGAAAAGATGGCGGAAGAAGAGACAGAATGCTTGGCAAAGGGAGAAACTCTACTAAGGGCCACGAGAGATAGGAAGTTGAAGAGAGCCATAATAGACCAAATCCTGTATTGCTCTCACAGTAAAGACAGAATACTTGAAGTTATTATATATGTTTTGTCGAGCTCTCTACGATACCCTCGTATCACCAATATTTTATAGAAAGTTCGAGAAGGAAAATTGTAAAATAAATCAAACCATCTTCTTTTTGTAACCAAACTTTTCATTGGTTTGTTCTGCATCAGCAGCAGCATTTTGCCTCTCTTTCGAAAAAGCGGGAATCTTCCCGCTCTTCAAGCTCCAGTTGGAAAGTTTCCTTTGAAGCCACCAGACCTATTGTTTCCAGCTCACTTTTCTTTTAAGGCAATATATGTTTTCGCCTACTCTTTTAAAAGAAAATAAGCCGGTTTCATTTACCTGACTGAGAAGTTAAGTTAAATATTCAAAACTTTGCAATACCAGCTTTTTGCATTCAACATTTTCTCCTGGTATAATAATTTATTATTGTTTCAACTTCTCAGCTAAACCGCAAGTATTTTTGACATTTTTTATTCACACACACTTTGCTTGCAGATTATCTTCCAACTCATAACTTTGAACTGTATCAAATTATTTGAACATACAAACTGTTTTCCAACTCACAAATTTCCAGCTTACAATTTGAACTGTTTCAATTATTTGTCAACATACAAACTTTTGAACATTGGCTTTGGGCCATTTACAATTCAAAAATATTTTATTGTTTAAACACATATTTCTAAAAAAAAAAGGTGTTTCATTCATTTTTGCAAATATCTGCAGTAAAAGGGAGATAACTTATTTTTACCCCTTTTCTATAATTCACAGTTGTTATAATTAAAATTTATTTACCTCTGTCTTGTGTCTTGTTTGTTCACTTATTTGTACATACATAAAATTGAGAAGCTCTCATTACCCAACAAACAATAAAAAGTAGTTAGGCCGCTACAGTTTCTCGCTGCCCCAATCGTCAGGTACAAAGAACATGAAACAAATAATACAAATGCATAACATAAACCAACAGATTAACTATACCATTTACGCACATTAAACCCACATGTAACTACAGCACAAAGAACAAATGTGCTTAAATGGCAACTGCTTGTAAAACATTGTAATATACCAAGCCTGGAAAGAAAGAAACTACGCACACAGAACATCCTTTACAAATAGTAAATACACACATAACACAATGCTTTAAAAACATATACGGAAAATTAAAAACAAAAGCCAAATCCCACCAAAAATATCATGAAAAATAAGGAAAACAGTATCAGTCTACAACAATAAATTGAAAAAAATGAAAACTTTGTCCGGAGTTCAGTTGAGTTTGGATGTTTGTTTTGTTTGTTTGTCTGTGGTCAAAATATCTCAAAACTGACTAGATGGATTCGGATGAAACTTTCAGGGATTATTGGTCTCATGACTGGCACGAACTGATTAGATTTGGTTTCTGTGTTATTTTTTCTGGTTTTATCAATAAAAGTTTAATTTTTGACTTTCGAATGCCAAATAGTAAATTACCTCCCCTAGATCATTTTAAATACTGAATTACCTCCCTTGTTTCATTTTAAGAGTTCATTTCATTTTAAGATCGGTCGAGTTCTTTTTTTTTTTTTTTTTCTTTTGTATTTTCACTCTTGAAATCGGTCAAGTTCATTGCAGTTTTTTTTTCTCTCTCTCTCTCACTCTCATTTTAATAATCATCTCTTGCTAATCGCTGAGATGATTTCGATATTGCCTTGACGGAGGGTTGTAGTCTTTGACTGCTATTTCTAGTTATTATTATTGTTACGGTGTAGGTCTTTCGCTCTGTTAGTTTGTATTGATTAGTGTGTGTGTGTGTGTATTAATGAATTCAAGTACTGTTGCAAGGAAGAATAAGGTATGGAATTAATCACCAAATCATTTACTTACCATTTGATACTGCTTGTTGGCATCTCCTCCAGCTGACTTATTTGTGGCATCGCCGACATTATAGCCACCGTTATTGTTATTCTGAATCACAGAAAAAAACTTATAAGCTAAAAGTAATAATTTCATATATATATACACACACACACACACACACACAAATGAATAAGGAACGAAGAAGATGTTCGTAACGTTCAAAATGTTAATTTAAAATAGTGCTCAATATAAAAATAGAGCAATTAATATTTATTACAAATTATACTTTAGAACATGTGCAAACTACAATCTACTACAAAATTATACATTTTGTTTCTACATTGAAAGAACAATGTCTGATCTGGTAGATAATAATGATGGTAATAAACGTTATTTTTTAAAAGAAAATTTAAGAAAACTCACTTTCTTTTATGTTTGGAAAACTTTTCGTACGAGGTAAAGAGGGTAGGAAAGATGAGAAAGGAAAAAGAGAAAAATAAAGAGGAAAGAGACGAACACAGAGGAAATAAAAAAGCTCTTTCCTCTCGTTTCTCTCTTTCTCTCTGGTTTTCCTTTTGGTGCTGCAATAATCAAGGCTAAAGAAGCAGAATTTGACGAGAGCAAAATTTAATCATAAAATGCTTTTTTCTTTTTGTTATAATAAAATTTCTATAAAAAAGTCATGCTTGACTTTTTTTTTAACCATGTATGATAATTTTCTCTATTTTGGGGGCTAATTTGAAAAATAACTGGGGCGGCCACCAACTTTTGAACTGTATTGCATATATACATACATACATACATTAATCAACCACTTTAAAAAACACCCTCTCCAAAAATTATAACGGTCAGTGACTTATTCCCCTATCACTAACCCCTACCAATACCTCTAACAAAACTTAATAAATATATAAGTGTTATATATCTGTGGTGTATATACGCGCCAGCCACCGGGAGAACTTAATTCATGACTGAAGATTAACCAAATTAATTTTCTCTATTTTTGGGGCTAATTAAAAAATAAAGATTGCTGATTCAGTCTTGCTTATCGAATTGCAAATTGAAAGTTACCTGAGCGGCCACTCTTCAAGATATTTTTGTATTAATGTCGGTGTCCCCCCAGGGCTATATCTCTATCTCATGGAAGGCACCCACTAGGCAGACCCCAAACTTCTTGCTGTAAACCTACCTCTTGTTGGCAAAATACTAGAAGCCCTAATCAACTCTGGATCGGTTAAGCATCTCACATTGCAGAACCTTCTTTCAGACAAGCAATATCGCGTTCGTTTTAGGTCTTCTTCACAAGTTGAAAGGTTATTGCATTTCTGGACAAACTGCTGATTCAGTTTTTCTTATCGAATTGCGAATTGAAAGTTACCTGAGCGGCCACTCTTCAAGATATTTTTGTATTAATATCGGTGTCCCCCACGGCTCTATCTTTGGACCTACTTTGTTCTTAAATTTCATCAATGACATTCCTAATGGAGCAGCTCTCAATAACACAACCATTTACTCCTGTCTGATCAGTTCGATAAAACCAAATTGGCAGATGCTCTCAAAAATGATATATTATCAGTTGTTAACTGAGGCAAAGGATGGCTTGTTAATTTTAACGCCTCCAAAACAAAACTTCTTTCTATTAATCATCTGAGAGATTCCTTTCTGTCTTTCATTAGCATGGCTGATGCTAACCTCCAAGAGAGTAACTCGTTACGCCGTCTCGCTCTAACTCTCTCCTGTGACAAAAAGTGTAAAGATAATACATGAATAAATTGCTAGATCTGCTTATAAGAAATTCGGTTCACTGTGTCATGCGAGGCAATCTTTCGCACCAGAATATATACTGCATATTTATAAGTTTACTATTTGTACTCGCTTTTAATATTGCTGCTATATCCGGTTTAGGGCTCCTGCAATATATTTATTCTTGATAAAAATACAAAGAATAATCTTTCTTTTGTTCGTCCTGACCTAGCATCTAAACTTCAGTCACTTTTCCACCACCGTAACAAAGCTTCCTCGTGCCTTTTCTATAAATACTAGCGGAAAATTCATTCTTTCTGCACAGCCCGCCGCCAGATTAGAAACCTACAGCTTTCCTCGAATCTAAGTTGATAGCTAGGGTCTTTTTTATTAATCATTTCATCCCATACAAAGCTGTAAAGCCACCAATACAAAGGGGGTTGCTGAGTGTGAAAGAATTAGAAAAAAAAAAAGAGAAGCATTTTTAAGGAACGAGTAACAATAGAAGAAGAGTAACGAAGAAGACAGTAGATAACGAATGATAATGATTTAAATATTTGAAGATCAAAATTCGGTGGAGAGTATGGAGCCGGAAGAGAGCTTCACAATCGTGAAGTGTGAGAAAAGAAATTGTTAGCATAAAAATTACGGTTTAAGCTAGCCAAATCAAATCTAAATTGATGAAACCTTGTTGCAAATTTTGTACAGCGCTTAAATTCGTAACCTAGGTATCCTAGCGAAAAATTCATTCTCTCTCTTCAAGTTTTGAAGTCACATTTGCCCAACAGTCAGATGTGAAACAGCAAAGGAAAGCCTAAATTCTAGCAAACACATCAGCATCAAATATGTCTTCACAAAATGTGGGAGAAACTGTTATTCTAGAATAAGCTAATGGCCGTTTGAGGCATCATCCGAAGGAAAATGATTATCGGCGCAGAATTTGGAATTGGCAAACCGAGTTCAAATTCCAACATAGTTTGCTTTTGCACTGTAATATTTTCCCTTTACAATCCACTAACTTAAAAATAGGTACTGTAGTAAGTGCAAAATAATAACTCCCACTCTCTCTTTAAATTCGTGAGCCAATGCGAGATTTATATAGATATATAAACTGAGCAGAAATGAAATTAATAAGAGAAGGGTACCTGAAGTCATGTAAAAGATTTTGTTTATCGTATATAGCGTTGAAGTTCTCACCAATGTAAAATTATTCACCTATTAACAATCCATGAAAGCTAAGTATCTCAAACGATTTCTCTTCGTCTACTTTGTGCTGTTTCTTATTTTATTTTAAAATGTTATGTCAATTTTCTAACATTCCCTGAAGAAGCGTCTTTAAAAGTACTTAAAATTAGATAAAAAATTAATGTCAGAATAATTTCCTAAATTGTTAAAATTACTGGGTAGTTCAAAAATTATATAACAAAGGCGTTCACGTTGTATTTGTCAAGTAATTTTTACAGATATGTGCTCTTTACTTAAAAATGCTCAAAAAACAACCACATCTGCAGTGAAACAAATGCTTCTGTGATATTATAAGCTAAAAGTAAGTAATATTTGTTTAAACCTCATTAATTAAACTTTAAAATCAGTTATTCTTCCTCAAATAATGTTTCAGAAAAGTATATTTTAAAGATGTCTTTTAATAAAGAAAATTATAATGTGCAGATTGATTTATCAAAATGGCCGATTTTAGCGATAAAGAAAAACATTTCAATGAATATAAATTCCTTTTAAAATACAGCAAAGTATTAAATTTAATCTGTTAGTTTGGATTTAAAACGAAAATAAAAAATCAAGAAAGATTCTTGATTTTCTTAAATAGATTTAAGCCTTTACGTTTTTTCTTTTTTTTGGGGGGGGGGGGGGCAATAGGCTTCCAAATTGGTATCGATTATAATGGAATATTGCAGCACTCTCTATGAACACTATGGTAGACTAAGTCTATCATGAATAAATAAGCAAGAACTTACAGATTGAGTCGCGATTATACTTGATTAGAGTCTCTCTTAGTCTTGTTAAACTCTACTTTCGAGCAGAGATGGACTCAGACGAGGCTCTGTCGAAGAGTAGAGTCGTTTTGGTTAGGAAAACAAAAGCCCAACCCAGTTTAAGGGCTTAAAATCACCACATTGATTGCACGTGTGTCACATTCGCCTGGGAAGAAAGGTGATAAATACCGTCTAACTTACGGATTGAGTTGCGATCATTTTAACTTTCTCAGCTGACATGAAGTGGAAAGTTTAAAAATGCAAGGTCAATCGTTATCTACTGTCTTCCTGATTACTCTTCATATTGTTCTCGCTCCACAATAATGTTTCTGTTCAGTACTACTTTCACACACAAAAGTGGCTTCACTGTCTTGCATAGGGAAATTTAATTTTTTTTTTAAATCTACTTAAAAAGTTCAAAATAAATCCAGATGATTTAGTGATTCAAGATTGTAATCATCAAGGGAAATAACTATTAACTGTAAATTATAGATTCAGTCAGTTAAGTGCCATACGTGAAACACGCTTGGGCGATCATATCTCGAAAGAGACATGACTGACTGGGCAGAAGACTATCCCGCAGTAGGTTGCCATTGCTTTCTGCGGTAGACTGGTTGCCGACCAAGGCTATAGAACCCAATCTGTCCTGTTATTTAACCCATAACTGGAGGGAAGAGACGGATTAATACCTTTCCCAAGGGTATTTGCGCGTAAGTGAATGCAATGAATTCAACTGGCATTCGAACTCGGCTCCCCGATTTCTCGTTCCGAGCCGATATCCACTGGACGCACATCCTAAATTAGAGATTACCGTTCCTTATTGATTTTATGAATAAGATAATCTGAATGTAGAAGAAAAAATAAAATAAAATAATTTACTTGTACTTTTTATACATAATACACAAAGAAACAAGCTGCAAGAGAAAAAATTCAATTATATCTTTGGCTCATATATTTTCTTATGGAGTGCTGGACAATTTTCACTAAAATGAAGCAACAGAAATGAGTATACTATGGACCAAAACATGTGAGCAATGATAAAGTTTTAGAAAAAACGAAAACAAAAAATGAAACTTATACTTAACATCAAGACAAGACAATTGAGGTTTTTAGGGCACATAATTGCGATACTATCGCCCGCGGAGATACTTTCCCTTGTTTGGTTTAATACAGCAGAGAGAGAGAAATTGATATTAGGAATATTAATAGTTATGCTTTATTGTAATGTGCGATGTGAGCTTAGGTAAAAAAACTATTTTAATACTATCAAATACTTGTAAAATATGGGGAATAGAAAATTAAAATTTTTTAATACTATCATGAACTTCTAATATCCGGGGAATATAAAATCTATTTCTCGGAAAGAAAAGGAAAAAAATTTTTTTTTCTTCTTTCGTGTTTGAAGCGGATATTTTCGGTTAAGCTAAAATCTTTGAGCCAAAACAAGTGTCAGAATTATTTGATGGGGTCAGACGGGGTTAAAGTCCCTCAACAGATGTTTCTGGGAAGCAGAAATCTGTGGGAAATTGGAAAAATCGGAATACAATGTGAGCTGGCGATATCTCATTCGTGGAGCTAAACCCCTTTCGCAAATCGAGTGGGCGGAAAAAGATTTCATTGGCCGAAGGCTTCGAGCCGGCAGGATCCTCAGAGAGGATTGAAAATGGTTACAAAAATCCGGACTCGGCGAGAAAAATCAGTTTTCTCAGTTGCTTTTCAGTTAGTTTATTTTTGGAGTTTGCTGAGTAGCTATCAGTCGAAATGTAACGACTGTGGAAAAAGGTTCCCAACCAGGGAGCCATGGCCCACAGCAGGTCGCCCACCATAGAACTTATGGCTAAAGAGTTAATTTCGAATGAAGCCTGCCGCAGATTAACTTAAGGAGTTAATTTGGAATAATGCGCCTTTGGTATGAATCCCGAAAGAACGTTATTGTTTTTTTTTAATCACGGGAAAATCGAAAATTCTGATTCTTCGTTCGCTCTACTCCGTTAAACTCCGGTAAAGACCCGAAAGGACTTTGCTATTTTAGAAGTTACACAGAAAATTGACAGCCCTGATTATAGAGAATATGTGAGAAGACTTTAATGAAAATTTGAAGAGCTCTGTTTACTTTAACGAAACTTAGACAAGACATTTTTATTTAAGGATTGGAAGCTCTGATATTTTTAGCGAACTTTCTCTCTCCGTTGTAACCAGAAATTCGACAACTGTATTATCTGCTCCTATGAAAGAAAAAACATCGTTTTTATATATATATATATATATATATATATATATATATATATATATATATATATATATATAATGACATTCTTCGTAGCTCTCCAGGCGTGTTCGACCTTGTTCATTTATTTTATTAATTTTTTTTTTTTTTTTTTGGTGTCGTATTTGTTTATTTTTTTTTAACCACAAATGTGCATCAGTGTACGGACTGGCTCTAAAAGGCGACTACTAAAATTGCAGACGTGACCTCTGGGATCAAATCACAACGTGGGATAGTGGCGCTTTGTTGCAAAAGACGTCTTGTAAACCAGCTTTTGTGACGATATCATCGGACGAGAACATCACGACCAGCAACAGCGACGAAACCAACCGGCCAGCCGGGTGGCAGTGTCACAACTGGGATCGTCACGACCGTCAACGAGAACGAGCGTCACATTAGATAGGCGGCCAGCCCCGGGCACAAGGTGTCACATAATGAAGAAAGAGAGTTTAGAAAATCTTATACTCATAAGACAGATTGAAGGCAAGAGGGGGCAAAGGAAAACAGCACATGAGATTCTTTTTAAACATTAATAAATAGATAGAAGGTGCATCAAACCAGAAGTAGCAGCCCTATGCAATGCACAGACGAATGGTAGATTTGTAAATGTTCAAAATGGATTCAGGCGAAAAAACTGTCTGGCATGACACAGTGAACCAACTTTCTTAGCTATAGCCCCCAGCAATTGATTTAATATAATCCCTTCACACCATTAGAAGCCGTAAGCCCAAGAAGGTGTAAAATGTTGCTCTACTGGAGTTTAGCATCATTCCTGCTGATAGCAGACAGAAAAGGTCCTCTGTGGTGATTAAATGAAAGCAATTTTGTTCTGGGAGAGGTATTTCTTTAATAAATATTCTTCTGTGATATTGGGAGTTGTAAATCCTATCTGTGATCCATTAAACTAACATTTCAAAGATAAAAACTAATTTTCAAAATAATAAAAATTAATTCGAAAGGAAAAACAAAAAATATATATTTATCTCACCTGTGAATCAAAGAGTCGATTATTATTCTTTCGAACTTTAGTATTTTCATTCAATCTGTTGTTGCTTCCACGAGGAGAGTGCAAATAGATGTCCCCATTGACAAAGGTCAGCATGAAAAGCAGAAAGAGGCTGTTGATAGGTGCCTTCCACATTCTGGTCTTTTTGAAGAATCAAAATCAAGCGATAAAATAATATTTTCTTAGGAGCTAGCATAATAACTTTTAAGAAAAAACATTTTTAAACAAATATACACACAAAACTGACAAAAAAAGGTTCAAAGTTATGGGTATGTGTGAACTATACTGTAAAATGTTATCTCTATAAATTGCAATAGTGCATCCATATATATATATATATATATATATATATATATATATATATATATATATATATATATAGCTAGTGCAGGTTGATTTTAGAACTGTGGCATTGCACACAATCTGGGGGATTGACATGATAAATAATAACACAAAATATTTTTTCCAAATTCTTACTGTTTTTAAAGAAAAACGTTTAAATACTAAAAACAAAATTGTAGCATAAAAAAATTAATAATTTTCTAGTGTTTTACAAATTTTATTTGGACAAGATACTTGACACATGCACATTATTAGTAAATCACAAGTAGTGAGTACCTGGCATTGCATTGGATGGGAAATGTAAGAATTCCCATGGGAAATTTAAGCGTTGTTCCTTGTAAGGGGAAATGTACCACTATGCAGAAGGAGGATAGTTGGCAGTGCCTATTTGTAGTACTGATAGTTGCAACACTAACACAGTACGATAAAATGAGGCTGGGTACATGTTAGAGCTTTCCTTCTGGGTTGTCTGTACTAAATGAATGTCTATATGAATAAATTTGCAAGAGGTGTGTAAGTTTTGAAACAAATTAGAGGGAAAATGTGGAAGTGTATGTTAATAGAAATCAGTGAGGATACACACATATCTTCAGTTTTATATATATATATAAATTTTAAAATAAACTGCTTGGAGAAAAATCCCAAGCAGATCCTATTAATATAAATTATTAAAAATTAAATACTAAAACTGATCCAGCCAGAGGACTCAATGAAATTAAACTTATTTATTTATAGAACCAGTATATATATATATATATATATATATATATATATATATATATATATATATATATATATCCAGGTGAAGAGAACCAACAGTTTTAGAATTCAAAGTTCTCTGGCATTTAGTTTTAAAACAAAGTGTACAACAAATATTGTAGAGTATCATATAATTTGGTTTTTATTTAAAATTAATATAATTTACATTGCTACACAGAAATTTCTATGTTTGGAGATTTTATCTCATTATCAGGCAATGTTAAACTTATTATTGTGAAAATGTTCACAACACTGTGCTAACATTGCCTGATGACAAGGTAAAATCTCAAAACAAAGAAATTTCCATGAAGCAATGTAAACTATATTAATTTTAAATAAAAAACAAATTTAATCATATATATATATATATATATATATATATATATATATATTTTTTTTTTTTAATTCAGATACTTCAATCCAAGGGAAAGCAGGAAGGTAAATTCCAAAACCCCGATCCTAATTAATATTAAAAATTTTATTTTAATATTAAAAAATAATACAGGAAGAGAGCTCCATGTAATAAAATATTACAGAGCAAATATATATATATATATATATATATATATATATATATATATATATATAATAACAAGACCGACTCTGTAAGTATCTAAATCCTAAAATTATACGAAAATAAACTTTGAGGACAACAAATAACAGACAGAATCTAACTCCGTTATTGTCCGTCGCTATAAGGCGTTGGACAAGAGGGGGAAAAAAAAGAAAACTGCGGAATACAGACAATACATACAATATCCCGTAGTAAAGAAAAAAAAACCCAAACGGAACCAACCACAAAGAAAGAAAAAGTGCTCGATACAGAACTAACCAAAGCGGAATAACAAAGAGGAAGCAATGTAGAGTAAAGACACGTAAAAAAATCACAAGATCGCCAAAACCTACCGCGGTTTCACACAACGGCTCGTCAGGGCCGTTGTGTGAAACCGCGGTAGGTTTTGGCGATCTTGTGATTTTTTTACGCGTATATATATATATATATATATATATATATATATATATATATATATACTGCATTTATAACTATTATAAGCATCAACATGAGTCCCTTCTATTTTTGTTCTGAAGAAAAACATTTCAGACAATTATAGATTATAGCCATTTCTTTCTAGTCAAAACCTTCTTAGACTTCTGGCTTAAGGTTTTAATCCAGAAAAATTTAGGACACTTTAGGCTTGTATTCTTTCACTGGTTAACCACATTAAACACATGCACTTCTTCTTCTTCTTCTTCTATGTGCCCTGTCCCTTCAGGACGTAGGCGATCATGGCTCTCCATGTCTCTCTATCCCTTGTGGCTCTTGTGGCTCTTAGTATGTTTGCTCGTTGCTCCTGGCAACCCCCGTTCCGTCATCCACCTGATCAGACCCTGCAAATATGTTATCCGCTGCCTTCCTCTGTCTCTCCTTCCTTCTATCTGACCAGTCAGTATCAGGTTCTCCAGGCTCTCTTTCCTCATTGCATGTCCCAGGAACTTCAGTTGTCTCTTCCTGATGCTCAGCATCAATTTCCTTTTTGTTGCCATTCTTTCTAACACTTCGTCGTTGCTTGTATGCTCAGTCCACGATATCCGTCGCATCCTTCTGTAGAACCACACTACAATTAGCTAAAAATGTATTTAAGTCTATACGACCCACACCTGCAGACATTAAATATGGGAGATAACTCTTGTATTTTTGAAAAAGTTATTCTCCATGCAAAAGTTAACTCTCTTTTTATAGGATTATATTACTAAAAAAACTGTTATTTTAAAGAATTCTCTAAAAGAGTTATATTTTTTAGGATTATATTACTAAAAAAATATATATTTTAAAGAATGAATTCTCTAAAAGATATATTTTATAGAATTATTTCTCTAAAAGAGATATATTTTATTGAATTTTATATTTTATTGAATTATATTACTAAAAAGATATGTTTTAAAGAGTTAATTCACTAAAAGAGATATAGTTTATAGAATTATATTACTAAAAACATATTTCAAAGAATTCTCTAAAAGAGACATATTTTATAGAATTATATTATTAAAAATACATATATTTAAAATAATTACTTCTCTAAAAGAGATTTTATGGAAATAATTCTCTAAAGAAGATGTATTTTATAGAATTATATTTCTAAAAAATAGATATGAATTTACTAAAAGAGGTTTTACAAAACTATATTCCTAAAAAGTGTATAAGAGTTTACTAAAAGAGATATATTTTATAGAGTTATACGAAAAAAAAAACATTCTGAGGAATTAATTGAGATTTATTTTTTTAGAATTATATAACCAAAAAAAGACATATTTTAATGAATTAATTCATTGAAAAAGATATTTTCTAAATATTTAAATCTCTCAAAAAATATTTTAAACATTTAATTCACAAAAGTACATATATCTTTTTAGAATTATATTACTAAAATATATATTTTAAAGAATACATTTATGAAAGAAGATATGATATATTTGAAAGAATTAATTCTCTACAAGATATATATTTTATAGAATTATATTATTACAAAATATATATTTTAAAGAATTAATTCACAAAAAGATTTTATACAATTATTTTACTAAAAAGTATATTTTAAAGAATTGTATCACTAAAAAATATATATGTTAAAGAATTCACACTAACATATATTTTATAGAATTATATTAAAAAAAGATATATTTTAAAGAATTAATTCTCGAAAAAAGATATATTTTATAGAATTATTTCTGTAAATAAGATATTTTATAGAATTATTTAACTTAAAATATATGTTAAAACATTCACTAAAAGAGATATATGTTATAAAATTATTAAAAATGATAGACTTTAAAGAAATTATTCATGAAAAGATATATATTTAAAAGAATTATTTCTCTGAAAGAAATATATTTTATAAAATTATATTATTAAAAAAGATATATTTTAAAGAACTAATTCCCTAAATAAGATATATTTTATAGAATTATATTCCTAAAACATTTGTTAAAAAGTTTACTGAAAGAGGTATATTTTATAGAATAATGTTACAAAAAAGAGATATTTTGAAGAATTAATTCTCTAAAAGAGATTTATTTTTAGAATTATATTACCAAAAAAGACATATTTTAAAGAATCAATTCACAAAAAGATACATTTTAAAGAATTAATTTACTAATTAAGATACATTTTCAATAACTATATTGCTAAAAATATATATATGTTAAAGAATTCTCTAAAAGAAATTTATTTTCTAGAATTATATTACCAAAAAATACATATTTTAAAGTATTTATTCACTAAACAGATATATTTAAAAGAATTAATTCATGCAAAAATATTTTAATAATCACTTCTCAAACAAAAGATGTTTTAAAAACTTTATTTGCAAAAACGTATTTTTTAAGATAAAAATTATCCAAGATAGATTTCTAAAGACTTAATTGATTAAAAGAAATATTTTTCTGAATTAATTCACTTTAAAAAGATATATTTTTAAAGACATAATTCTTTAAAAAAAAAGATATATTTTTGAAGACATAATTCCTAAAAAAATATTTTTATACACTTAAAAAAAAAAATAATTAATAATAATAATCTTACTCCCAACCAGAACAGATTAGTTTTTTAAAATAGTCTTTATACAAATTTAAATTGAGCATAGTGCAAAAAATGATAGTTTACAAATATTCAAAAGAGACATTTTTCTGAAAAAATTCTATTCTGGTATCAAGTAGGGTGTTTCTAAATAAAGGTATTTGAAGCATTACAAGTAAGTAGTGTTTAAATCAGATTATGGACTTTCTTCAGCATATAAACATATTTGGAGCTATTCTTTCAGTGAAAAAAAATGTAGTATTAATTTCCTTCATATATTTTGAAAATTAATGATAGTAAAGATTTTAGACAAATACTCAAAACTTGTCATTAGAGATCAAGAAAACAAATTTAGTTTCCTATTTGGGTCTCAGTTCTAGCAAAAAGTAACCAACCACCCCCTCTCCCACACACACATAAGCGATTATGTCCCAAAAGAGACATGACTGACTAGGGAGAAGATTTTCCTGCAAAAGGTTGCTATTTGTTTCTGCAATAGACTGGTTACAAACCAAGGCTACAGAACATAATCTGTCCTACTATTTAACCCATAGCTGAAAGGAGAAATGATGGATTAATACCTTTCCCAAGGGTATTTGTACGTAAGTGAATGCAACAAGTTTAACTGGAATTCGAATGCAGTTCTCTGATTTCAAGATCCCAAGAAAACAAATTTACTCTTTTGTTTGGTTCTTAGTTCCAGCAAAATTTAACAGCCATGACTCCCCACTACACACACATAGTGCCATGACTAGGAACCAGACAATATTTTTTTTTTTTAATCATATCACCCTGAGCAAGGCGGTAACGCCACTGATGTGCAGGGGGTTACGTAAGAGTGAAAAGATTGGAAAAGAGAAAGCCGGAAACCACATCCTAAACAGGGAACAAGGGATGAGCCTCTTCACCTGTTCAATAGACGTGGGTGGCTAATATATAAAATTCAAATGCTGGCTGAATCTACTTGCATTCACACTGATCTCCTTCAGAAAGGCATGAATTGATTTATTTGGTTTTTTACAGTTTACCAACTCTTAATAGGTAATGCTAAAACATATTTTGATTTGTAACAATAATTCTTTTTTTGCATATGACAATAAAGATGATAATTCTGAACAATGTAAATAGTCTAACCCTAACCTCATCTCAGAAGTATAGACAAATAATGAATTTTTAAAATACCAATGATTTTTATTCTCAATGCAAGTCCTGTTATTTACTCCATATCTGGAGGGAGAAGAGAGGGTTTCATACCATTCCTAAGAGTAGTTGCACATAAGTGAATGCAGCAAACCTGACTGAAATTTTAAGTTGGCTCCCCAATTTCTCATTCCAAGAGAAATTCAAGAACCTACACTGAACTTGTGCAAGTTTCTCATGCCTCCACCTCCAATTCTATAATAAGACTCCTCCCACCAGTACTATATTCCTACATCTCAATTGTCATGAAGTTGTGTTCATATAAAATATAAATTTTTTTTGGAACCTAATTATATAAAATAATGGATCATATGCAATATAGGTGAACAATTCAACTAGAAAAATTGAAAATAAATACAATTTATCTAAATACAAATCAAAGACACATCATAATAAATCATTCCATCTCAATGTAGGTAGAAAAGTAAATGTTGATGAGATAACTAGGGTCATAAAGCACTGTCCAAGGCCCCCAATCAGACCCCCCTACTCCAGGTTCTTGTCAGGGTTTCAGGGGTAGCATTTGTCGGCCATGAACCCACATCCCTCAGCTCAGTCACATTATCACCATTATCCAATATATGCTTGTAATCTGCACTTATTTCATCAGTTTATGTACATATAACAACTTTATCCACTAACCCTCTACCTTGAGTGGCTATCAGCCATGTGGTGGGTGAAAAAAAAAGTAAATAAAAAATCTCGGCAAATGACAGGCATACCACCAACACCAACCAATGACAGGCATATCACCAACACTAGGATTGTTAAATGAGGATGAATGGGTGAGTTAGTGCTTTGGGTAAATCACTTTCCCATAATTAGCTATAGACAGCCTAGGAAGATAATGTATTGATTGTAGTAGCCAGTATCAGTAGAAAGGAGTTATACTTAGTTTCAAATTTAACTGGATCCTGTAAAGTACACATGAGGATGTTTTTTGTTTTTTTTTAATCAAATAAAGAAGAAAACTTTACAGTTTTAAAATTGTAAATGTTTTACCTTATTGGTGGTTGGTTACTTACTGGACTTAATTTCTTCTTTGTGTTAGTAACAAACACGGGCGTTGAATGATATCTCATCAGAACAATCTTGCACTGAGTGATCCAAATAGATGAAATAGCTTATTATATATATAAGCCTTACAATGTTATCCTGCAGCCCCTCCTCTCAGTCTTAAACAATATTGCATGCTTCAAAGATTTTAAAACGAATAAAAAACGGAACTGCGCCTTAGTTTGTGTATGTGTTCTTTTTTTATCTGTCGTATTTTCCACACAGTCAAACCTTCTTGTTGACAATAAACATTCACAGGATTTCCTTTTCTTAGATTGAGAAAAATTTTCATAAAAAAGTTGATAGTTTTATTGGTCCATATACAATTTTAAGGTGTCATCTTTTTTTTTTTAGTTTATTCATATAAACCTCGAGACAATTAAGACAGCAAATCACTTAAGTTAAAAACTTCTTTTTTCTTTTCTTTTTTTTTTTCTTTTTTGTTAAATAAGTGTCTATATAATCATGACATCATATAGTAGAAGCTGCCGTTGGCTGTTTTATTTCACCTATTTTTGTTTTATTCCCTCCCAAATATCGAAGGCTGATATTTATTTGCATAATCCCAAGTAAGTTCGTTTTTATTGTTATTATTATAAAACTATTTTTGTCTTTCATCTTTTCGTGTGAAGATTTCATGCACTTACTTTTGTTATTTGCTTTTAAGCATTTTACTTCCGTCTTTCTCTCACTTTTTTTTTCTAACTCAACAAGGTATCTGTGCTTTTTTTTCCCCCCGGTTTATTGTACAATTTACATTTTACACAACGTTTGATTCCACGTGATGAAACTATAAATAAAAATTTGAATCATGAATCTATTAAAGGCAAGGGCTACAAAAAAGGTCCGTTCTTTCTTTGAAATTATAAATGATATTGACACATCACATTTTTACATGTGATTATATTGATTAAATCTAGAGAGGGAAAAAATCTAAAAAAAAAAAAGTTAAAGTAGTAATAATAACTACACACATACAACGAGGTTAGACAAGGAAAATGAAGGTTAATTGTTGTTTATTTTTCTTCAGCTTTTCCAGTGTTTTTAAAGTTTTTCTTTCATGATGACTAGCTAGAGAGCGTTGTGTTATCCCAATCGATTCCAACCAATTTATAGCCATTTTTTTATCAATATTTTTCCCTTGTTTAAGTTATTATCAGAAATATTAAAAATATATATTTTATGCAAGAAACTAAAATCGAAGCTTATGAAACTATTGGATGGTCATGTGAAATGCTAGCGTGGTAGAAGTATCGGAACGATAGAGGATTTTACGATGTGTAAAAATCCTTAAGGAATGAGAAAGGAAACTGAAAGATTTACGGTGAAAATCCTTAAATAATTTGAAACTCAGAGGTACTAACCTTTAAAACGTAACATAAAGGAAATAAATGCAGTTATCCCAACATAGGGTGAAATGGAACATATTAATTTGTTTCAGGCACACAAGTTAAATTAAATTTAATTTAAAGGAAGTAAAAGTCTAACTTGTCCCAATATTCCGGGGTCATTCTCAAAGAGAATAAGAAGCTGATGAAAGGAGTATCCAAGAGTTCTGGCTAGCAGGCCAGTAAGAGCGAATAAAAAAAGAAAGAGAATTGTCTCTCTGCTGGTTTTGCTGATCAGCTGCCCCTCGGGAGTCACTTTGTTTAATTAATTCAGCACTGAACACATTTATTTATTTATTTATTTATTACTTATTTATAGTGGATGGTTACAAGTGAAAGGGGAGACTGGATGTGCTTCTTATTTTATCTATCTATACTTTTTTATAAATGAAACTCTGTGTGTGTGTGTGTATGTGTGTGTGTGTGTATCCGTTACCTATAGACTTCAAAACGGCTGAACCGATTTTCTTGAAAATTTACACAGTTGTACTATAAGCATCTGCGAGTGTTCTTAGCTAGGTTTTGTGTCGAGGTACCCCCGATAAATATCGAAAATCGATAATCGAAAAAATCGGGTTATAGAAGGAGTGGTCTGATTTTAATCAAATTTGATACACTCATAGACAAAGACATTCAGAAGTTTCAAGGTTGCAGTTCTTACAATAGTGCAGAAAATCAATAATATATATATATATATATATATATATATATATATAAGGCAAGATGTTTGTGTGTGTGTTTGTTTATCTGCCTGTATGTCTGTATTTTTTCGGCTTTTTTATTTTAGTTTTTGCTTCGGGTTTGGCTCTAAGTAGGTATAATTGTAGTTCTTAGTCTCAGCCATGATACCATTTACTCAGAGGACTTATTTAGCCTTCAAAATTTAGTTTACGATGAAGTAAACTTATTTGATATCGATACCAGGAAATCAAAATTTGACTTACATCCATTTATTTTTCTTTCAGTCTATGGTTTCGCTTTAACCGGAAACAACTATTGCTTTTTAGTCTTTTGTGCCAACATCCAAAGTGTCTGAACTCCAGGACCATGGATTAGTTTTAAAGCTTTCATTACACCCGAGCAACGCCGGGCTATACTGCTAGTAACCTACTAATTCTAACAATATCATTTACATTACTGTCTCTTTTGTTTTTACAAATATTTTCACAGCTTCTGCTCTGACAAGTTTCTTTTCCTGGTGCTCCAACATGGATACTAGACGGACATCAAGGTCACACTCTTTTACCAGCAAAATAGTCAAATGTAACTGTCACTTCTAATCTATCAGTTTGTTTTTTTTCGAATATCCCATCTGTGGAACTCCCTTCCGTATACTTGCTTTCCTGATAGCTACAATCTCCAAAAGTTTTAATGCAACATCAGTTGCCATCTCCTACCTCCCTAAATCCCATTTTTTCTTCAGTATTCCCTGTACCCAGTTTTTCTTTCTCTGCAACCCCCTGCACACCAGTGGTTGTTCTGTGTTGCTTAGTGTGAAATGATTATATAAACAAAAAAAAGATAATAAATAATACTTGTTTTGTTGTTTCCACATCTTACTGTTTCTCATTTTTACAAATATTTTTGTATAAATATAGGTACCTTCATTTCATTTTCGATATCTAAGTTTTAAATTAGAAGTTAGCTGAAGAGAGTGATAAGAAAGGACTACAAATAAACTGCAAGAAAACTGAGTCATCAGCAAAAAGGGCAGCCCAATATGACAAATACAGGTCAGGGATACTAGAATCAAGCAGGTACAAAAATGCAAATACCTGGGAAGTGTTAAAACAGAAGACAGAAAGTGCGACACAGAGATCAGAAGGCGAATTGGCATGGCGAAGGAAGCATTCCAAAAGTTGAGTAAAGTATCAAGAAACAGGACAATTTTACTAGAAATAAAGAAAAGAGTACTAGATTGCTATGTGTTGTCAGTTCTTCAATATGGCAGTGAATGCCGGACAATATCATCAAAGATGAAGGAAAAACTTAAAGCAACTGAAATGCGGTTCTACAGAAGGATGCTGCAAATATCATGGATCGAGCATGTGAGCAATGATGATGTCTTAGAAATAATGGAAACAAAAAGGAAATTTATACTCAGCATCAGGAAAAGATAGCTAAAGTTCCTGGGACATGCAATGAGGAAGGAGGGCTTGGAGAACCTGATACTAACAGGCCAGATAGAGGGAAAAAGAGACAGAGGAAAGCAACAGATAACATATTTGAAGGATTTAATCAAGTGGACGATGGAACAAGGGTTGCATGGTATAACAGGAGAAGGCATGCTAAGAGCCACCAGGGATAGGGAGACATGGAAAGCCATGATTGCCTACATCCTGAAAGGACAAGGCACATAGAAGAAGAAAAGGAAGAAGAAGAAGTAGTTTTAAACTGCATTTTTAAAAATAAAAGCGTTTTCTTGAAACTTCAACTTTAGCTTAATTGAAAGCTGAATGATTAACTTTACTATTTTTTTGTAAACAAAATACACAGGTGTATTTTAAACAAAGTATATTCATTTGAATTTAAACTTTTAAGATTTTTTTCTTTAATTTTCAATTTTTCAAACAATTTTTGTAAACAAAAGTTAATTCTCAGATTTAAAAATCTTACAAAAATAAAATACTCATCTCTCACATGTGATTTTTGAAAAATTAGAAAATTTAAAGTTAAATTAATATGATCTGAAACAAATATGGCATAAGATATAGAATAAAATTAATTCTTAATCAGAAAGTTCTGATCTCTCTGTCTTAAATCAGTTCACACATATGGATGCATGGTGACCAAAAAATGACATAATAACATAACTCAATTTAACATTTAATAACATTTGAAATACATGACCTTTTAATGGTAAGCCTCTTAAAAGTTTCCATAGTAAAAAAAAATGTGCAGTTTAACATAAATAAAAAAAAATTAAAAATTATTCTAAAAATCTTAATTGTAAATGATTTGTATTAAGCTTTTCAATTTTCGATTTGTAAATAAAGTCTTTATTTAATAAATTAATAACAAAAGACATTTAGTAACTGGAAGAAATTTAAAAGACGTTTGAAACTTTAATTAACAAAGAAAAAAATGAAAATAATTCTTATAAAAATTTATTATTCACTCAGAATTGTTTCTCTCAGTTCATAAAAAAATTCATAAAGCATTTTTCTAGCTGCTGCATTACTGTAAATTTTCTTTTACAAAAATGTAATGATCTAAAACACATTTGAAAACTGTGTATAAATTATCTAAAATCAAAGGAAGATTAGGGAATTTTACAAATCATGACATGGTCCCCTAAGTCTCCAGAGATTTCATCTATTGAACTAGTCTAGGATGAAATTGTTTATAAAGTTCAAAGTGAACCACCTACGAATAAGCAAGAGTTGTTTAGATATTTACACACTGCATGGAAATCATTTCCACTAACATTCTTTTACAAGTGACTAGAAAGGATACCAAGAATCTGTTTTGTAGTAATAAATGCTTGGGATAGATTCTTTAATGAAAATAAAATATAAATTTGCTTTAATTGAAATTATAATTATTTTATACTCATTTTGATTTAAATTATTGCATAATTGCATGTAAACATAGAAAAATAAATTTAATTCTTTAAAGATATGAATTTTTTTTTTTTAAATTTATAGGAAAAATATTAATGTGGTCCTAAACTTTTGGTTGATAGTGTATATATTAATAATATATATAATGTCAATGAAGTGCCATACATGATACACACTTGGACAATCATGTTTCGTTCAATCTATGAATGACTAGGCAGAAGATTTTCCTGCAGTAGGTTGCCATTTCTTTCTGTGGTAGACTGTTTACCAGTAAAGGCTATTGAACCCAATCTGTCCTGCTATTCAACCCATAGCAGGAAGAAGGATAGATGGATTCATACTTTTCCCAAGGATATTTGCACGTACATGAGTTCAATGAATTCAACTGGAATTTGAACTTGGCTCTCCAATTTCTCATTTTGAGTTGATATTCATTAAACCAAAAATACACATAGTAAGCTCTAAAAAACTTACAATGCAATTTTTTTCAAATCATAAAAGAAAAAAATTTGAAAAGGTGATAGGAAAACAGTTGGAAAAAAGTAGTCATTTCTTAGGAAAAAAAAATAACCTATAAACCTATAAACAAAATTGATAGACCAAAAAATTGCCACGTGAGTCTCTGGGAGATTTAGCAATATTTTTGCAATATTCTACTGTTTTCTTTTTGCTTAACTTCCACATAGTTCACTGGAGCCTTTAATGTATATTTTTATCTATATTTTTAATTAAAAGTAAATGTATCTACTTTGAAGGTATCACATTATTTCTTTGGTTCAATTATTTTTTTTAAAAAGAGAAATTTTATATAATTTATTACATCAAATCATTATAACAAGTTTTTATTTAAAGAATACATGTTAGTAATTTTCTTCATTTAATTAATGTTTTAGCAAACACTCCGCTCAACAGAAATTTTAATAAATAAGTCTAATCTATTGTATTATTTTTTTATTATTTAATACTTTATTTTTATATAATTTTAAATTAAAGGCAAAAATAATTTCTCTCCTGGAGGTTATCATCAGCCAGCCATGCTGGGGGTAGGTAGAAGTGATTCACTATGGTGATTAAATGAAAACAGTTTTGTTTTGGAGGCATTAAAATTTACAAGCTATTGTTTGCCCCAGTTAACCACTTGGAAGAACTTTTCAAAAGTAGTTGCGAGTTTTACTTTATAGACTTGCTATTAAACAGGAGTAAATAGTTATGTCATCAGCATAAATACCTTGTTGGGAACAGATGACATCTGAAAGGTTGTTCATAAGAAACAAAAGGTTCAAGAATAGAGTCCTGAGAGATCCTCTCATTAATTATAATTGAATGTATGTCCATTCAACCTGACCATCATTACTTGATTTGTTAGGAATTATTAAATTAAGCCAAATATAACATCCGGGGACACCAAAATCTTGTATTTTAGAATGTTCATAGAATTGGACATGAGTCTGCAATATATAAGTAAATAAAGTTATTCATATTTACACTTTCTATTTGTATTGCAAACATCCATAATGCCACAAAGACCACTACATCTTTCAAGTCAAGAGTTAACCATTAACCTATATGACCTCATAATCTACAATTCTTATGACCATAAAACAACCCCATTCAATATCCCTGTACTTTAATTGGTTTTTTGGCCTTGTAATGGGTGAGGATGTGCGTTGTGGAGCAGTGAATATCGGCTCGGAACAAGAAATCGGGGAGCTGAGTTCAAATTCCAACTGAATTCATTGCATTCACTTATGCGCAAATACCCTTGGGAAAGGTATTAATCCATCTATCCTTCCAGTTATGGATTAAATAACAGGACAGATTGGGTTTTATAGCCTTGGTCAGCAACCAGTCTACTGCAGAAAGCAATGGCAACCTACTGCGGGATAATGTTCTGCCCAGTTAGTCATGTCCCTTTTGAGACATGTTCGCCCAAGCATGTATCAAGTATAGCACTTAACTGACTGAATGGGTGAACCATTGTATAAAATGTTCTACCTAGTTCTATATTAACAGTTTATCTAATTTTTTCTATTTTCATTTTTATTTATTTTTGGTGGTGGAAATTAAAAATTTTACAATTTTTAAAAAATCTCCAATATTCATTTATAACAAGAGACGCAGTGTTCATAACTTACGTTCTCCATTGATGAAAAAATCACAAAATGTATCTCTTAAACCACACTTGTTCACAAACTATATTTAAGCAGGTTTTGAAACCATAAGATTTGAACAGCCATGTTTTAGCCATTGTACACTTCAGCCTTCTTTAGGCAACTGGAATTTTAAACAGATCACTTTATTTTGATCACTAGGGTATATTGTTCTCATTTCATGAGCCATATCATTTCCTAATGTCTTAGCTATCTCCCTGTAACTCAAGTTATTTGTTCACCATTGCTGTAGCCAAGTATTAAGCTCAAATCTCTTTGGGACAAGTCACTGGATTTAATCAATGCTTTTATTCACTGGGCCATGTATTCTTGAGGACATTTTTTTCTGTTTCCTTTTTCTTGTAGTTATTGTGTGAAAGTCTGAAAAATAAAATGATTATCAAATTATAAACAGAACTTTCAATTGTGAGAATATCAACATCTTTATTATGACATTATTTATTTTCTCTTCGAGGTACATGTGATACCCATTTTTGCTCTTGCAGTTGTTTAAATTCTACAAGTGATATGGTTTCTATTATTTAGTTTTTTGTGAACTGTACAGAGTTTTGTGAAGATCCAATTACATGGGATTGTCAAACTATAGGTTTAGTCGAGAATATCTTTTTGAATAACCAAAATTTCAAGACTTTACTGAAGAGAAAGAACAATAAAAAATTTCAGTTAGATGCAAGATAGCAATTGGCATTGCATTTAAATTTTTGAAGATTGTAGTTGGCAAGGAAGCAAGAAATCAGAAGAGAGTTGTACAGGTGGAAAGTGCAAGAAAAACTATTATAATAGAAGAGATGGTTGCATTTGGTCATTCAACAGTAAAACAAAGTTGCCAGTCTAATAGCACACTTAAATTTATGCAGCCAAACAAGCATCATAACAATTGCCATGAAAATATTTAAGGCTGTTGTTTCAAAGAGTAACATCTTATCATCAAAGAAGTAGAGGAATGCAAAAATTGGGTCCTTACGTATTATCGGGAGGACCTTTGATTTTTACTTTTTCTTTTTTTTCCCCGCTTATAACACCAAGGAACTGGAAAAATCAGGCTTTCATCACCTCAACGTCAACCACAAGTACAACTTTGTGGATTCGAACACCGGGGCTCATACGCAGACAGTGGAACGCCTATGGGGATCGACAAAGTGGCGAAACAAGAAGCACTGTGGCACTGCACGTCACCATTTGGAGTCGTATTTGGCCGAATTCATGTGGCGGAAGCATGTTGCCTGTACTGATGTCTTTGAGTCACTTTTGGAAGCAATTGCAACGTTCTGGCCTCCGGAATTACAAATGTAATTCCATTTTATTGTTTTAACCGTTTCAATAAATAATTTACTTTAATTTTTGAGTCGTTTTTTTAAAGGTCCTCCCGATAATACGTAAGCACCAAAAATTGCTAAAGGTAGAATTAAAATCTCTATTAATGTACAGTATTTTGTTTGTTTGTTTTTTACTTAAAAGAGAAAGTTTTGTTAACCCTGTGAATTGGATGCAGAAACAATTATTCACAAATTTGAACAATCATCTAATAAGCAAAAACATTTCCTCTTAATATAGAGGTCAGCATCGAATACTCTATTGTGATTTTAAATTAGCTTTTACTCTTATAGATTACTGCACAATTTACATTTGTCAATTGTGCAGTAAATTGTGCAGTGAACTATTTAAAAATATAACCAAATTACATACAATGAAACAAAAAACAAATAAAAACTTCAAATTTTATCCCCCAAAATGTTTATTTTAACCATTTTTTTATTTAATTTTATTTATTCATTATGTAAATTGAATGTTAGGGTTGTAGTTGTGGGTGGTTCCCCTTTGTCTCTTATGATATCTAATGACTTGCAAATTGCAATTCCAATTCTATATTGTCTTTCTTCCTTTAAGCCAGACCAATAGAAATTGTATCAACATTAGCATTTTGACAATGTTTTAAAATGAATCCTGAAATCATCTAATGCATTTGAAAAAAGTTCAAGTTTAGATATTTTGGTTGATTTTTCAGTTGTTGTCAGGATGTGTTATGTACATACCTATGGAGAGTAATGTGTACGTTCTAATCCATATATAATACGTTGGACAATATTGAGAAGATGGTGCATGTTACTGTCTAGCAGTTATCTACTAGCAGTGGTTATCGACTTCATGCAGCTGTTGAGTCTTGTATTTGAGAATGTTATAAATACTATTTATTTCCAACCTTTATTTTGATTATTATTCATTCAGTAACTTTTTAGGTTACAACAGTATATTAGATTGCTGACCAGACATTTCTTTTCCAGTAGCAGGTTCTTCGACATCAGCCTGGTGTGTCACCAACAGATATGTACCTTGGTAACTCACATGGTAGATGATGCAGTATTCAGTTCGATTATGACAAATTGACATGAAATCAAATTAGATGATTATGTATATATAGTCATCTGCAGACAATCCTGTTATGCTGTATCACAGCCCATCAGTACAGTTAGACATCCAATTGCTTCCAGCCAGAAATGAAACCCAACCAATTTGACATCAGGCAGCAATTCTAACTCTAAGCTATAGCTGCTCAGTGGAGGAAGGTAGATTTTAGTGTGTTATATACACAATATAAACACATGCCAGTAACCAAGAGTGAACGATGCATTAATAGCAGTGAGTAGCTACTGTTTTTAAAGTCTATCATTACTCCAGAGTGCTCAATCAACAAGTGAGAGCATAAATAGTCATCCGCACATAGTCAACACTCACAGGCAACAGTCAGTTTTATGCTAGCTTTTCATGGTTTGATGATTATGTTTAACACAAAACATTTTGTCATCTCTGGGTGTTGACTTCAATGCCCTTATTTATATTTAGACACACTATCCCTGTTAAGCACTTTAACTCATAAACATAGCATACCTTAAAACTATATTTTATCATGAATATGTATATATATATATATATATATATATATATATATATATATATAACCAAAATTATCCCTCAAAGTATATTTGAAGAACAAGCAGAAACTTAAAAACATGTACATATGAATACAGAAGATACTTCACAAATAATAATTTAACAAATGCATTAGTCATTCACAGAAATAAATAAATAAATTCAACCACAATTTTTACTTAAGTATGCCATGCTCATAAAAAGAGAAAACAATTTATTTAGAAGAAAAATTCTTGAGACCACTGTCATCAAATTCTAGTAAAATATCAATCTGTGCCCCAATTTTTCCCAATCTTATCAATCCTTTTAGAATCAATACTTTCCCAGGCCAATGTACACAACAAAATATGAAAAAGTTTAAAGAAAATTGTTAATTTCCATCATTTTAACACCTCAAAACACGACATTACACTGAACATCAAAAAATTATCTTCAAATATGAACTATGATGTTTTTTAAAAGTTAAAAGTTTTTATTAATCTTATGAATAAATTGTGGGTATTTTTTTCTAGTCACCAAAGATTTTTTGTTTATGCATAAATTATTTAAAACAAAATTCATTTCATCTCTTTGCCCTGATAAAGTCCATCACAGGACAAAATGCATAGGGTAAAAAATTATAGTTTCCTTTTTGACTTCTTCATTTAACCATACTGTTCTTTTTCTCAGATTATAACTGAGTATACGTTTGCTTATATATATATATATATATATATATATATATATTTATAAAAACTTATTTATAAATGGACCTTTGTCTGTGTCTGTGTGTGTCCATTACCTATAGACTCCGAAATGGCTGAACCGATTTTTTTGAAAATTTACACAGTTGTACTATAAGCATCTGCAAGTGTTGTGTTCTTAGCTAGGTTTTGTGTTGAGGTACCCCCAATAAATATTGAAAATTGATAATCGAAAAAATCAGGTTATAGAAGAAGTGGTCCGATTTTAATAAAATTTGATACACTCATAGACAAAGGCATGAGAAACGATATTCAGAAGTTTCAAGGTTGCAGTTCTTACAATAGTGCAAAAAATTGATAATATATACAGTGGGATGAAACAAATATTCGTACACTTGAAAAACTGTATTTTAATGATTGTAAAACACTTAAGTGAAACAAAATTCGATATATTTTATGTATAAAGATATATACTACGAAAAAATAACAATAATAATCTGAAATAATTCAATATAATTGTATCGAACACTTTTTAATAAAAATGTGCACTGGTCTAACTCTATTACGATCAAAAACTAAGTATTAAACAATATATATATATATATATATATATATATATATTTTGTTAGAACAATCTAAGAGGTTTCTATTTTTTAACTGGTCAATATGACAAAACTATTAGGGGTGTAGATTATTATTATGATGATTATTATTATAAAATCAGAGGTTTATAGACTTTTGTAACTAATCCAAATTTTTCATGTTTAAAAATAGCCCTTACCATCATATATTTAACCTAACCAAAGCCTTACTGATATATTTTTATTATTTTATATATAAAAGATTTTTTATTATGTACATTTTAAACCGTTCCCCTCAAGTGTTAGTTCCTTCCTTTAAAATGATTAATTTTCTCACTCATACATGATTATTTCTTTTTTTATTTATATCTGTTGACACATCATCAGTAAAGTGTTTCCAAAATCAAAGTTATTTTTTTCCAATGGCAATCATAATAAAAATAGGATTCTTTGTAGAAATTATCAAATGCATATACAGTTATTATATTTTCATTAAATCTGGCATTTTCATTAAATCTGGCATTTTCATTAAATCTGGCATTTTTATTAAATCTGGCATTTTTATTAAATCTGGCATTTTCATTAAATCTGGCATTTTTATTAAATCTGGCATTTTCATTAAATCTGGCATTTTCATTAAATCTGGCATTTTTATTAAATCTGGCATTTTCATTAAATCTGGCATTTTCATTAAATCTGGCATTTTCTTTATACATAATCATCTATGGGTGCTTGAATTTATTCAGACTTATTACTT
Source organism: Ascarosepion bandense (assembly GCA_037127315.1). NCBI lineage: Eukaryota > Metazoa > Mollusca > Cephalopoda > Sepiida > Sepiidae > Ascarosepion > Ascarosepion bandense. The sequence goes on along the minus strand of JBBBDQ010002291.1, from coordinate 1,830,952 downwards.
TTAAGTTTAGATTTTTTAATTATAATAATCAACATTAATTTAAAAAGATTATACTTAGAGAGTGATTAGACTTTGGGTGGGTGTATAATGGATATTCATTAAGTTTCATGTATGGTTGATAAGTATCATTTACTAAGTCTAGTGTTATATCAAAGAAGTTTACTACTTTTAAATTAATGTTGATTATTAGAAGTCTAAACCTAAAATTAATAAATCCTTACAACTGCCCACCGGAAAATAGATGCTTAACAAATTCTCTTGTATACCAATGTAATGTAGCCCTCAAATAAAAACCTGACTATTAAAAATGATTACAATGGTTCTATTAAGAATACTTTAAACAGCGTTGGTATTTGCATTTAACTTCCTTCAAAAATAACACGTACTGAAACCAAACATCCCTTTCTGCGTACTTTTGGAAATTAAAGTATACAAACAAAACCCCCAAAGTAAAATGGAAAATTCTGGAAAAGAACAAGAATCTGCAAGTTGTTCTACAACATGTCTTCTGTGCCTGAATAAAAAGCTGCAGATTTTAAAGTTCCTTAAAAATAAAGAACTATTGAAACATAGAGATGAAGTGACTGTTTTATAGAAACATTGAAAATATTTTTCTTTAAAATTTAATTAATTACAATGTTTCATTTATAACTTATGCCCCAATATAACTTAAAAATTAAAACTTTTTGTTACTAAAATAAATGACCCACACAATACTTCTTTGGTTTTCTTAACTACAATATGTCTCAGTACACCATAATTATTTATTAATCTAATTCTAACCTAAACATTCTAGCCTCTTTACTCATGAGGTAGTACAAAATCTAATTTAAAAATAAACCTAAAACCCAACCCGGTGTTAAAAATTATTGTCTACCCATTTAAATAATATATGGTTCCACTATGTATCTTACCCAGAAAAAATATTTTACTTTAAAATTTAATTCATTACAATGTTCCATTTATAACTTATGCTCCAATATCTAATCTAAACTTATTTATAAATGTAACTTTGTCTGTGTGTGTATGTGTTTCTGTTACTTATAGACTACAAAACGGCTGAACCAATTTTCTTGAAAATTTACACAGTTGTACTATAAGCGTCTGCAAGTGTTCTTAGCTAGGTTTTGTATCAAGGTACCTCCGACAAATATCGAAAATCAATAATCGAAAAATCAGGTTATAGAAGGAGTAGTCCAATTTTAATCAAATTTGATACACTCATAGACAAAGACATGAGAAACAATATTCGGAAGTTTCAAGGTTGCAGTTCTTACAATAGTGCAGAAAATCGATAATATATATATATATAAAAGGTAAGATTTTTCTGTGTGTGTCTGTTTATCTGTCTGTATGTCCTTTATAAAAATCCACAATTTTTATCCGATTCTCACCAAACTTCACTCAAATATTCTTTAGGCTTCTGGTCAGGTCATTGGTGACTTATTTTTTCCAATTTCTACCTGATATTGGAACTTGATATCCCGATATCCAATCAGGTCTGATCAAGATCAGGATTTCAGCCCTTTTATCATGGTTCTTGCTGCAGAATCTGCTCTAACTTGGTAAAATTATAGTTTTTAGACTTAAGCATTAGTAGATCTCAGATGACTCATTTTCCCCGATATCAGAAATCGATACCCCCGATATTTTATCAAATCTGATCAAAAACCAATATTCAGCCATCAATATGGCTCATTTTTTCCAATTTTACTCCTGATGGGTACGATAAGTTTTCATGGGCTTACTTAGGTTAGTTTATCGTTGGATGACGTATTTGACTCTGATATTGGAAATTGATACCCCGATATCTTACCAGGTCTGATCAAAATCAGTTTTTCCGCTTTTTTATTTTAGTTTTTGCTTTGGGTTTGGCTCTAAGTAGGTATAATTGTAGTTCTTAGTCTCAGCCATGATACCATTTACTCATAGGACTTATTTAGCCTTCATAATTCAGTTTACAATGAAAAAAACTTATTTGATATCGATACCAGGAAATGAAAATTTGACTTACATCCATTTATTTTTCTTTCAGTCTATGGTTTCGCTTTAACTGGAAACAACTATTGCTTCTTAGTCTTTCGTGCCAACGTCCAAAGAGTCTGAGCTCCCTGATCATGGATCAGTTTTAAAGCTTTCATTACACCCAAACAATGCCGGGCTATACTGCTAGTAACTTATAAATTAAAATTTATTTTATTAAAATAAATGGTCCACACAATACTTATTTGGTTTTCTTAACTACAATATACCTTAGTATACCATAATTATTTAGTTCTAATTCTTACTTAAGCATTCCAGCCCCTTATACTCATGATGTAGTACAAAATCTAATTTAATAAAAAAAAAAAGAAATCTAACATACTGTTAAAAATTATTGTCTATCCATTTAAATAAAGTATAGTTCTACTATGTATCTTACTCAGACAAAATTGAAAAATGTCATTCCATGACATCAGGATATTATGTTGCTTTTCACAAACAAAATCTTCAATTTCATAGTTACCTAATTCACATTTTTGATTGAACAATATTGTCACACTTACAAGCATATTCTTCAATTACTACCCTTTCAGTTTCTAAATAACCACAAATTCATCTTATATTTTCTAAATAAATAATTTTCACAATTTATTTTAAAATATCACCTGAAGAAAAACAGTATTGTTCTGAACCATAAAAATCTTTGTGCAGTGATATAATGCTTTTTTAAACTATCATAATAAATAAAAATTACAATATCAATCTTTACTTCATATCAAGCACTCTTTATAAATATAAATGCTTAAACTATCAGTTTTAATCTACCTGTTCTTTCACTTATATATATATATATATATTTGGTTAGAACAATCTAAGAGGTTTCTATTTTTTAACTGGTCAATATGACAAAACTATTAGGGGTGTAGATTATTATTATGATGATTATTATTATAAAATCAGAGTTTATAGACTTTTGTAACTAATCCAAATTTTTCATGTTTAAAAATAGCCCTTACCATCATATATTTAACCTAACCAAAGCCTTACTGATATATTTTTATTATTTTATATATAAAAGATTTTTTATTATGTACATTTTAAACCGTTCCCCTCAAGTGTTAGTTCCTTCCTTTAAAATGATTCATTTTCTCACTCATACATGATTATTTCTTTTTTTATTTATATCTGTTGACACATCATCAGTAAAGTGTTTCCAAAATCAAAGTTATTTTTTTCCAATGGCAATCATAATAAAAATAGGATTCTTTGTAGAAATTATCAAATACGTATACAGTTGTTATATTTTCATTAAATTTTGCATTTTCTTTATACATATGTTTCAAGACAGGTCTCTCATTTTTAACTAATAAATAAGATTAAATTATTACCTATGTAGATTATTATTGATGTTTCAAGACAGCTTATAATAATGTAAACCGAACCTACAAATACCTAAAGACAACAACCTAATAATGAGTAGCTACATAATAACATGTAACTTCTACATTTGTTTCTCCCTTTGTCAGAATGATGGTAGCTACACGATGTAGCTTAATGTGTATAATTGAGGTGGTCAAGCTGCTACTTGTGGGCCACATTAAACTCTTTGACCTTTAATATGCAGTTTGTGGAAATATCTTGACTAGGCTCTTTTTTCATCAAAGTTAAAAGGTAAATAAGAAAAAATTTCAGCTTTGTAATCATTTACTAGGTATTCTGTCCTTCTGTATGAAAGTGAATGCTGGATGATCTCATCAAAGATGAAGGAGAGGCTTGAGGCAGCAGAAATGTGGTTTTACAGAAGGATGCTGAGGATACCATGGACAGATCACATGTGCAACGATGAGGTGTTGGAATCGATACAAACAAGAAGAAAACTGATACTAAATATCAAAAAGAGACAAATGAGATTCCTGGGACACGTAATGAGGAAGAAGGGCCTGGAGAACTTGATACTCACAGGTCAGATAAATGGAAAGAAGAAACAGAGGAAAGCTGTGTGAGGCGTACTTGTTAGGTCTGAGTAAATGGTTGATGGAGCAAGGCTTATAAGAGATACCAAGAGAAGAACTATTGAGAGCGACAAGAGACAGAACCAAGTGCAAGTCCATGATTGCCTTCATCCTGAAGGGTCACGGCATATGAAGAAGAAGAATAAATAAGATCCCATTGGATTAAAACACAATTTTTACTTTATATATATGTATATAAATTTGGCTAGAGCAATTTAACAGGTTTCTGTTTTTAACTAGTAAATATAACAAAACTATTACCCATTTAGATTATTATTATTATTATTATAACATAAATGTTTCTAGAATTTTGTAGCTGATCAGTATTTTTCATGTATAAAGTTAGCCCTTCCTATCATTTATCTATTTTAGCCTAACAAAATCCTTACTGATATATTATTATTTTTTTATATATAAAAGATTTGTTATTATCTACATTTTTAAACATTCCCATCAAGTGCTTGGTCCATCCTTTAAAATTATTATTTTTCTCACTTATTCATTATTATTTCTCCTTTTCTTTTGTCTTTGTTAATATTTCTGATCAACTGTTTCCAAAAACAAACCTATTTTCTTCTTAGTGCAGTCATGGGCTTTTTACAAATGCTAACCTCAACATTCTTCTTTAATTGTCTTCTGTTTTTTTTTTAATTTAGAAAAATATAATATAATATAATGGCACAAATTGAAGACAATTTTTAACAAATTATGACTACAAATTATCTGTTGCATGTTTCAGTGCCAATAAATTACTTCACAACAGGTCAAATATTTTAAATCGTTTTTTTCTTTTTCTATTCTTCTTCACAATGTTGGCAATAACTCCACAATTTCCCAACTTTTGTCATGCTTCATAAATTTATCTCTAATAAACTTTGTTCTGCCATCAAATTAATCAAGCTTACTATGTAGGGTATGCATCGTATACCTTTCTTCCTCTTGCATTCAGTCTGTCCTGTGAGTATCAAATTTCCAAGCTCCTTTTTCTCATTATGTGCTTGAGAAATTTCAACCGGCTCTTCTTGATTTTAAGTATAAGTGTACTTTTTGATTTCATTTTCTCTTAAACTTTGTCATTCCTCACATGTTTGGTGCATGGTATTCTCAGCATCCTTCTGTAGAAAAACATTTTTATTGTTTTAACTTCTTCATCTTTGAAGGGATTGTCTAGCATAAATTACTATAGAGGAGAACTAATATTACATAACAGTTAAGTTGTCATTTCTTTGTTTCTAATGAAACAGTAGTCAAAAATCCCAAGATAGCAGTAATTAACAAATGCATCTGTTTATTTTTTTCCATTGAAATAATGAAAATATTGCCTAAAAAACATGAAAGCATTACTTTTAATTTTTAATCATTTTACCCCAAGCAAGATAATAAAGTCCCTAAGACATAATATGTTCCTGAGTGTGAGAGAATATGAGAAAAAACACTATTAAGATGAGAAAACAATAAAGAACTGGAATTAAGACGACAGATAGCAATTGGCATTAAATTAAAATTTTTGAAAATCAAAGTTGACTGGGAAGACAGAAACTGGAAGAGAGTTCCACAAGCTTGGTAGTCATTCATCTATATAAATAAAAATGAAGACGCGTGTCAGTCTGTGCGTGTATCCGTGCATGTATGCTCACTGATTTCTATTAACAAACACTTCCACATTTTTCATCCAATTTGTTTCAAAACTTAGACACCCCTTGCAAATTTATTATTCTACACAACAAAGAAAAAGAAATTGCTCATGGCCTTCAGTTTAATCTTTGTTTTAATTTCTTATTTTCAAGTAATTTTTTAAAATTAAATTCAACACAGTAACTTTTACATGGAGAATCACTCTTTCAAAACATACAAGCATTATCTCCCATATTTAATATCTACAGATGTGGGTTGTATAAAAATAAGTTAAAAGGATACTTATATTTTTCCCATCCCATACAATGCCAGGTACTTACTGCTAGTATAGAAAATATGTATAATAATAGCAAATAGTTAATTGTAAAGCTTGTACCACACTGGAGTTGAACAATGTTATATAACATTTTACTGGGTTTTTTTTAACTCAGACTCATTTTCTCTAAAGTTTGTTTTTATTTTAATTTTCTCATGTGCCAAGGACTTTTTCTTTTCAATCAAAACAAAGCAGCCATTTTGTTCAAAGACTTTGTTTTCAGCTATGAGCTGTACTTTGTGGAACTGGCTTGTTTATTTCCATGTGATTATAGAACAAAAGACCAGTTAGAATGTTTATATTCTATGAGAAAAAATAAGAATAGCACTAAAAAAACATTTTCAATCAGCATAATCTTGTATAACATCTTCAATTTTGGTTTCTGGTAATTCTAAAAGTGGTTGGGGTTACTTGAAGGTTATGACTGTGTGTATGAAAAGGAGAGATAAAACTGAAAATAGATGCATAAAACTTTTTATTTATTCATTTTTATGTTATGTTTTCCTTTTTTATATTTTAACTAGCAGTATAGCCCGGTGTTGCTCGGATGTAATGAAAGCTTTAAAACTAATCCATGGTCCTGGAGCTCAGACTCTTTGGACGTTGGTATGAAAGACTAAAAAGCAATAGTTGTTTCTAGTTAAAGCAAAACCATAGACTGAAAGAAAAATGAATGGATGTAAGCCAAATTTTGATTTCCTGGTATCGATATCAAATAAGTTTTTTTTTGTCGTAAACTGAATTTTGAATAAGTCCTCTGAGTAAATGGTATCATGGCTGAGACTAAGAACTACAATTATACCTACATAGAGCCAAACTCGAAGCAAAAACTAAAATAAAAGGGCTGACAAAAATACAGACATACAGGCAGATAAACAGACACATACACAAATATCTTGCCTTTTATATATATATATATTATCAATTTTCTGCACTATTGTAAGAACTGCAACCTTGAAACTTCTGAATATCGTTTCTTATGTCTTTGCCTATGAGTGTATCAAATTTGATTAAAATTGAACCACTCCTTCTATAACCCGATTTTTTCGATTATCGATTTTCGATATTTATTGGGGGCACCTTGACACAAAACCTAGCTAAGAACACTCACAGATGCTTATAGTACAACTGTGTAGATTTTCAAGAAAATCGGTTCAGCTGTTTCGGAGTCTATAGTTAATGCGCACACATACACACACACAGAGACAAAGTTCCATTTATAAATAAGTTTAGATTTAGGTGAGATTTTGTGCATGAATGTTGTTTTTTATTTTGCCAATTGCTCAATATAGTAGGATCTGTTGGGCACTATCTGTAGGAAAAAAAGAACATTATGATGCAATTCACTCAAACAGAAATTTGGTGACAAGATGTAGCTTACTTCTGTCTTTTCTACAAATATTTTCATGGAAACCCATTAAAATATTTGTAGAAAAGACAGAAGGAAGCTACATCTTGCTCTGGCAAGCATTTTTCCCTGGTCCCCTGACCACATGTATTTCCATGTATTACTCAATTGTCATTAAGATTCTACCCTTTTATCATCAAAATAGTAAAATGTAACCGTCGCTTCTACTCTTACTTTTTTTTTCTCTTTCAATTTGTGGAACTCCCTTTTGTTTTCATTTGCTTGCTTCTCAGTACTCTGGTTAGCTTTTAAAATGTGTCCTTGCCAATGCATCTTCAGATCACAGTGTCACAAGCTGTCCTTTGTCTCTCCTAATATTTTTCCTCTTGGTATCTCTCCCAAACCTCACTCTGCCATCCACTTGCTCAAGCCTATCAAATATGTCTCTTGCTGCTTTCTTCTCCTGGATATTTAAATATATTTTGATTTGTAGGAATAAGTGAATATTGCATTAACAATTGCATTAATATTTTGATTTGTAGCAATAAGTGAATATTGCATTAACAATTGCATTAATATTTTGATTTGTAGGAATAAGTGAATATTGCATTAACAATTGCATTAATATTTTGATTTGTAGGAATAAGTGAATATTGCATTAACAATTGCATTAATATTTTGATTTGTAGGAATAAGTGAATATTGCATTAACAATTGCATTAATATTTTGATTTGTAGCAATAAGTGAATATTGCATTAACAATTGCATTAATATTTTGATTTGTAGCAATAAGTGAATATTGCATTAATAATTGCATTTGTAGCAATAAGTGAATATTGCATTAACAATTGCATTAATATTTTGATTTGTAGGAATAAGTGAATATTGCATTAACAATTGCATTAATATTTTGATTTGTAGCAATAAGTGAATATTGCATTAACAATTGCATTAATATTTTGATTTGTAGGAATAAGTGAATATTGCATTAACAATTGCATTAATATTTTGATTTGTAGGAATAAGTGAATATTGCATTAACAATTGCATTAATATTTTGATTTGTAGGAATAAGTGAATATTGCATTAATATTTTGATTTGTAGGAATAAGTGAATATTGCATTAACAATTGCATTAATATTTTGATTTGTAGCAATAAGTGAATATTGCATTAACAATTGCATTAATATTTTGATTTGTAGGAATAAGTGAATATTGCATTAAGAATTGCATTAATATTTTGATTTGTAGGAATAAGTGAATATTGCATTAACAATTGCATTAATATTTTGATTTGTAGGAATAAGTGAATATTGCATTAACAATTGCATTAATATTTTGATTTGTAGGAATAAGTGAATATTGCATTAACAATTGCATTAATATTTTGATTTGTAGGAATAAGTGAATATTGCATTAACAATTGCATTAATATTTTGATTTGTAGCAATAAGTGAATATTGCATTAACAATTGCATTAATATTTTGATTTGTAGGAATAAGTGAATATTGCATTAACAACTTATTTAAAATAATAATTTTTCCACATACAAATCCCACTGTTTAACTCATAGCAGAGGAGATGAATTCATACATTTCTCATGGGTATTTGTGCATAAATAGCTGTAACAAACCTGATAGAAATTCAAACTTGAATTTCTGATTTCACATTACAATCTGTTATTCATTTCCTGCACATCCATTTAATTTTAGACTTCTTTTGAAATATTGTAATAACACTTTATTGAATAAAATAAAGTACTTCTAAATCACATAATTTTTTCAAAGAGTAGGAGTAATAATGACAGTTTAATGAAACTTGATTTTGCAATTATCATGGTGGCTATTAAATTCTCTCAGATTGTTCTCTTTCTGTTGATAGCAATGTAATGTTATTCATTCTGTTATTGGTATAATTTTTTTCAAACTAGAAAAACCTGCTAAATTTCATGGTTTTTTTGTTTGAATTTTTTGATGAATCTTAATGCTTAAATTAATGATTGAGTTAGCTTATGGTGAGTTCTTCAACAATGAAAGATGTGTAGAAATTCCCCTATCACATCAATAACATTTGAGCTTAACAACTTCAATAACGATCATAAATATGAATTTACTGGTAATTATTTTAACAAGTGGGTACAAATGAAAAGTTTTGAAATTGACAACTTTTCCATTTCACCGAAATGGCAATTAAACACTTCTATCTTCCCTTTCTTTCATTGCCACACTGAAATCAAGTAATATCTTCTCCCCTCTTTTTATGCTCAAAATGGAATAGTCCATTGTTTATAAGGTATTGGCATGTTAAACGCATTTATCTTCCTTTATTTCTTTCTAGACAAATTTCAATCTTGTGTCCCTTGTACATTTATATAATCATTTTTCTTAATAATATTTTTAAAATAATTCAGCGGACATTGTAATTCTATTTAATTTATGATATTAGTAATTACTCAATTTTTGTTGTTCAATACTTCTTCTTCATGTGCCGTGTCCCTTCAGGATGTAAGCAATCATGGACTTCCACTTACTCCTGTCCCTTGTCTCTCTTGATATTTTTCCTCTTGGTATTACTCCCAAACCTCAATCTGCCATCCATTTGCTCAAGCCTATCAAATATGTCTTGCACTGCTTTCCCCTGTCTGTCTTTCCCTCTATTCGTCCTATGAGTATTAAATTCCCCAGGTCCTCTTTCCTCATTATGCATCCCAGAAATCTCAGCTGTCTCTACCTGATATTAAGTATGAGTTTTCTTCTCATTTTCATCCTCTTCAACACCTCATTGTTGCTCATGTGCTCAGTCCATGGTATCCTCAGCATCTTTCTGTGGAACAATGTTTATACCACCTTGAGCCTCTCCTTCATCCTTGCAGAGATCATCCAACATTCACTGCCATATAAAAGGACCGATATCACATAGCAGTCCAGCATTTTTTTCTTTGTTTCCCATTTGATTTTCCTGTCTCTCAGTACTCTGGTTAGTTTTTGAAATGTGTCCTTGCCAATGCATCTTTGGATCTCAGTGTTGCACTTTCCATCCTCTGTCAGAACACTTCCCAGGGATTTAAATTTCTTTACTTGTTTTATTTTAGTTTCACTAGCCTGTAGTTGGCATTTCGGAGTTTTCTTGAAATTTATGCTCAAGTATACTGGAAAAATGATATTTTTCTCACAGTTGGCATCACTTGTTAGCCTTTTGGTGAAAATTAAAGTGTAATATCTGTTCTTATCAGATTAATCTGATTTTCTCTCTTTTCACTTCTATCTTTCCTTCTTTCTTTTATTTTCTTACTGAAACAAAGAAATATTTTCCTCCTTTTTTTATGCAATCAAAATACAGAATAATCCATTATTCATGAAGAATTGACAGGGTGTAATGGTCATGCCAAAAAACAACGGGAAAATCAAGTACAATTATAATAGAATGTTTTCACTATCTTCATTTTCGAGAATCTTCTTGTGGATGTGTTTAAGCATGAAACAGACTATTGCCTGCGGGTGTTGACTTCAATGACCACATACACACATTGTCAAACAATTCCTGCACAGACAACTAGAATTTTGATGCACATGCACACATGAATTATACACACAAATACTATAAAAAAGACAAATACTCATGAGGTCTTTTTCTTTTTTGTGTGCCATGCCCCTTTAGGACGTAGGTGATCATGGACTTCCCCTTGCCCAAATCTCTGGTTGCTATCAGTTTAAAAGAAGAAGGGCTGGATCCTGAAATTAGCTGGAAACTGATAGGTTCAGCCCGTATTCCAAGGAATTTTCGTGATAGGTGCTGTCTATGTTTACTGGAAAAAATTTCAATATTAAAATACTCCCACCAACACCAGCTACTGAATCTTAGGAGGGAATTCATCAGTAAGTGCCGCCACAAGGCAAATTATTCGAATACTTAAATTTAGAATTTAAATCCCCATTGACTAGATGTTAGAATATAAATTAAAAGGATTCAATTCAAGTTTTAATCTTAATTTTACCCTAACGTTAACCTTAAAAAGTATTTTAACCCCCACCTACCCTCCTATCCCAAGCTCCTTTAATTGCCTATCTTTAGAAAATATGGATTCTTTTACTAAACTCCTTTTTCCTTGGTTAACACATATATGTATATATATATTTTTTTCTCTAATATTTTTTCTCTAATAATTTTTAAACTGATAACTTCCTGTAACTGGCATTTAACTCGCTTCTACCTAAAAGGTTTAATCAAATAAACTTAAATAAAAAATTTTAAAATCTTATATTGAAACCCATTCCTTCTCGCCTAAATACACCTCTTCAAACAGCCCAAAATCTTAACTTTAAAAAGTAATTTAACTCATTTAGTTGTCTATCTTTATAAAATATGAACTCCTATTCCTCCCCTTCCTAAATATACCATTTCAACACCCTGTAACCCCGCGACTACCAGCTCTGTCCTTTTCCACTTTGTGACCGTTGTTAACCAAAACCTCCGCCATTTGGAAAAACAATGTGTAGCAAAAACAATGTCGCTGACATGACGTAGAGTCTCTATTAGAGATCCTATGTCGAAATGTACATCCGACACCTTTGAATTTTGAAAATTTTCTCTAATTTATATTGGCTCTGTATTCTTAATACATTGAGCTCTCTGCCTGCATCACTTTTTAATATTAAAAATTTTTAATATTGATTAGGATCAGGTTCTTGGAATTTACCTTCCTACTCTTCCACTTCGGATTAAAGAAAAACAACAAAAAATATATATATATATATATATATATATATATATATATGTACAAGCATATATCAAAAAATTCACCTTATTTATTGAATTACCCCTGTATATATATATATATATATATATATATATATATATATATATATATATATAACCTACTAAATCTTTGGCAGGGGGAATATTTTTTGATAATTTCTATAAATAAAAACAATGTCCCTTATTTCTTAACAACTAATTGAAAGTAATTTGATAAAAGTAGTTTGTTTATTTTGCAGGGGTTCCAACAATCGGCTGGCAGAACAATCTGTTGGAAGAGCAAACAATCAGAGGTAAGTAAGATGGAATATTTCTCACCTGTTTTTTTTTTTTGCCAGAGTAACATTTGAAAAGAAAACAAATAAAAAATTAAAGAAGATTTGTGTTCATTATCATTCATGGTTGTATGTAAAAATTATATCTGCCTGTTCACGATATGAATATTCTGACATTGTTAAATGGAGCACTTCTTAATTAACTTACTACTACATAAGTTAAACTTTAAAGATAAACTCATCAGAAATGTACTTGAATGACAAATGTAACCTAGTCAACATGACAACAGAGCACGATCTATTGTAAAGTTTCTTTAAACTTAATAAGTAAAAAATGAATGTTTATATGAACTTTTGTCCTTGTTTTAGTGTGAGGAATCTGCTCCCAAAGTTTGTAAAAGTATTTTTATACACCTTCTATATACATATTATTCTGCACACCACTCAGAGTTTAATGCACATTGCAACCACCCCCATTCAAGGCAGTAAAGCCACTAAGATACAAGAAGTTGCTGAGTGTGGAAGAAGTAAAAAAAGAGAAACATTAGGGAGAAAGAAGAATAGAAGAGTAATCAAGACAGTAAATAGCGATTAGTATTGCATTTAAATTTTGAAGATCAAAGTTGACTGGGAAGCATGAAGTCAGAAGAAAGTTCCACAAATGAGAAGTGCAAGAAAAGAAACTCTTAACACAGAACTTATGGTTACATCTAGCCAATTCAGCTATGAATTGGCAAGACCTTATCACCAATCTATTACTGCCTCTAAATTCATAAAGTTTAGGTACCACAGCAAAGAGTTCAACTGAACAATTACAATGAAAGTATTTATAGAAAAGGCACAGGAAAGCTACATAACAGTGGTGGGAAAGTGACTGAAGCTGAGATGCCAGGTCTGGACCAATAATATTGCTGATTCTTCATTGGATTCTATCAAACATCTCTACATATATAGCAGAATCACTGGACCAGATGTGACAGCAATATTCAAAGCATGTCTGAATGGTAGACTTACAAATATGCAAAATAGATTCTGGATTCTTAGCAGAAGACCTAGTAATGGATTAAATATAGTCTTTTCACTTTATATCAGCTGAGAAAGTTAGACCAAGGTGTAATGAGTCACCCTCATGTGTATTTCAGGTAATTAATAGAGAGAAGTTTTGTTCTGGAGGCATTAAAATTATCAAGCCACTCCTTGCCTCAGTTAACAACAAACTGTAGGTTATTTTTTAGATCACCTACCAATTTCCCTTTATCAAACTGAACAGAATTCAAACACATTTTTTTATTCTTGCAGACTTTTTGATTCTCAGAATGACAATAATGGAGGCTATAATACAGGGAGTGTTTATTATTACACAGGTTCTAAACTACAGGTTGAATGGTAAGTAATTATTTTCATAGTGTTTTTAAAATAATTTGTTAGAATAGAACATATTGTTACATATAAATTACTTATTTAAAAAGAATACACATGCATATATAAGGAAATCATTTACTATAAAAATTTACTGTGAAGAGTTTACTGTAGAAATATATTGAAATTAATTTTCTAGGAACAACTCTGGCAAGAATTTTTCCACCTAATTTCACTGAATTTAAACAACGTGTAATGTTATCAGTGTAATAAGAACATGACACTAAATCTCTAATCTGTAAAATTATCACTTATTCAATTCCAGGCTATGTTAATAACAAGGTGTGTAGCTTTTGGGTTTTCTTCAAATGTGGATTTTACATTCTTGCAAGTATACAAGGGACTGTCTAGTTCTTTCTTCTCAGGTGGGTGCTTATCCTCCTATCCTCAGCCACCCAACATGTGCATATCTCAAGCACAGCTGGATGACCATCTGTCCAAATGTTGAGTGTAGACACTGATCTTTAATGAAGGTGCAAATATGTACCTGATAGTTAGGAGGCAAGTCAACCTACTGATGTACCTGGTTTTTTTGAGAGATACTGGGTGTAAATATTTTGGCATAACCTGAAGTGAGTCATATATCACTAGTTTAATGTCAATCACATGTAGTAAAAACATTTGTCTCAGCACTTTATGAACAGTATCTAAGTTAAAAACATACTTTTTTTTAATCATTTCACCCAAAGCAATGCAGGACTGACACTAGTACACAAGGGGTTACAGTTAGAAAAAAGACTGGGTACAAGGAGTATTGAGGAAAACATAAAAGATGAATGGGATTCAAGAAGATAGAAGATGGAAATTGACATACCATTTACGTTTTTGGAGATTGTAGCTATCAAGGAATCAAGTAAATAGGAGGGAGTTTCACAGGTGGGAAGTTTGAGAAAAAAACTGTTGGAGTAGAAGTTGCAGTTACATTTAACAATTTCAATAGTAGAAAGGTAGGACCTAGATCCCAACCTAGTAACATGCTTAAATTCACCCAGTCGAGACACTAGGAGAAAAGATTGTCAGAGCAGTTGCCATTAACATATTTGTAGAAAAGACAGAAGGAAGCTGCATTATGTCGATGAGAAAGTGACTAAAATCGAGATGCCAAGTCAGGATCAATTACATTGCAAATTTTCTTTGGATTTTGTCAAAAACCTTGAGATGGTGGCAATTAGATATAAAGATAATTATTTTCTAGAATCATAGCCGAGAAACTTTTTGGTAGATTATGGTACAGGGAATTAGGAATGGGAGGCTAATTTGAAATTATTTGCCCAATTTTCTCTCATTTTTTATCTACTGTAGAATTCACTTTTTGTAGGACCAGTCAACATTCATGCCAGCACCCCAATAACAATTGTGAATTTATCCTGCAATACATGTGTCACAATTTGATCAGAGACGGGAAAAATGTCAAGTAAGTGAAAAATTTTAATTATCTTTTTTAAAATTTCTTTTTACTCATTTTACCCTAACCAAGGCAATAATGCACTAAGATGCAAGGGTCTACTGAGAATGAAAGAGAATGGAAAAAACTTTAGAAAGAAGTGGCTTATCTATTCTTAAAAAGGAAACAATGAATAAACTTCTACTCCTGTTCAAAAGACCAGGAAGAGTTGTGAACCAAACAATATAGACATTACAAATATAGAGTTGAAGTAGAATTTAGAAGGAACCAGTAACCCAATCCTAAACAGAAAACAATGGATAAACTTCTACTCCTGTTCAAAAGACCAGGAAGAACTGTGAATCAGATATTGGAGACATTAAAAGTATAGAGTTGTAGACTTTAGAAATAACAAGAGATACAATCTGAAACAGGAAACAAGGGATAAACCTCTACTCCTGTTCAAAAGACAGACGGAGAGTGTGAACTGAACAAGAGGTGAGCCTAGCTATATTGGAGAAAAGATAAAATAAATAAAAACAAAAGATCAGCAATTATTTATTTTAATAGTTGAATTGAACATTAAGCTTTCTAATCTTAATTCCACAAAAATTAAATTTACTTTTAACTAGAGAAAAACTATATTTTGAGACATTTTTACTACTGTTCACTCAATATAAGGCCCAAGAAACACTCAAGGTAGAGAGGTAATGTGTGGAGTTATATTAACATAGCAAAGGACAAGTATTAAGAGTACATAGCTTAAACTCAATCCTAAACAAGAAACAATGGGTAAAACTCTGCACCTCTGGGGAGAAGTGTGAATTAAATGATAGGCGAACCTATCTTCTCTTTTCTGTTAAAGATTTTTTTTAGGATTTTTGTTTGGTTCAA
Source organism: Ascarosepion bandense (assembly GCA_037127315.1). Classification (NCBI taxonomy): domain Eukaryota; kingdom Metazoa; phylum Mollusca; class Cephalopoda; order Sepiida; family Sepiidae; genus Ascarosepion; species Ascarosepion bandense. Next base: position 1,814,928 of record JBBBDQ010002291.1, on the reverse strand, counting down.
ATTTTCTTTTGAACCTGCATTATTGATATTTAATGTCTGGGAAAATAAGATCAATAAATAAGATGATAGTAATAAAAAAAGTAAACAAAATACATTTTCCCATGATGCCAATAATAAAGGAAGTGGAAATTTTATTGCCACACTTGGCTTTGCCAAACACTCATGAGATGACACTATTTTAATCTATGAAAAACAATTATTTCCTTCCCATCTCACATTCTTTCAATAGCCTCAAGTTGTAGTAGAATGTGGACAAAGATGCCCCTGATGGTGAGTGTCTCTTTTTCCCAGTCAACTGACAAGTAAACTCTCTTTCACTGTCTAATGCATAGTGTTTACACATGTTTTTGTCAAACCTCCACCAATGTAGAAAGTACAATCCTTTCTTTGGTCCTTCCATCTCAGCACAAATATAACTTGTGCTCAAATATTATAACTGTGTTTAAATTTTCAATAGTGAAGTAAATACAGTCTTTTCTTTGGTGGTTACAACTCAGCGCAAGGCTGACTTGAGCTCGACCTTTATAGCCATGCTTAAATCTTTCATTGTCTTTGGTCATTCCAACTCAGTGCATGTTTGACTAGAGCTCAGCCATTCAAATTTTCATGCTTAAACTTTCTCTGATGAAGTAAGTACAACCTTTTCTTTAGTCCTTCCATCTCAGTGCAAAGCTGACTTGAGCTCAACCTTTATAGCTGTGTTTAAATCTTAAAGAATGAGGTAAATACAATTTTTCCTTTGGTTGTTCCAACTCAGTGCAAGGCTGACTTAAATTCTCACCAATGACTTAAGTACAACCTTTTCTTTGGTTATTCCATCTCAGTGCAAAGCTGAAGAGAGCTCAACTTTTATAACCATGCTTAAATCTTCAACAATTAAGTAAATACAACCTTTTCTTTGGTGGTTCCAACTTAGTGCAAGGCTGACTTGAGCTCGACCATTATTACTATGCTTAAACCTTCACCAATGAACCTTTCTTTGGTTGTTCCAACTCAACACTAGACTGACTTGGGCTTGGCCATTTTAACCGTGCTTATCTTTATTTACCCTAACTTCAAGACCAGAAAAAGAAGATGGACAAATCCAAGCGACATTTTATTTTCTGACAATTTTCACTATACAAAAAAAAAGAATAAACAGTCCACAATATACCTAAGTTTTTGTAGGCTTTTTAAATTTTTACATGTTAACATGCACACACCTAAAATACACCCAATTAGAAATTCCAGCATTAGAAGGCAGCATTCACTTCTTTATTTTTCACTCTCTTTATTTATATTTTAACTGTATTCAACTGATGAATTATATAAGGCTATTATACTTACATCATGATACTTTTAAACTTGCAAACATTTGTATTTATTTCCACTCTATGAAATGTTGGGGCTCTTTTATTTTTTACTTTTTTAAACAATTTCGTTTAATTACAGGACCATTCCATTAGCTAACTCTGACCAAGAATTTCAATTTGGTATGCATGAAAATTGGAGACACTACAAAGATTGCTCAATGAGAGAGAGAAATCATGGACTTTTCATTGCAGACCAGGTCAGTACTTATATAAAATTCTCTAACAATTTTGATTCAAAATTAAAATTTAGTCAATTTCACAATTTGAAAATCATTTTCTAAAAAATATTTTGGAAATAATTAATTCAGAAACTATACTGAATGCTTTACAACAGAAATGCATTAGAAATTGAGTGTCATATTGCATTTTAAATGATTTATGAGAGAACTAAAAATATTTATCAAATAAATATATAGCAAGTGATTTGCCATAAAATACATATTAAAAGAAATGAATATAAAAATGCATTGTAAATTATTTATAATAAAACACTACAAATGATTTACTTAAGTGGTTTAATGATTTTTCAAATTAACCACAGCATTTTTAAGTCCGAGGGTTGTCACGGTAACAATCAGTTCTGAAAATGATAATAAAGATGAAATATAAACAAAGAAATAAAAACATTAAACAGTCAGTTGGTACTTTTATGAGTACCAATTGTACCAACTGGTACTTATACATTTTATCTTGTACACTTTGTTCATATATTTCGTGTCATAAAATAATTTACTATAGTAATGCATTGTAAATGTTTTACTCTAAAATACATTGTAAATGTTTTACTCTAAAATACATTGTAAATGTTTTACTATAAAAATGCATTTTAAATTATTCTTAACTGCAGGATTGTATAATAAATAATTTACTATAGAAATGCATTGTATATTATTTAGTACAGAAAAGTATTGTTAATGATTTACAAAGGAAAAATATTACAAATTATTTATTATAGCAATGCATTCAAGCTAATATTTTATTTCAATATTCCTTAGATTACCATTATCTAAATAAATTAGATTTCCTTACACTGGCATTATCTCTATGAATAACTTACCATTTCATTTTAATTGCATGGAAAGACAGAAGAAAAAATATGTATCAGTGATGCTGTTTAATTTTAGTGAGAAAAAGAAAGCATACGTAATAAGAAGAAAGAAGAAAGAAAAATATAAAGGGGGTGATAACAATCTCAGGAGTTTAATGTCTGCTTCAGTGGAATAGAAAACTTTGTCAGTTTAAAATATTTTTATTTGCATCCTCTTACTTCTTTAAATAATGACCTGAATTTATACTTATGACTGTCATTGCTGTATTTTGTAATTTATATATATGACTGTCATTGCAGTATTTTGTTAAAGCATTTAAGATCAATTATTTAATGATGCAATGATAGAATTTCTACTAGTATTTTAAAGTTGTGAGACACACAAGAAGCTTATTCACTCATTAAATTAAGAATTATGATTCATCAAAAACTTCAAAGGAAAATCATGAAATTTTCACAGGTACTACCAGTAAATAATAATTTCTTAATATACATTTGAAATTTTTGTCTGAGATGTTCTTTACTAAGTGTAGGTTAGCTTTGGCACAAAGTTACAAGTATGAGACACCTAATGAGGATCACACACATTATTAAATAAATCATAAAAAACAAATCAATCAATATAGTGCAAATGAGCTTTGATTACTCCAGTGGCAGACTGGTATGCATCTTGAGTTCCAGACCTGTATCTGATCTTTGTTTGTCAAGGCCCATAATTAATTAAATAAGAGACATACCTGTCTTGAAATTTCTTCCAAAATGTGCAGTGTTGAAAACCAGCCTTAATCCAAAGTCAACATCTTTAAAAGATTTTACTTTGGGATTTTTTAAAACTCATAACTTCGGATTTTTGTTGTAGTGTTCAGGAAATACTCTTGAGAGAAGTCAACTTTGGTTGCGATTCCTGGCTTTGGACCATTAAATTTGTGATCTGTGTCTCAAGAGAAATCATGCATCTGAAATAATAAAAAATCAGTCAGTCAGTGAGTTAAGTGCCCTACATGATACACGATCATGTCTAGAAAGAGACATGACTGACTGGGCAGAAGATTATCTCGCAGTAGGTTGTCATTACTTTCTGTGGTAGACTGGTTGCCAGTTAATGCTGTAGAACTCAGTCTGTTCTATTATTTCACTCATAGGTAGGGGGGGAAGAGATGTATTATATTATTAAGTAGTAATTAGTGGGGGATCAGTTTATTACTTCAGAACAATATAAAACTGATCCTCTACTTTATGACCAGAAGAAACCTTAATCATGTTTCTAACTATTCAGTTAGTCAGCCAGTTAAGTGCCAGACGTGATACACGCTTAGACGATCGTGTCTTGAAAGAGACATGATGAGTGGGCAGAAGATTATCCCACAGTAGGTTGTCATTACTTTCTGTGGTAGACTGATTGCCAGTTAATGCTGTAGAACTCAGTCTGTTCTATTATTTCACTCATAGGTAGAGGGGGAAGAGATGTATTATATTATTAAGTAGTAATTAGTGGGGGATCAGTTTATTACTTCATAAAAATATAAAACTGATCCTCTACTTTATGACCAGAAGAAACCTTAATCATGTTTCTAACTATTCAGTTAGTCAGCCAGTTAAGTGCCAGACGTGATACACGCTTAGACGATCGTGTCTTGAAAGAGACATGACTGACTGGGCAGAAGATTATCCCACAGTAGGTTGCCATTACTTTCTGTGGTAGACTGATTGCCAGTTAATGCTGTAGAACTCAGTCTGTTCTATTATTTCACTCATAGGTAGAGGGAGAAGAGATGTATTATATTATTAAGTAGTAATTAGTGGGGGATCAGTTTATTACTTCAGAACAATATAAAACTGATCCCCTACTTTATGACCAGAAGAAGCCTTAATCATGTTTCTAACTATTCAGTTAGTCAGCCAGTTAAGTGCCAGACGTGATACACGCTTAGACGATCGTGTCTTGAAAGAGACATGATGAGTGGGCAGAAGATTATCCCACAGTAGGTTGCCATTACTTTCTGCGGTAGACTGATTGCCAGTTAATGCTGTAGAACTCAGTCTGTTCTATTATTTCACTCATAGGTAGAGGGGGAAGAGATGTATTATATTATTAAGTAGTAATTAGTGGGGGATCAGTTTATTACTTCAGAACAATATAAAACTGATCCCCTACTTTATGACCAGAAGAAGCCTTAATCATGTTTCTAACTATTCAGTTAGTCAGCCAGTTAAGTGCCAGACGTGATACACGCTTAGACGATCGTGTCTTGAAAGAGACATGACTGACTGGGCAGAAGATTATCCCACAGTAGGTTGCCATTACTTTCTGCGGTAGACTGATTGCCAGTTAATGCTGTAGAACTCAGTCTGTTCTATTATTTCACTCATAGGTAGAGGGGGAAGAGATGTATTATATTATTAAGTAGTAATTAGTGGGGGATGAGTTTATTACTTCATAACAATATAAAACTGATCCCCTACCTTATGACCAGAAGAAGCCTTAATCATGTTTCTAACTATTCAGTTAGTCAGCCAGTTAAGTGCCAGACGTGATACACGCTTAGACGATCGTGTCTTGAAAGAGACATGACTGACTGGGCAGAAGATTATCCCACAGTAGGTTGCCATTACTTTCTGTGGTAGACTGGTTGCCAGCCAAAGCTATAAAACCCAATCTGTCCTGTTAATGTTCATTGTGGTGATATGGATATTGACTCAGTATGAGAAAACAGAGTTGAGTTTGAATTTCTGTTGAATTCATTGCATTCACTTACACGCAAATACCATTGGGAAAGAAATTAATCCGTCTTTTCTCCCTCCAGTTAAATAGAACTACAGATTGAGTTCTATAGCTTTGATTGGTAACCAGTCTACCATAGAAAGTAATGGCAACCTACTGCAGGAAAATATTCCACCCAGTCAGTCATGTCTTTTTCAAGACATGCTCACCCAAGCGTGTATCACGTATAGCACTCAACTGACTGAATAAAAAATAGTGAATCAAGAAAATACAAACTGCAAGTAAAATTTCTGTCTCTATTTCTGAGATGAGGTATTTAAATTTTTGAAGATCAACATTGACTGGGAAGTAAGAAGCCAGAAGAAAGTTCTACAAGAGAAGAAACTGTCAGCATAAAACTTACGGCTACATCTAGCCAATTCAATTGTAAAATGATAAGACCATGTTGCCAATCTAGTACTGCACTTTTTCATAAAGTATAGGTACCATAGTGGAAAGTTCATCAGAACAATGACCACAAAAATATTTATACAAAAGGCACAGGGTAGTTACATTATATCAATGAGATAGAGACTAAAGCTGAGATGTCATTTTAGGATCAATAATATTGCAGACTTTACTTTGAATTTTATCAAGTTTCTCTCTTGCTTTCAATATGTCTTGTGATTTACAAATTCTCCAAGCCCTCTTTTCTTATTATGTGTGTGTCATTAATTTCAATTCTCATTCTGATTCTGAGTATGTGTCCTTATATTAAATAGTGTAATGATAAAATGTATAATGACCCCAAAATCAATGTCTCCATAAGACAGTAGTTTAGTGGGCATTGACAATATCATGTGATTAAATCTCTCAAAAATAATATCTGTTTTGTTTTCTTACATTGTATGCAGAAAGAAAAGACATATAAAAACATACCAAGAACAAATAAAAAACATATTTGAATCACAAGCCAAATCTAAAGATAACACCAATTGAAAAGAATTGTAGGGAAGTACTAGATTGGCAACATGGAGTTGTTGATATTTTTGGTGACTTTATCAGAACTTCAGAAATAAAAACGAACTGACTCATAAGTATAAAATAGATAATATATTTTTATTTTTTTTATTTAGAGTGATGAGTGAACACATTGATATTCAGTGTCACAAAAATGTTTGTTTATAAGGCAGCTATTGATACGCTTAGAGAAAGTCTGGAGGTGATAGTTTTGAAGTCAGATCATTATAGGGATGGTAGTAATATTAGAAATAGGTCAGTGTTAGTTTGTGCTTTTCTTAGCCCTAAGCAGGGCAGAAATATTATTAGCAGATAATCTCTTCTTCACGCATCATGCTTGGATTGGATTCTTTCTGGTAGTGTTTTTTTGTTCTATCCTCTTTGGCTGTCTTCTTTTCTACTTCTAGCTCAGAGGTATTAGTTATATCTATTTGACCAGGCTCCAAGACTCTGGTGGAAACAGTATTTTTGGCTAACATCAAAAATCTCTTTTTGTCAACTTTATTGATTGGCCAAATTTATTTTATTTTCTGGTGTTCCTTTCTTTTTAATTTTTTCTTAATAACAGAAATTATGCACCGAGCCTTCCTGATGTTTGGTATTTTTCAGTCACAAATAAGTAGGCTCTGATCCTGCAAACTTCTGGCATTTTTCATCTAGTTTTAGTTTTTTCATTTTCCACTTTTTATTTGAGGGTTGCTATCTTATAAGAAGTATGGAAAGAGAAGTTTAGAGACAGAGAGGAAGAGGTAAGGGTTTTAATAGAAAGTGCAAACACCTTATTTTAATTTTAGTTCTTTTTATTTTTGTCTATATATTTTATTTTTATCAGGACTCTCTACAAATCTCTCAAAATGTCATCACTTTTAAAAAACCAAGATAATAAACACAATATAAACAGTTAGATAAACAACACAATATCATAAACACCTAGAATAAACCCTATCCATGTTATGTTTTTATCGTTTTTTTTTTTTTTGCTTTTAGAACCTGAAGAAGAACCAAGCAACCCACACTCGACAAAATCCTGGAGGAACCAGGTATGGATATGAATGTGCAGAAGAAAGGGATTATTACCCCTACTGGCATCCATCTCCATGGAAAGTGAGTTTTAAAAACCTGTTCACTGCAAAAATTTTACTCCTATTGGCATTTTTTTTTTTAAATTATTTTATTCAATATAAAAGTAGGATTTAACAAAAAAAGAGAATATCTTTTGGAATTTCCAGCATGAGGAATTTTCATTCTCGTATTATAATTTTGCTTGTTCCTTGGGTAGTTAGAGCATATGTTATTCCCTGCCAATACCTCATAAATAATGAACTATTTCATTTTGATCATGAAGAAAGACAGAAAAGACATATCAGAGATGCTGTTTAGTTTCAGTGAAAGAAAGAAAGAAAGAGAAGATAAAGGAAGTAATAACGTTCTAATGTCTGCAACATTTGCTTAAATAAAATTTTAAAATATGTAAAATTAAATATTCTAATAAAGACAAACGAACACACCAATCTTTTAAGAAAATAAAAAAAAACAACCAAAAAATAATTTTCACTATTTAGAGCGTTCAGATGGTTATCCTTATCTTTACTGCTGTACTCATGTTTCAGCTGTTGTACATGGACACGTTTTTCAGGTGATATACAATGGAATTTAGAACTGACTGTTAGGTAATTATTAAAAATGAAACATAGCTTCACATACCTCGTATAAAGGAGCTTCAACTGTGTTGCATACTTATTGTCGTAAAAATAATGACAGAGACATTTGTTTTAGAGCGGACAGACGCACGCACAAAGCGAGCCTTTATTTACATTAGAAGAAGAGGGAAGAGTTAGGTAAAGGGAGAGAATCCCTACAGAAATTTTAAAAGAGAAAGAGAGATAACCTTTAACTGACTGACAGTTATTGATAATTTCAACACTGACCCCTTTATTTAGTCCCCGTGGGGTAGATTGTTCTCATTCTATTTCACAAAGTGGTTGAATCTTGTTTGTAATTTAGTGCCTATTATGTGTTGCTATTCCGAATAATTTTTTTGGTAGTGTTATAACAGAATGTCCCACACACCCTATCAGATATGTGGATTGACTATATTAGCAGCCATATATAGTGAGCACAGGAGATACTCATGACTTGCCTCAGCAATGAGGCTTGCTCACAGATTGGGCGATCAGTCCTGAGTGAGCAGAGGGACCTGAACAAGGCTCCACCAAAGGCTAGAGTCTCGTTTGGGTTAAAAAACAAGAGCCCAACCCAGCCTTAAGCTGGGTGTATGGGATACTTTTGGCTGAGCTTAAGGGATCAGAATTCCACATAAATTAACCTTGTGTCACAGCTGCCTTGGTGGGAAGGTGGCAAATATCCTTGCTTTGTCAATTACTAGCCTGCCACCAGATTCCCTCTCTTGCCATAGTTTATTCTCTTTACAATAAACCTCTCTTCTTTCAGCTACATACATGTTACTGTTCTTTCATTCAAGTACCACCTTGTCTGTTTGTAACCTCTTTAAAGGATACAGCAGGTAGGGAATAAAATTTTTATATTTTGCACAATTATGAGGAATGTGGTCTTTGCGTAATTTTTGAAATTTGTATAATATACCTCAGTTTATGGATCAGTTATAGTAAATTCAGTACAAGAGATGAAGAACTTGAATATAGGTTGCACTATGGATACTTTCGTTCAATGTTGCATGATGTTTTTCGTGTCCCTTCAAGACATTGGTGATCACAGTTCTCCACAAAGCTCTTAATAAATTATTTATTTTTGTTATTTCTCCCAAATCTTGTTCCACCATCTATTTACTCAAGCTCACTAAGTGATGCATTCTGTTCCTTTTATTTTCAGTCTCTCTTGTGAGTATCAGATTTTCCAAGCTCTCCTTCCTCATATTTCAATTGTCTCTTCTTGATGTTAAATATAAGTTTCTTTTTTGTTTCCATTTTCTCTATAACTTTGTTGTTGCTTACACGTTCAGTCTATGGTATCCTCAGCATCCTCCTGTAGAACCACATTTCTGTTGTCTCAAAAATGCATATCAAAATAATTTGCTACAAAAATACATGGCAGTGATTTACTATCTAAATTAGTGTACCCATGTCATAAAAATGATGGCAATTGTTAGAAAATTTTAATATTGAGATGCAATTAAACAAAAGATGGGACAGGAAATATATAAATAAATACTCAGTGATAATTATTATACGGTTTGATTCTTTGTTAAATATCATTGATGATCATCAGGTTTTTCATCGGTGTATCTTTTCTTTTTTTCTTTTTTGCATTCTAGGATATTGCAGTTTTGACCAACAATGCAAGTCGTTGTCATTACTATCAACAGGAGAGTCAGAACATCAAGTCAAAATGGGCTTGTGTCCTCAATGAAAAGGACTTTGCTGTCCTAAGCAAAAACCCAAAAGTTGTTCTTCCCAATAATAAGGAAGAATGTGAGGTTTGTATAGTTAAAAATAAGTCATTTGTTTACCACTGTCTGATGAAGCAACATATTATCTGGAATAAAAGAATCACATTTTATTTTCAGCCAGAATGAAAAATATGTTTGTAAAGTAATTTATCACACTTGAAAAAATTACAGAGCTTTGAACAACAGTAAATTCCCTATTGACTTGTAAATTTCACTTGTAAAAATTTACAGAGCTTTGAAAAACAGTAGAGTTCCCATTGACTTTTGCATTTTACTTGTAAAAATTTACAGAGCTTTTTAACAGGGATTAGCTACCAATCCTAGTATACATGGCCTATCCAGATGCTAGCAATCAGCTAGCACAACATAAATTAATCTAATTATAATTAATTACATTATAAAAAAAAACTCAGCAACAACAACATCATTTACTCATTTTTGATTATTAGACATTAAATTACATCATTTAGCATCAACCATAATTCACCAAGACTTTTCTGTTAGCCTGATGAATATTTATGAGTGTTTCTTAAATTTTAAAAAACTAACAATATTTTTGCTTTTGAGGACAAAACGCAAAGATAAGATTTTCATTTTTCTTTATTCATATAGATAGATAAAAAGAGTGGCATTAGGTATAAACACTGCATGGTGACTCTCAGCTTCCTGCCTCAAGGCAATATTCAGACCAAGTGTTACTACTCCTTTCAACAAGATATACAGATCATTGAAGGATTAAGTGGAGGAAGGAGGAAACTGTTCCTTGCTATCCACGGTGCCCAACTCATTCAGAAATATCTAAACTTTTCTAAAGGACACATGGCCCAGTGGATATAGACATTGGTTAGTTCCAGTGACATGACCCTTAGAATTGTGAGTTCAATACCTGACTACAGCAGTAGTGAACAAGTAACTTAGAGAGTTGAGTTACAGGGAGATAACTACATGGCATCTGGAAGTGGCATCACACTTGGAATGAGAATGATATACCCCAGTGAGTGAAATAAATATATCTATGTGTGTGTTCATTATATATATATATATTAATAAAGGTTTCATTGAATAATATAGACAAGTTCTGTCTATTTTGTGTAAGATCCGTTCGTATGAACTGATTAGCTTGATAGTGCTGTCATGGAAAGACGACAAGAAATCGCAATAATTGTTGATTTTTTTATCAGGTCTGAGCTTTTGGCTTACATAAGCCATTATCAAAGGATGAACATTTAATGTTCAGTGAACATAGAACATTTAAATTATTATTAACAGAGTGGAGTTATACAGAGAAAATTTCGACACCTCTACTAACATACTTCAATGCCTATAATCGACAGGAGAGGTCATAGTTATTATACTTATCCCCTACACCAGAGTAGCAGCAGTTCCCAGACCAATCCCTCATGCCACTATACACTCAATTGAACAAAAAACCCACTACCACCATTCCTTCTCAGCCTACAGCCATGTGCGACACAAAAAATGGACCTGTCTAATTTTCCCTGGATAACTCCACTCTGTTAATAATAATTTAAATGTTCTATGTTCACTGAACATTAAATGCTCATCCTTTGATAATGGCTTATGCAAGCCGAAAGCTCAGACCTGATAAAAAAATCAACAATTATTGCGATTTCTTGTCACTTTTCCATGACAACACTATCAAGCTAATCAGATCATACGAATGGATCTTACACAAAATAAATAGACAGAACTTGTCTATATTATTCAATGAAACCTGTATTAATGAAAAAATGCTGCCAAAATACACACAATATATATATATATATATATATATATATATATATATATGGCCATAACATATTACATTGCATTTGAATACATGGTTCTATTGTCATTTCGCGCTATCACACGATGCGATGTCATAGAACCGCATTGCAAATTTGTGAACTGCGTTTGTTATTTTTGGTAGCTATTGCCGTTGCCAAGCAGAGTTTTATGTCAACACAAAATAAAATTGTCAGTGATGGTGGATATTGTTGTGTTACTGTCTTGGTGACCTCTCTGAAGATGGCTCATGTGAGCTGAAAGCTTAGAAACAAATTAATAAAAATTATCCAAATGTTGGAGAATTTTTGTCTTTATTTTCAACTGAAATTAAAGCCAAAATATGATCATTAAACATAATAGACATTCATTGTCTCTTATATTTAACAATATATGTTTAGAAAATTTTTTTTTTTTTCATTTTATATATATATATAAAATCCTAAGGTCTTATGTACATAATGACATCAACTCTATTCAAATCCATTTATTTTTTCTGTGGGTACAAATCTCTTTTGCATATATACAAAAGAGATTTTTTCTGTGGGTACAAATCTCTTTTGTATATATGCAAAAGAGATTTGTACCCACAGAAAAAATAAATGGATTTGAATAGAGTTGATGTCATTATGTACATAAGACCTTAGGATTTTTTCAGCGAAAACATTATCTAAGGTGCTCGTTAGCAGAATTTTTAATGATAAACAAAACGTATAAATATTACTTGTAGAAGGGATGTTGGAATTTATGTGTCCTGTTTATCATTTATTTAAATCTATATATATATATATATATATATATATATATATAAGTATAAGGTAGGTATGGATGGAATAAGATTCCGTATCCAAAGAAACAGTCAGTTAAGTGCCATATGTGATACACACTTTGGGCAATCATGTCTCAAAAGAGACATGACTGACCTGGCTGAAGATTATTCCGCAGTAAGTTGCCATTGCTTTCTGCAGTAGAATGGTTGCCAGCCAAGGCTATAGAACCAAATCTGTCCTATTATTTAACCTATAACTGGAGGGAAGAGATGGATTAATACCTTTCCCAAGGTATTTGTGCATAAGTGAATGCCATGAATTCAACTGGAATTCGAACTCAGCTGCCCGACTTGTTGTTCCAAGTCGATATCCACCACAATGCACATCCAAAAGAACACTATTCTTAAAATGTGCTCAATACAAAGTAGAGCAAATAATATTTCTTTATAATTTATAACATAAATATGTAAAAAAAAAAACTCCAACTTGAAACAGTATTCATCAAAAGTAGATATTTTGTTTTGACACTATCCGTGTCTTGATAATCTTGGTATCTACTTTTGTTCCTGCCGTTACATTCCTAACTAATGATCTTCTGTATGTTGATATTTAAGTATCCGGTGTTTTCTTTATGAAAAAATAAGGACTTTGTAATAAAAAGTAGTCATTTACAAAGTAAAAGTCAGTCAGTTAAGTGCCATAAGTGATACACGCTTGAGCGATCATGTCTTGAAAGAGACATGACTGACTGGGCAGAAAATTATCCCGCAGTAGGTTGCCATTGCTTTCTGCGATAGACTGGTTGCCAGCTAAGGCTATAGAACCCAATCTGTCCTATTATCTAACCCATAACTGGAGGGAAGAGATGGATTAATACCTTTTCCCAAGGGTATTTGCACATAAGTGAATGCAACGAATTCAACTGGAATTCAAAAGCAAAAGTATATAACTTAAATGGTCAAAACAAAACATATTTGGAATCAAGTAAAGATACTTTTAAGACCAGATGGTTTAATTACAGGTCGACATTTAAAATAGAAAACTTTAAAGAATTGTACAAAATTGGCTAGCCATGTGTGGAAATTGAAATTAAAATATGGAAAAGACCCAAACATAATGTGGAGTATAGTGAAAACAGCCAAGCCTTACAATATTGGCAAAATGTGTAGACTGTACCAGGAAGAAAAGTTAGCTATTCTGTTATTCCCAAACAAAAATGAATTACTGAATGAAAGGACAGAATTTATGACGAAGTGTAACCATACCAAAAAATACCTATTAGGATCATACAACCATGGATGAAAATGTTATAACTTCTTCTAATTTTGAAAATTGCACATTCATAAAAAACCTCATTACGTGAACATTCTTAAAAAAAATGGTAAAATCAGTTCTTGTAAATCACCTGAAAAACAACCTCTCGCCTCGATCAGAAATCTGGTGTAGCTGACAAGGCGACCCTCACTGCCGAGCTTGAGGACCTCCAATCCGTGGTGGATTGGGGTACGAAATGGCTCGTAAAATTCAATTCTTCCAAAACGAAGCTGCTGTCAATTAACCACCACAGACAACCGCACCTCCCTCCCATTAGCATGGAACAGGCTTGCCTTCCAGAGAGTAAATCTCTACGCCTGCTTGGCCTGACACTCTCAGCGGACCTCAAGTGGAATGACTACGTCGAATCCATTGCTAAATCCGCAGCAATGAAAGTTGGCTCTCTGTGCAGGGCCCAGAAATTCTTTCCGCCTGAATCTATCCTGCAATTATATAAATCCACCATCCACCCGTGTATTGAGTACTGCTACCACATCTGGTCGGGTGCCCCTTCTATTCTCCTCGGGGTTCTTGAGAAAATACAGCAAAGAATCTGTAATGTGATTGATACCGACTTGGCTGACCGCCTGCAGTATCTCTCTCACTGGCATGACGTGGCTTCCCTGTGCCTCTTTTATAAATACTTTCATGGCTTCTGCTTTGACGAACTTAAATCACTGGTGCTCCCTAGATGTGAATTTGCACGAGATACTAGATTGGCAACTAGGTCCCACCCTTTTACAGTGAAACCGATGAAATGTAACCGCAATTTCTACTCCAACAGTTTCTTTCCTCGCACTTCCCGCCTGTGGAATTCCCTACTGCATGCTTGCTTCCCCGACGGCTACAACCTCCAGGAGTTTAAATGTAAGGTCAATAGACACCTCCTAACACATTAACTCACACCCACTCTCTTCAACTCTCTCCCTATGTACATCCTAAGTCGTCTATCACTCTCCTTCTGACATTTCCTATACCCAATCCCTCTATGTAACCCCCTGTGCTATAGTGACAGTGGAATGCCTTGCTTGGGGTGACACAATTAAAAAAAAACAAAACTCATTTACAAAGTTCTACAATATAATTGTATTGAACACTTTTTAATACAACTGTGTACTGGCCTAATTTTACTTATGACCAAAAACTACGTATTTAAATAATCATATATATATATATATATATATATTTGTACATAAAAAATTATATTCTATTTTATTTTTTATTTATTTAATCAGTTTCATTTTTTTATTAATTTATGTTTGTTGCTTTTATTTGTTTAACTTATTTATTTTTGTTTTTATTTATTTTTAATTTATTTATTTGTTTTTATTCCGTTTTTATTTTGATTTATTCTTATTTATTTTTATTAATTTTTTGTTTTATTCCTTTATTTATTTTGTTTTTATTTTGTTTTATTTATTTAATCATTATTATTTATTTTCTTTTTTTTATTTATTTTTTCAGAAATTCTGCTTCCCTAAAAACTCTCCAAATTGCAAAAAAGCTAAATGGAAAGAATTTCCAGCTCATGGATTGTTACCTCCTGAATGTCAGGAAAATGAGTACAGTGAAGATAACTACTTAGGGGATGGTCCCAGTGGCAATTCAATCCGTTATAATTGGACTCTCCCTGAAATTCCAGGAAAAAACTGCGTTTTTAGGATCAGGTAAAAAAAAATCCCATGTCTGTCTACATTGTCTAGTAAATTCATTTACTAGATATATTTGAAAAGAATAAAATCCCATCAGACAAATAGACACTTTCATGTGAACCAACAAAAGGACAGTCTTTTTTGTCTGCATTTCTGGAATGAAGAGTTATCATTATTTACACTGTTTATATTCAATCTGTTCTCCTCAATTTATCACAATGTTTCAGCCTTTGTGTTCACAGCCTTCCTCAACCATCTATCAATTTTGGTAATCTACAGGGAATTCTGAACTGAACCTTTTAGTTTTGAAGGTAATGGTTGTGATTTCAATCCCTAGGTTAGGCAGTGTGTACTTGCACTCAGTGGAAACAATCAAGCAATAACTGAACAGTACTAAATAAGAAAAAAAAAACTAGATGATATTCCTAGACATGATGAACGGAACAAGAACAATTTACCTCTGTAGATTAAATAAAGAATTAACTGAAGTTTACTCAGATTGATACACACCTGAGGAAGGCACAGCAGTTGAAACATGATAACAAAAACAATAGCCTGAATATAAATAGTGCAAATAAGAACAGTTTTGTTTACTACAGCAATATTGCTCTTAATCAGTCAGTTAGTTAGATACACACTTGAGGGATCATGTCTTGAAAGAGACATGACTGACTGGGCAGAAGATTTTTCTGCAGTAGGTTGCGATTACTTTCTGTGGTAGACTGGTTGCCAACCAAGGCTATAGAACCCAATCTGTCTAACCCATAGCTGGAGGGAGAAGCGATGGATTAATACACTTCTTAAGGATATTTGTACATAAGAGAATGCAACAAATTCAAATGGAATTCAAATTTAGCTCTCTGATTTCTTGTTTAAAACCAATATCCACTGCATCACAACGCACATCCATGTCACTCATAATGCAGTTGTCTATTTTTTTTTTTTACTTGTTTGATTAAAGCAAATTGTAATTGAGGTTGAGTAGTCAACAATTAAACAGACTCTCACACCAGTCTGGTCGAGGGAAATAAACTCTCACACCAGTGTGGTCAGAGGTAAAAGTATTCATTGAAATAAACTTCTAACTGACACTTTTATCAAGTGGATAAAAGCGTTGGTCGAAATTATCCAGTGACTTAAGCCAAAGAGTTGTGAGTTCAATTCCTGGCCACAGCAGAGATGAACAAAAACTTGGAGAGTTGAGTTACTAAAGATAAATAACTGAAACTGAGATATCCAGAAAAGGCATGGAATGTGGAACTAGAACAATCTACCCCAATAGACGAAATAAAGGGTTCGGACCAAAATTCTGATGAATATCACCTGATGATGGCTGAAGTGTACAATGGTCGAAACATCACAAATATGACAATAAATATGTGAACAACAGTTTGAACAATGTAAATACTGTAAATAGTTACAATACCTCATTTCAGAAATATAGACAGACATTTTGCCTATAGTTTGTATTTTCTTGATTCAACTTTTTTTTTATTACTATGTTGTTTTTATCATTTCAGATACAACATTTCTACCAATGATTTTTCTTGGGACACAGATCATAAATTTAATGCTCCAAAGCCAGGAACAGCGACCAAAGTTGACCTCTCTCAAGAGTATTTTCTAAACAGCACAACAAAGATCCGAGGTTATGAGTTCAAACAAAATCCTGAAGTAAACATTTTTAAAGATGTTGACTTTGGACTAAGGCTGGCTATCAACACTGCACAGTTTGGGAGAATCTTTCAAGACAGGTATGGCTCTTACTTTAAAAATTATGGGCCTTGACAAACAAAAAGCAAATACAAGTCTGGAACTCAGGATGTATATCAATCTACCACTGAGATAATCAAAGTTCATTTGTACTATATTGATTTATTTGTTTTTATGGTTAAGCAATCCTTTGCAGATTATTTGAAGCCACAAATATTTTTAGATTGTAAAAACTTTTTAGAGATAATAAAGATTTATTGATACAAATCCTACTAATTAACCCATGTCTGAAGAGAGAAGTGAATTCATACCTTTTCCAAGGGTATTTCTGCATAAGTAAATCGGCTCTCTGATTCCCAATTCTGAGCCATTATACACTATACAACCTGCACATCCATGCTTACAGCACCTGGTATTCCCAAGCAGTCACCCATCTAGACACTGACCAGATTCAATGTTGCTTAAAACGTTGTAACAATAACAACAAAGATGAGGAAAGTAGTTTAAATATCAGTCAGTTAAGTGTCATACTTGGACAATCATGTTTCAATGAGACTAACTGACTGGACAAAGGATTTTTGCAGTATAGAACCCAATCTGAATTGCTATTTAACCCATAGATGGAGAGAGAAGCAATGAATTAATACCTTTCCCAAGGGTGTTTGCACGTAAGTGAATGTAACCAATTTAACTGGAATTTGAACTTGGCTCTCTGATCTTGGAGTTCAAATATAAATATTGTAAATATTGATAACACCTCATCCCAGAAATTCAGATAAAAATGAAGTTTGGTCATTATGAGAGAACCTGTGTTTCAATGCGATATGGCTGTAAGCTATTAGCCGTCATTTAGACTCAATAGATAAATGAATGATGCCAATGTCATTGGGAAATGGTTTAAATCATCCATTGAGGTTAACCACTGATCTCCAAAGAAACATCAACTGATGGTGCCCACAGTTTAAAGAGAATTTTAGGTACAATATTTAACTGTACAATGCATGTCAAATTCTTGGTTGTGTCTTAAAAGATTTTTGCCTCAATAATTTTTTTCTTTGAACAAAAGGCAGACTGTTTTGTAAACCTTTGAATCTAAAGATTATGGCAGAAAATAATAAGGTTGCCTGCTGTCATAAACTTTCTATGCTGTAATAAATATTTTGACTGATTCTAACCTGGGAAGTTCTACAGATTTCAGTGAAAATCAAGGCCAGAAATTTTGAGGCATATTTTCTTTGTCATATAGTTTAAAAGACAATTTCAACAGGACAAAGCTTTCCCCTCGCACATTGAATTTCTTTCTTTCAGTCTCGACTTTATTTTTACTCTCTCTCTCTCTCTCTCTCTCGCTGTTTGTATTTCTTTATTTATTTCTTTGTTATCCTTTTTTTCTTTTTTGTCCTTCACTTTATTTCTTCTTTCATTTCTTTCTTTATCATTTACTTTGTCTTGTATGGCTTAGCATTTGTGCCAGAAGCTCTAATACAAACATTTCAGAGCGTATAAGTGTCAATCTGAGGACAGTGTAGAGGATTTGATGAGTCTAATGACAATTACCTCCATAATCGTCATTAGACTCATCAACTCTGAAAACTTATGAATAAAAACTTGTTTCCATATTCACTTTTTTATAAATTAATAAATAAGTATTAGATTATATTAGTTTTTAACTGATTCTCTCATTTTATTTAAAAAGAAAATTCATTCCATCACTTGACATGTGTGTACAATACTTGTTACATATTTTGAATGGAAATGTATTTCATCATTGTCATTCACATATATTATCAACACACACTTAGTTTGTCTATGGTTTGGATGTGCTTAGCACACATTATTTTTGCTTAAATATACTTACATTCATAATAACCATCTAATGTTTTTATTATGTGTTCGCACACATACTTAAACAGACACAAGTTTTTTCTTCTGCATTTAATATTCATCCATTGCTTTATCACATGTAACACATGAAACTATACCTGAATCAACATACTGTATCTTGGATTTTTTCCTAAATCATTTGTCTTTAATAAATCTCTGAAGAAGCTTGTTAAAGTGAACCATGTTTGATTAAAGACATTTATTTCCTACTTGTTCTTTACTTATTCTATTCATCTTGTTGGATTCCAGTCCATATATTCAACTCAGAATGTTGTAAATATAAAATTATTGTTGTAAATAAACAATCTGATAAATAGTGTTTAATATTTTTGTTTTCAATTCTCAACAACAAAAAAATATATAAATTCACTTTCATATGTTTAGGTTTTATTAAAATTCTAATCATCATTTTTAAACAATAAACATTGTCATAGAGTGTAGATAGTAAAAATAATAGTGGTTTCATGGAAAAAAACAGACTTTTTTGTGATCATGAAGGTCCAAGGTTGCCAAGAATTTATCTTTCAAAAATATGTTTGAAGATTTGAAATTAAAATATTTTATTCAAATCCTTTTTTAAAAAAATAAAACATTCAAGTCAGTCAGTTAAGTGCCATACGTGATACACGCTTGGGCAATCATGTCTCGAAAGAGGCATGACTGACTGGGCAGAAGATTATCCCACAGTAGGTTGCCATTACTTTCTGCGGTAGACTGGTTGCCATCCAAGGCTATAGAACCCAATCTGTCCTGTTATTTAACCCATAACTGGAAGGAATAGATGTATTAATACCTTTCCCAAGGATATTTGCATGTAAGTGAATGCAATGAATTCGGGTGAAATTCGAACTTGGCTCCCCGATTTCTCGTTCCGAGTCAATATCCAATGCACCACAACACACATCCCTGCTGTAAAAACGGTCAGTTCATCATTCCACTGTGGTAAGCATCTGAGATATGAACATCTATAATTCTTTACAGGGCTTATATGTCTGCTGCTAAATCTAGTATATCAAAACATATACTGAAAGTGAATTTATATATTTTGTTCTTGAGAATTTAC
This sequence comes from Ascarosepion bandense, assembly GCA_037127315.1. Lineage (NCBI taxonomy): Eukaryota > Metazoa > Mollusca > Cephalopoda > Sepiida > Sepiidae > Ascarosepion > Ascarosepion bandense. The sequence continues at coordinate 1,795,199 of JBBBDQ010002291.1, read as the reverse complement.
AACAAAAATATTAAGCACAATTTATTTCTTAGATTTTTTATTTACAAAAATAATTTTACATTTACATCCTAAAAACGATTACAATCCAATATTTATTATTTACTAATTTATAAAAAAAATCAATATGAAAACATGTTTACATTATTTACATTGTTTAGACTGTTGTCCTCATCTTTATTGCCACTTTTTCAACATTTCAGCTTTTTGCTCCGACCTTCTTCAGGTGCTAGGCATTTCAAACCAAACTCTTCATTTCGATCACTAGTGTATATCATTCTCATTCTATGTTAGAGAGTTAAGTTAAAGGAAGATAACTACATGGCTACCAGAAGTGACATTGCACATGGAATGAGAATGATATACCCCAGTGATTAAAATAAAGGGTTTGGCTCAAAATTCCTAGCTCTTTAAGAAGGCCGAATTGTACAATGGCCGAAATATTGTAAACATGTCAATAAAGATAAGGACAACAGTCCGAACAATATAATAATGTAAATCCTACATCATCTCAGAAGTATAGATAAATACTGAAAACAAGTTTTTATTCATAAATTAATAAACATTTGCTAAATTATTAAAATATGTGGATCAATTATAAGAAAATCGATGTTATTTACCATTTTATAAAGTATAAAATCCATTGGCAATTAGCCAACATTATTTACCATTTTATAAAGTATAAAATCCATTGGCAATTAGCCAACATTATTTACCATTTTATAAAGTATAAAATCCATTGGCAATTAGCCAACATTATTTACCATTTTATAAAGTATAAAATCCATTGGCAATTAGCCAACATTATTTACCATTTTATAAAGTATAAAATCCATTGGCAATTAGCCAACATTATTTACCATTTTATAAAGTATAAAATCCATTGGTAATTAGCCAACATTTTGCCAACCATTTCAATAAACAATATAATAAATACTGTAAATAAGCAATAATAGAATTTATCATTTTTGTTACCAATTCTCAAGAACAAAGAAAATATATAAATTCACACTCATATGTTTTCATTTTATTCAAATTCTAAGCATCACTTTAAATCAATAAACATTGCCAAGGAGTGAAGGTAGTTAAAACGATAGCAGTGTCAAGGAAAAAAACTTTCTTTTGGCACACCATATTTTTGTAAGCATGCAAGTCCAAGATTGCCAGTTAATTGTATTAATATTTTATTGATAAGAATAAATATTGTTTGAATTTTTTGGCTTTAAAAAGTAAATTTTTATGCTTTATATTTGCAGGACACATACTTTTTCAATCAGGAAGCGGCCTCAGCATTTGAAAAATTCTGTCATACATAATTTGAATGTCCGAGGGAAAAGAGGAAATATTGTTCAGGTTTATCCAGCAGTTGAATATGACTTTGTCCCAAATACACTGGAAATAGCAACTGGAGAGTTCATCCATTTTCAGTTTGTATTTTTTTATTTTTGTTATGGTATTCACCTGAAAATATTTACAATCTCAAAGAAAAAAGCCAGAAAATTTTCATTAGAATCAAAGAAAAGAGTACTGGACTGTTATGTAATATCAGTCCTTTTATATGGCAGCAAATACTAGACAATCTTTTTAAAGATGAAGAAGAAAGTTGAAACAACAGAAATGTGGTTTTTGGAAGGATGCTGAAGATAACATGGACCAAAAATGTGAGCAATGTTGAAGTTATAAAGAAAACAGAAAAAATATACTTCTATTTAATATCTGGAAGAGACAGATGAAATTTCTATTGCACATCCTGAGGAAAGATGGCTAGGAAAATTTGATACTCACACAGGACAGATTGAAGGCAAAAGGGAGAGAGGTAAAAAACACATAATCTGCCAAGTAAGTTTTAGAGAAAATGTAAACAAAAAGGACACTTATACTTAACATCAGAAAGAGACAATTTAAATTTCTATTGCACATCATGAGAAAAGAAGGTTAGAAAAATTTGATACTCACACAGGATATATTGAAAGAAAGAGGAAGAGAGGTAAACAAAGCATAACCTACCAAGCAAGTTTTAAAGAAAATGGAGACAAACAAGACACTTATATTTAACATCAGAAAGAGACATGAAATTTTTGGGGCACATTATGAGAAAAGAGGTTTCGAAAATCTAATACTCACAGGACAGGTTGAAGGCAAGATGTACAGAAGAAAACAATACATAATCTACCTAACAAGTTTGAGTAGAATGATGACAGAACAAAGTATATGAGAGATAACAAAAAGACAAAATTTATCAAGACCAACAAAGGATAGGAAATTGTAGAGAGCCATGATCAGCAACATGATATTAGATTATTCTTCTTTTTCTTTTTTATGTGCTGTGTCCCTTCAGGGCGTAGGCAATCATGGCCTTCCACTTGCCCTTACCTCTTGTTACCCTCAACACTTTTCCTCTTGGTAATGTGCATTGTGGTCCAGTGGATATTGGCTCAGAACAAGAAATCAGGGAGACGAGTTCAAATTCCAGTTGAATTCATTGCATTCACTTACATGCAAATACCATTGGGAAAGGTATTAATCCATCTCTTCCTTCCAGTTATGGGTTAAATAACAGGACAGATTTGGTTCTATAGCCTTATCTGGCAACCAATCTACCGCAGAAAGCAATGGCAACCTACTGCAGGATAATCTTCTGCCCAGTCAGTCATGTCTCTTTCGAGACATGATCACCCAAGCGTGTTTCACGTATGGCACTTAACTGAGTGATTTCTCCCAAACCCTGCTCAGCCATCCACAGCATCCTTCTGTAAAATTACATAATCTCCTTCATCTTTCAGAAGATTGTCCAGCATTCGCTGATATACAGGAGGACAGATATCACATTACAGTCCAGTATTCTTTTTTTTTTGCTTCCAACAAAATCTTCTTCTATCTATCTCTCTCTATCTCTCTCTCTCTCTATCTCTCTATCTCTCTCTCTCTCTCAATACTCTGCATAGCTTTTGAAATGCATCTTTGGCACCAGTTCATTACAAGTGTTATAGCAGCATGGTCTCATCTGTTGAACTGTGATATTTTATTGTGTTGGAGGGAGATATATATTCACATGATAGATTTTAGTGGAATGTGACTGCTGTGTTGTATTCGATGTAACACATGGTTCGGTATCTAAGAAGTCACTAGGAGAGGGAATGAGACATGTCTTGTTATGGTGCCATGGATATCAACTCAGAATGCACAAATCGGGAAGCCGAGTTCAAATTCCAGTTGCATTACACGCAAATACTCTTGGGAAAAGTATTAAATCCATCTTTTCCCTCCACTTATGGATTAAATAACAGGACAGATTCGGTTCTATAGCCTTGGCTGGCAACCAGTCTGCCACAGAAAGTAATGGCAACCTACTGAAGGATAATCTTCTACCCAGTCTGTCATGTCACTTTTCAGACATGATCACCCAAGCATATATCATGTATGGTACTTAACTGACTGACTTGTCACTATGGCAACTTCTGGTTGAGGAGCAACAGAAGAAATAGAAGGTTTGCATCTGTAATTTCATTTAAATTAATCATTTCACTTTTAAAATATCTAAACTAATTTATATATATTGAACAAGTGACAAACTTCTTCAAATTAATCCTATTAACGATCAATCTCTAGCTCAATATCAAGAAATTTACAACAAAAAAACCTACTTGCCAAAATAATTTTTTATCAATAAAACACTGAAAAACAACAATCTTAATACTAAACATCATCACAATTAAACAGTATATATATATATATATATATATATATATATTAATCAGTTAAGTGCTATACAAGATACACACTTGGGTGATCATGTCTCTAAAAAGACATGACTGACTGGGCAGAAATCTTCCTGCAATAGGTTGGCATTACTTTCTGCGATAGACTGGTTAGCAACCAAGGTTATAGAACCCAATCTGTCCTGCTATTTAACCCATAGCTGGAGGGAAGAGATAGATTAATATCTTTCTCAAGAGTATCTGCGCATAAGTGAATACAATGAATTCCCTGATAGCTACAATCACCAAAAATTTAACTGCAATGTCAGTTACTACCTTCTATATTCTTGAATCCTCTTCATTTTTGTCCTTTCTTCAATATCCTCTGTACCCAGTCTCACTGTAACCAGTTGAACACTCATTGCAATCCTGCCTTATTTGGGGTGAAATGATAAAAACAATATAACATAGAATATGATCCTAGATTTTGAATAAATACTCATCATCCATTTCAGAAACTTTTTGTTCAATATAATAGCATTGTTGGACTGTATTGGTTAAGGAAAATGCTTAAACACAAGTTATAATGATAATATTTATTTTTATTAGAAAATGTAATACAGACATTGTCCTCCTATACATAGAATATGTAGAATATATTGTTTCAAGAGAAATATATTATAAATTTTAATCAACAATAGCATTAACTGCTTAGTCAGTGAATGCTGAATGTTTTCTTTTAAGGAAAAGCTTATATTAGCATTACTATTAAAGATGAGAACTAATACTATATTTTGATAAAGGTGTAACTCTATAGTAGATCTGTTTGCAATATTTATTTGTTTTTACAAAAAGTATGGAACAAGGCCAGAAGAGGATGGAGAGATGGGCTTCATCTGTCCTATATTTAATTTAGCTAGACACAATTGCTAACCCAAACATACTATAATTTTCCTTATAACTTTTCCTTTACTTACCATTCTTACAACAGTCACCATAATACCACACTTTCTCTATGATGTTCTAATTAGTTTTTATATATACAATTTGTTTCAGGGGTGGAGGATAACAACTTTCCTCATATGGGAACAGATAATATTTCCATTATGATTACCTTAATAAAAATATGATGTTGTTTGGTGTATTTTTTTGTAGATGGAACGGATCAAACACAAACAACAAAAACTTTGAAGGTGAAGGTACTCCAGGTACTGATCGCAATAATGTCTTGATGCTGTCTGAACTGAATAATTCCAGTGGTGAAGAACTCAAGTCCTTTGAGTTGAACTCCTTTGGTCACTATGTCAACAGCTACCCAGTTCTTCTCACCAATATTACGTTTCTCAACCTAACAAAAGATGATCTCATTAAACTGGCTTCCTCAGGTAAATATTCATATGTTTGCTTCAAATTAAACTGTTGCAACACAAGGGGTATCTGCTAGATTGATTAGGACACCCACAAAGTAAGGTGGGATGTAAATGATTTATGACTGCATTGTCAGAAAAGGATGTGCATTGTGGTGCAGTAGATATCAACTCGGAACAACAAATCGGGGTTCCAAGTTCAAATTCCAGTTGAATTCCTTGCATTCACTTATGCACAAATACCCTTGGAAAAAGTATTAATCCATCTCTTCCCTCCAGTTATGGGTTAAATAACAAGATGGATTGGGTTCTATAGCCTTGGCTGGCAACCAGCTTACTGTAGAAAGCAATGGCAACCTTCTGCGAGATAATCTTCTGCCAGTCAGTCATGTCTCGAAAGAGACATGATCGTCTAAAGCGTGTATCATGTATAGCACTTAACTGACTGTCAGAAAAATTGAGAACCTCAAAGCAACCACCCACTGTCTCCAAGTAGAAAATACCTCTTACAGAAGGTAGCAGAAGAAAGTAACAAGAAAAGACTAGAAATAAACTGCAAGAAAAGTGAATGCATGGTCATCAATAAAAAGGGCAGCCCAAAATGCCAAATACAGGTCGGGAATACCAGAATCAAGCAAGTACAAAAATTTAAATACCTGGGAAGCGTTATAACAGAAGACGGAAAGTGCAACACAGAGATCCAAAGGTAAATTGGCATGGTGAAGGAAGCTTTCCAGAAGTTGAGTAAGGTATTAAGAAACAGGACAATTTCGCTAGAAACTAGGAAGATTGCTATGTGATGTCTGTCCTTCAATATGGCAGTGAATGCTGGACAATATCATCAAAGATGAAGGAAAAACTTGAAGCAACTGAAATGTGGTTCTACAGAAGGATGCTGCGAATATCATGGATCGAGCATGTGAGCAATGATTAGGTCTTGGAAATGATGGAAACAAAAAGGAAATTAATACTGAGCATCAGGAAAAGACAGCTGAAGTTCCTGGGACATGCATTGAGGAAGGAGGGCTTGGAGAACCTGATACTAACAGGCCAGATAGAGGGAAAAAGAGACAGGGGAAACAATGGATAACATATTTGAAGGACCTAATCAGGTGGATTACAGAACAAGGATTTCACGGCGTAACAGGAGAAGGCGTGCTCAGAGCCACCAGGGATAGGGAGACGTGGAAAGCCATGATTGCCTACATCCTGAAGGGACAGGGCACATAGAAGAAGAAGAATACATGAAAACTTTCCAGATCAAGTGACACTCAACCGGAATGTACGAAATTCTGGGAGTGGACCTATGTAGAAAATATTATTATTTAGTACTTAAATATCAATATCATCTGGAAATGTATTGCTCTTCATGTAAAAATCCATACAATTGCGAATAGTATAACCTAATATTAAACATTTTTCTTTGTCATATTATACTTAATTTTTAATGCAAATTTAAACTAAGCAAACATTTCAGAACTTAAACATACACACAGACATCATGAAATATATATGTGATGACTACACAACTTATGAAAACAAAAACGCAACTGAAATATAACACTGAATCATTCCATTCTCCAAATTTCTGATGAAGCTAAATAGAGAAACATGTCAAATTTATAAACATTTACTGCTTGTTCCTTATTCTGTCAGATTTAATCAATATTTTCAACTTATCTTGTCAGAAGATGGAAACATCAAAAAAGCACTATTTACATTGTTCAGACTGTTGTCCTCATCTTTATTGTTTTATTCACAACATTTCAGCTTTTGTATGTTCTGGCCTACTTCAGGTGATATAAATTAGAATTTTGAACTGCACCCTTATTTTATCCACCAGGATGGCTTAGTGTATAAAAGTGCTGTTTGAAGTAATCCAGTGACTTGACCCAAAGAGTTTTGAGTTCAATACCTGGCCACAGCAGAGGTGAACAAAAACTTGAAGAGTTCAGTTACTAAAGGAAGATAACTGAAACTGAGATATCCAGAAAAGGCATGGTATATGGAACTAGAACAATCTACTCCAACAGACAAAATAAAGGGTTAGGTTTGACATTATTACACATATCACCTGAAATTTGTCTTAGCATACAGTGGTCAAAACATCATGAATATGACATTAAAGATGTCTTCTTAATTTCTGTTTATTTTTATTGTTCTCTCTCTTTAATGAGGTTTTGTTTCTTTTTTTCTGATATTCTCTCACACTCAGTAAACCCCTTGTGTCTTAGTGGTTTTATTATCTTTCTTTGGGTGAAATGATAAAAAATGCCAAATAAATAGCAAAACATGTCAAATTTATAAAGATTTCCTATCATTCAACCTATTATTGCCAGCCATAAAAAAAAAATGTTGACATTTAAATTAATGAGTTAGAAGATCCAGAGAATCTATTGACAGTAAAAAGCTGTAATTTAACTGAAAATAGAAGACACTAGTTAATTTCACTAGATCCAACCAATGCTTTAACTACTGGGCTATGTGTTATTGAGTTTGGATCCAGTGACTTGACCCAAAGAGTTATGTATTCAATACCTAAAGACATCAGTGGTAATTGAAAAGTTAGAGAGTTGAGTTAAATTGAAATAACTATGACATCCAGAAATGGCATGGTTCATGGAACAAGAACAATCTACCCAAGTGATCAAAATAAATGGTTTGGTTCAAAATTCTAGTCACTTGAAGAAGATCAGAGTGTGCAACGACTGAAATGTCATGAATATGATAATAAAAATGAGGATAAAAGTCAGAACAATGCTAATAATGTAAATACCTCATCTCAGAAATATAGACAAATATACTACTTCATTTTTAAAATTCTTTTTGCTTTTTCAGGAAGCAAAATCCGGCCAGACCCCCTCCTGAACAAGGCCAATACTTATTTTGATCTCCAACCCAGGAAAATCACCAAGTCTGGTATATATCACTACCTGTGTACAAGGAACAATAACTTCTCTAATCGAAACCAAAAAGGGAAAATTGTTGTCAGCAAGTTCCCAACTCAATACAAAGCCATTGGTCAGATGGGTGGCTCTCTGCAAATAAAAGAGTAAGTGTTTTGTGTTTCTTCTGGGCAAAACCCTGAAATTTCGATCAATATTTATCAAAACAGAAGTGAAAATAGCCAATCATTTGAACAGGATTAGGGGTTTATGCCTCATTCCTATTTCAGATTGGATTTTTTGTTCCTCCTAAATTATACTTCAACTCTGTACTTTTAATGTCTCTGCCTAAAACTTTGAATTTTTATTTAATATTTTTTTTCTTTTCCTCAATAGGAGTAGATAGGTTTGCCTATCATCCAGTTCAAACTTCTCTCTTTTGAACAGGAGTCAAGGTTTATCAGTTGTTTCCTGTTTAGGATTAGGTCTCTCATTCCCTCTAAATATTTTCCTTTTCTTTCACTTCTGGAGGCCCCTTGCATCTTGATGACATTATCACTTTGCTTGGGGCGATGTCTCTTACTTTGTAACCCCCTACCTCGAGTGGCTGTTGGGCCTTGTACTGGGTGAACATCACTGTAAAACAAATGAATCAACAAAAACTGTATAAAGATCCAACATGAATAATGTTTATTTTTCTATTAATTATTTGAACAAGTATCCTTATTTTGTTTATTTTGATCATGTACTTTTAGCATGTGCATTCCCTAGCTTTTTTGTAATGTGCAAGGGGTATAACAGATAGCATCTCAGAATTAGACATTGGAGAGCTGAGTTCAAATTCCAGTTGAATTAGTTGCATTCAGTCAGTCAGTTAAGTGCCATACGTGAAACACGCTTGGGCGATCATGTCTCGAAAGAGACATGACTGACTGGGCAGAAGATTATCCCGCAGTAGGTTGCCATTGCTTTCTGAGGTAGACTGGTTGCCAGCCAAGGCTATAGAACCCAATCTGTCCTGTTATTTAACCTATAACTGGAAGGAAGAGATGGATTAATACTTTTTCCAAGGGTATTTGCGCATAAGTGAATGCAATGAATTCAACTGGAATTCAAACTCGGGTCCCCAATTCCTCGTTCCGAGTCGATATCCACTGTACCACAATTCACTTGTACATAAACATCCTTGATAGTAAGACTTGTATCTGGGAAAATCATTGTCTCCACAAATTTGTTAATGCAATATTTGATCATAAAAAAAGAAAAGACTTATTCTTATAATCTAAATTATGTTTCAGTTTTAAAATAACCCACAATGGGTTGATAAACCATAAAAAACAAATCAATTTTTAGCCTAAAGATGAAGCAGTATAATTATTCTATGAATTATTCAAACTGATATCTTTGTCTTTGTTGTTTTGATCATTATGGTTTGGTTGATACGCTCTCTTATTTTTCTAGAATTTTCTTTCTCATCTAATAAAAACTGAAGGTAAAATTACTAACTGCTTACTAATGAATAACTAATTGATAGTTTGAGTAGTTACCTGAATCTTTTAAGAGATTTATAACTCTGAGTAATATTATATTAAGCATAGAGTAGCAGAACAAAGAAGAAATGATGAAGTTTTAGGAAATAGATAATTTTATTAACAAAAGAATACAAGTGGTAAATCAGTGTAAATGTCTCTTGTTGAAAGAATGGTAAAAAGTCATCGACGGATGTATTCAGTAGGAGAGGGAGAGTGAGTTGTGAATTACCACTGCGGCAGCCTTTAGCAGATGTTTTTGGAAAAGGGAAGTCTGTTGAGGTGAGCATTGGGAATCAGGCTGGTCTTTCGACCAACCACTAAAGAAGTCCATTTGATGGGTTTTTATATCTTTTTTTTAGATCGGCTTCAATTTTTCTTTAGGCGGGAGTGGGTACTATTGGGGAAAATTCTGGATTTTATTTTTCTTTTGTATTGTGTATTTAAGTGAAACAGAAGCTGTGTGTAGAGCCTATACGCAATTAACAAAGTTTTTAGTTCAGTTTTGTGTTTTGAAGTGTTCACATCAGGCCAGTGATGGAAATTTGTGTAACATGAATTAGAAGAAGATCTGGTTTTAGGAAAATTATAACAGTAAATAATTATAAACACCCTAACATATATATATACTTATAAAGATGAGAAACAGCAAGATGTGGAAACAACAAAATGATTAGTTATTTATTATCTGGTCATTATAAAGTGTTGGAGACATGAGAGACAGTAATATTGAGTAAATTGTGAGTATGAGTTCAAATGTAGATCAAATATGGATTGGAATCCAACAAAATGATAAGATAAATGTATACTTGAATAAGTAATAGGTATACAGTCTTCCTTGTATGTTTTTTATAAAAAAAGGTGTCTAGATAATTTAATTGGAAAATACAAGTGTCTGGGATTTTCTTACCTCAAATTTTTGTTGAGTGTTAAAAGATAAATGTTACTATTATGACCTGAAAACAAAAGGAGTCAAATTTTTCATTAATGAGTGTGTTGACTGCCTGTCCAATAATGGAAATGTCACATGTCTGTGTTTGTGTGAAAAGTGGAGTCAATTCTCTTTGGTTCAGAATGAGTGAATTCATGATCATTAAGATTGTCATAATTATTTTGTTATAATCATTTTTGACACTATAATTAATTTTCATTTATTTATTTTTTATGGACATGACCAGTGGTGACTGTGGGGGCACTTAGGAGCCAAATCTCAGGAGGAGAGGGACAAACACAGGCAGCATCTTCATTTTCATACTACACCATTTTTATACTACATAACATAGAAATTTGGCGTCTGTGAATTCTTCAGTAGATTTGAGAAAATTACTGATCAATTGTTTCACTCAGCCATAAATTACTGGCTGCCTTTTGTATCTACATATCAAGTTAGGGACATTATTTTTAATTAACATCTTTTTCAGATATGAAAATATGACTATTAAATCTCTTTCCCTCCCTAACAACATGTCAGTTTTTCGCTATCTGGTTGTTTTATTTTTTGTTTGTTTTTCTTTCAAACTGGTTTCTGTATGTGTCCTTAAAAAGCTAAATGAAAAAGAAAATGCAGAGGAAAAAGTACTGAAGATCCAATCTTATCAAAATCAGAGACTGATCAGTTTCATAAATTTTTAAAGCTTATAAAAGTTGTTGGGTGGCAACCAAAAGTTGTTGGAACCAGCCAAAATTCTGGGGGACCTTGGCCCCCTTAACCCCACCCCCATAGAATTGTCACTGGACATGAGACAGTGACAGTATAGTTAAATTTTTCATTTGTGTATTTCTTAGGACACAACAATCTAAAAGTTGCTCTATATCATTTCTCTATCCTGTGAAGTGATGACAGGAAAATATGAAACCTGTAAAATGTGATGACAAGAAAATGTGAAACCTTTAGAAGGCCTGAAAGGATGACAGGAAAATGTGAAACCTTTAAAACTAACAAGATAGCTACATTTCACATCAAGAGAGTGACAATCAAGGAAGATTAGTAGAATAGAACATATTATAGCGGAACTGGGTGAGCATTCAGAATATCACAAGGCTAAAAAATACTCTCAAACTTGGTCACCTAGCAAATAAATGCTTGCTGATTCAATATAAAAAAATTATCTTCAACGTCAATAACCCAACAAGTACTGACATGTAAAACTAACCAAGTGAAACCAATCTAAGTTTGACACTTTCCTTCATGCATAAAATATTATATTATCAAAACTAGAATGCATACTTACTTTCAAGTTTTACTTTCAAACTTGAATTTATTTTACAAATTAATTTTTGTGTTTATTGTCACTGTGTACAAGTATGTGTAAGACCATTGCATGGGGAGAATACAATGGACAGAACATGAGACAAATGTGGAAGTTTTAGGGAAAATAGAAATGAGAATGAAACCGACATTTACAAACAGAAAGAGGCAGTTGAAATTTCTGTTAAACATAGTGAGGAAAGAGTGCCTAGAGAATTAAACACTCACAGGACATATTAAAAGCAAGTGAAGTACAAGGAAACAGTAACCTACTTAATGAGTTTGAGTGAGCAGATAGCAAAACAACGAAAAAAATGGATGGTAAAAGATTAAGTGTTACTTAGAACAACAAAAGACAGGAAGTTGTAAAGGGTCATGATTGACCATCTCTTGAAAGCCATGCTTGGGTGATCATGTCTCAAAAAAGACATGACTGACTTGGCAAAAAGATTTTTCTGCCATTACTTTCTGCAGTAGACTGGCTGCTAGCCAAGACTATAGAACCCAATCTGTCCTGATATTAAACCCATAGCTGGAGGGAGAAAAGAAGGATTAATGCCTTTCCCAAGTGTAAGTGAATGCAACAAATTCAACTGAAATTTGAACTTGGCTCTCTGACATGTTGCATAAAAGAATGAAATACAAACTTACAATCTAAAAGTTCATTTACTGAGTAAATAAGAGACCGTTTCTTTAAAACTGCTCATAAAAGATTTTATTTTAAGTCTAGCAATTTGGACAAAAGAGATTAACTCCATAAAAAGTATCTCCTCTACCCAATAAAAGAGGGAGAATCTATTTAAGTTTATAAATTTATTTAAAAGAGACTTTCCTAAATTATTTAAATTGTTTGGATTGTTGTCCTCGTCTTTATTGCCATATTCACGATGTTTCGATTGTTGTGTGCTCTGGCCTTCTTCAGATGATTGGAATATCAAACTGAACCCTTTATTTTTATCACTGGAGTATATTGCTCTCGTTTCATAAGCCATGCTACTTACAAATGTCTTAATTATATCCCTTTAACTCAGTTCTCTAAGTTATTTGTTGACCACTGTTGTATCTGTGTATTGAACCCACAACTCCTTGAGTCAAGTCACTGAATCTAAATTTTATCCACTGGGTCATGTGTCCTACAGCAGTGGTGAATAAATAACTTAGAGAGTTGAGTTAAAGAGAAATAACTAAGATATCTGGAAGTAACATGGCTCATGGAACAAGAACAATATACCCCAGTGATCAAAATAAAGGATTCGGTTTGAAATTCCAATCCACGGAAGAAAACCAGATCATACAACAGCCAAAAGTCATGAATATAAGAATAAAGATGAGGATAAGAACAATTTAAATAATGTAGATACTACCTCATTTCAGAAGTATAGATAAATATTGGAGACTTCCCTAATATTAAACGAAAATCTGAAGGTTTTACTAAAGGCATACAAAATACAGAAATGGAGTGTATAGATTCAAAAATATTGTGATGACAGACATTGTGTGGCAACACAAGGCATAGAATAAATAGAACAGTACAAAGAACAAATTGGCAGGAATAAGCAATTTCAATACTTACGTTAATTGAGTTTTATTGCATAGTCGAAGTCACACTTTTCTTTATGTAGGGGCCTCAGCTGCTGCTTTTAACATGAGACTCCTGGTACCCCTATGGTAGTCAGCATTGACATTCAGTAGGTGGAGTCTTCAGCAAGTGGTCAAACAAAATGGTTGGGGGACAGGCAAATAACTGTAATAGTGCACATGAACTGCCAGTGGTGGTTTATATAATGTTGGAATGACATGTGAATATATAATAGTAATTGTTAGTAATCAGCATTGAACACATAGTAATTTGCAATGAGAATATTATAATGGTAATTGCAATGAGAATATATAATAGTAATTTGCAATGAGAATATATAATGGTAATTTGCAATGAGAATATATATTAATGGTGCAATGAGAATATATATTAGTAATTTACAATGAGAATATATAATAATCGTTTACAGTAAAGATATATAATAGTAATTGCAATGAGAATATATAATAGTAATTTGTTGAGAATATATAATAGTAATTGCAATGAATATATGTCAAACTAATTTACAATGAGAATATATAATAGTAATTTACAATGAGAATATATAATAGTAATTTGCAATGAGAATATATAATAGTAATTTGCAATGAGAATATATAATAGTAATTTGCAATGAGAATATATAATAGTAATTTACAATGAGAATATATAATATTAATTTGCAATGAGAATATAGTAATTTACAATGAGAATATATAATAGTAATTTACAATGAGAATATATAATAGTAATTGCAATGAGAATATATAATAATAATTTAGTAGGGAATATAATAAGTAATTTATGACGAATATATAATAGTAATTTATTGTGGGGGTATATAATAGTAATTGCAATGAGAATATATAATAAGTAATTTTACAATGAGAATATATAATGATAATTTTAGTGAATATATAATAATAATTTACCAATGAGAATATATAATAGTAATTTGCAATGAGAATATATAATATTAATTTGTTGAAATATATAATAGTAATTTGCAATGAGAATATATAATAGTAATTTGCAATGAGAATATATAATAGTAATTTACAATGAGAATATATAATAATAGTAATTTGCAATGAGAATATATAATATTAATTTTACAATGAGAATATATAATAGTAATTTTTAATGAGAATATATAATAGTAATTGCAATGAGAATATATAATAGTAATTTACGTGGGAATATATAATAATAATTTACAATGAGAATATATAATAGTAATTTACAATGAGAATATATAATAGTAATTTATGACGAATATATAATAGTAATTTACAATGAGAATATATAATAGTAATTTGCAATGAGAATATATAATAGTAATTTGCAATGAGAATATATAATAGTAATTGCAATGAGAATATATAATATTAATTTATGACAGGAATATATAATAGTAATTGCAATGAGAATATATAATAGTAATTTGCAATGAGAATATATAATAGTGGTGCAATGAGAATATATAATAGTAATAGTACAATGAGAATATATAATAGTAATTTACAATGAGAATATATAATAATAATTTACAATGAGAATATATAGTAATTTGCAATGAGAATATATAATAGTAATTTGCAATGAGAATATATAATAGTAATTTGCAATAGGAATATACTAATAGTAATTTGCAATGAGAATATACCGTAGTAATTTTACAATGAGAATATATAATAGTAATTTGCAATGAGAATATATAATAGTAATTTGCAATGAGAATATAATAGTAATTTGCAATGAGAATATATAATAGTAATTTGCAATGAGAATATATAATAGTAATTTGCAATGAGAATATATAATAGTAATTTGCAATGAGAATATATAATAGTAATTTACAATGAGAATATATAATAGTAATTTGCAATGAGAATATATAATAGTAATTGCAATAGAATATATAATAGTAATTTGCAATGAGAATATATAATAGTAATTTACAATGAGAATATATAATAGTAATTGCAATGAGAATATATAATAGTAATTTGCAATGAGAATATATAATAGTAATTTGCAATGAGAATATATAATAGTAATTGCAATGAGAATATATAATAGTAATTTAATGAGAATATATAATAGTAATTTGCAATGAGAATATATAATAGTAATTTGCAATGAGAATATATAATAGTAATTTACCAATGAGAATATAATGATAATTTGCAATAGGAATATATAATAGTAATTTACCAATGAGAATATATAATAGTAATTTGCAATGAATATATAATAGTAATTGCAATACGGGAATATATAATAGTAATTTGCAATAGAATATATAATAGTAATTTACCAAGCAAAGATATATAATAGTAATTTACAATGAGAATATATAATAGCGGTACAATGAGAATACTAATAGTAATTTGCAATGAGAATATATAATGATAACGTTACAATGAGAATATATAATAGTAATTTACAATGAGAATATGGCAAAGTAATTGCAATGAGAATATATAATAGTAATTTACAATAGGAATATATAATAGTAATTTGCAATGAGAATATATAATAGTAATTTGCAATGAGAATATATAATAGTAATTTGCAATGAAAATATATAATAGTAATTTACAATGAGAATATATAATAGTAATTTGCAATGAGAATATATAATAGTAATTTGCAATGAGAATATATAATAGTAATTTACAGTAGGAATATATAATAGTAATAATTTACAATGAGAATATATAATAGTAATTTGCAATGAATATATATAATAGTAATTGCAAATAGAATATATATAATAGTAATTTGCAATGAGAATATATAATAGTAATTTGCAATGAGAATATATAATAGTAATTGTAATGAGAGAATATATGGTCAGTAATTTGCAACAGGAATATATAATAGTATCAGTAATAGAATATATAAATAATTTATAATGAGAATATATAATATAATTTTATAAATGAGAATATATAATAATAATTTGCAATGAGAATATATAATAAAGGTAATGGTAATGAGAATATATAACAGTAATCAAATATAATATATAATAGTAATTTGCAATGAGAATATATAATAGTAATTTACAATATAATATATATATTAGGTAATTTGCAATGAGAATATACATAGTAATTTGCAATGAGAATATATAATAGTAATTTGCAAATATAAATATATACAGTACTCTGCAATGAGAATACATAACAGTAATTTGTACAGAGAAAATATATAATAAAAAATTTAAGAATGAGAATATATAATAGTAGTCTGTGAAGGAGAATATATAATAGTAATTTGCAATGAGAATATATAATAGTAATTTGCAATGAGAATATATAATAGTAATTTGCAAATATAATATATAATAGTAATTTAAATAATATATATAATAGTAATTTAAAATGAGAATATATATAATTGTGAAAACAGAATATATAATAGTAATTATAAATATAATATATAATAGTAATTATAATGAGAATATATAATAGTAATTGTAATGAGAATATATAATAGTAATTTGCAATGAGAATATATAATAGTAATTAAATGAGAATATATACAGTATCAAATGTAGAATATATAATAGTAATTTGCAATGAGAATATATAATAGTAATTTGCAATGAGAATATATAATAGTAATTTGCAATGATAATATATAATAGTAATTTGCAATGAGAATATATAATAGTAATTTGCAATGAGAATATATAATAGTAATTTGCAATGAGAATATATAATAGTAATTTGCAATGAGAATATATAATAGTAATTTGCAATGAGAATATATAATAGTAATTTGCAATGAGAATATATAATAGTAATTGTAATGAGAATATATAAGAATTTCTGTAAATAACATATAATAGTAATTTGCAATGAGAATATATAATAGTAATTTTAATGAGAATATATAATAAAATTTGCATGAGAATATATAATAGTAATTTGCATGAGAATATAATAGTAATTTGCAATGAGAATATATAATAGTAATTTGCAATGAGAATATATAATAGTAATTTGCAATGAGAATATATAATAGTAATTATAAATGAGAATATATAATAGTAATTTGCACAGAATATATAATAGTAATTTGCAATGAGAATATATAATAGTAATTTGCAATGAGAATATATAATAGTAATTTGCAATGAGAATATAAGTAATAGTAATTTGCAATGAGAATATATAATAGTAGCCTTTGCAATGAGAATATATAATAGTAATTTGCAATGAGAATATATAATAGTAATTTGCAATTATAAATAGTAATAGTAATTTGCAATTGTAAATAGTAATAGTAATTTGCAATGAGAATATATACAGTAATTTGCAAATGAGGAATATAATAGTAGTCAAAATTATAATTATAATAGTAATTTAATGAGAAATATATAATAGTAATTTGCAATAGAGAATATATAAGGCAATTGCAATGAGAATATAATAGTAATTTGCAATGAGAATATATAATATAATTTACAAATATATTATATAATAGTAATTTGCAATGAGAATATATAATAGTAATTTGCAATAGACAATATATAATAGTAATTTGAAATGAGAATATATAATAGTAATTTGCAATGAGGATAATATATAATAGTAATTGCAATGAGAATATATAATAGTAATTTGTACGAGAATATATAATAGTAATTTGCAATGAGAATATATAATAAAAATTTGCAATGAGAATATATAATAGTAATTTGCAATGAGAATATATAATAGGTAATTTCTGTAATATAAACGTTATAATATAATTATAAAACAAGAAGATATACAAAAATTTAAAAATAATAAAATATAATATAATTAAAAATTATAATATATATATATCAAAAATAAATATATATATATATAATGATAATAATATAATAAATGAGAATATATAATAGTAATTTGCAATGAGAATATATAATAGTAATTTGGTAATGAGAATATATAATAGTAATTTGCACAGAATATATATACAGTAATTTCGCAAAATTTAATATATAATAATTTGCAATGAGAATATATAATAGTAATTTGCAATGAGAATATATAATAGTAATTTGCAATGAGTATACTATATAATAATAATAATTATAAAGAGAATATATAATAGTACTTGCAATGAGAATATATAATATATAATTAAGGCAATGAGAATATATAATAGTAGTAATTGCAATGAGAATATATAATAGTAAATTTGCAATGAGAATAGTATAATAGTAATTTGCAATGGTATATATAATAGTAATTTGCAATGAGAATATATAATAGTAATTTGCAATGAGAATATATATAATAGTAATTTGCAGCCTATGAATTATATAATAGTAATTTGCAATGAGAATATAATAGTAATTTGCAATGAGAATATATATAATAGTAATTTGCAATGAGAATATATAATAGTAATTACAACAGAAATATATAGATGCATCAAAATATAATACATAATAGTAATTTGCAATGAGAATATATAATAGTAATTTGCAATGAGAATATATAATAGTAATTTTTGGTAATGAGAATATATAATAGTATTCATTATAATGAATATATAATAGTAATTTGCAATGAGAATATATAATAGTAATTTGCAATGAGAATATATAATATAATTAATGAGAATATATAATAGTATTGCAATGAGAATATATAATAGTAATTAGTAATGAGAATATATAATAGTAATTTAAAATTATAATATAATAGTAATTTATAATGAGAATATATAATAAAATTAAATTTGAGAATATATACAGTAATTTGCAATGAGAATAATATATAATAGTAATTGCAATGAGAATATATAATAAATTTGCAATTATAAATATATAATAGTAATTTGCAATGGGAGAAGGAGTATAATATAATGGTAATGAGAATATATAATAGTAATTTAAATTATAATATATAATAGTAATTCTGGTAATGAGAATATATAATAAATACCTCTATGAAATGAGAATATATAATAGTAATGTAAATGAGAATATATAATAGTAATTAAATATGGGTAATATAGTAATTTGGTGGTTTGAGAATATATAATAGTAATTGCAATGAGAATATATAATAGTAATTATAAATTTATATCATAATAGTAATTTCTGCAATGAGAATATATGGCTATAATTGCAATGAGAATATATAATATAATTTGCAATGAGAATATATAACAGTAATTTGCAAATGAGAATATATAATAAAATTTGCATTTATATATAATAGTAATTTGCAATGAGAATATATAATATAATTGTAAATATGAATATATAATAGTAATTTGAAATTATGAATATATAATAGTAATTGCAAATGAGAATATATAATAGTAATTAAAATTATAAATATATAATAGTAATTTGCAATGAATATATAATAGTAATTTGCAATGAGAATATATAACAGTACTTGGCAATGAGAATATATAATAGTAATTGTAACAGAATATAATAGTAATTTGTAAAATTTATAATACAGTACTAGTAATTGCAATGAGAATATATTAATAATGGTAATGAGAATATATAATAGTAATTGCAATGAGAATATATAATAGTAATTAGAAAATAGAATATATAATAGTAATTTGTAATGAGTATTAGTAATTAGAAATGAGAATATATAATAGTAATTTGCAATATAAATGATATAATAGTAATTTGCAATGAGAATATAATAGTAGAATTTCATAATGAGAATATATAGTCAGTAATTTCTGTGAAATGAATATAATAGTAATTTGCAATGAGAATATATAATAGTAATTTGTGAAATGATAAATATATAATAGAAAAATTTGAAATGAGAATATATAATAGTAATTTTAAATGCGAGAATATATAATAGTAATTTGCAATGAGAATATATAATAGTAATTTAAAAATGAGAATATATAATAGTAATTATAAATATAATTATATAATATAATTTGCAATTATAAATATATAATATATAATTTGCAATAGAATATATAATAGTAATTAAAATGAGAATATATAATAGTAATTTGCAATGAGAATATATAATATAAATTGCAATGAGAATATATAATATAATTTATATTATATAATAGTAATTTGTAATGAGAATATATAATAGTATCAACAATGGTATCATATATAATAGTAATGTAATGAGAATATATAATAGTAATTTGCAATGAGAATATAAATAGTAATTGCAGCGAGAATAACATATAATAGTACTTATAAATGAGAATATATAATAGTAATTTGCAATGAGAATATATAATAGTAATTTGCAATGAGAATATATAATAGTAATTTGCAATGAGAATATATAATATAATTTGTAAAATGAGAATATATAATAGTAATTTTGAAAAATTATATTATATATATAATTTATAATGAGAATATATATGTAATTTGCAATGAGAATATATGTATATAATTGAAAATAAGAATATATAATATAATTGCAATGAGAATATATAATAGTATCAGCAATGAGAATATATAATAGTAATTTGCAATGCAGAGAATATATAATAGTAATTTGCAATGAGAATATATACTGAAAATTTGTGGCCGAGAATATATAATAGTAATTTGCAATGAGAATATATAACAGTAATTTTAAAATGAGAATATAATAGTAACGGTAATGAGAATATATACAGTAATTTGCAATGAGAATATATAATAGTAATTTGCAATGAGAATATATAATAGTAAATGGTAATGAGAATATATAATAGTAATTTATAACAGAAATAATATATAATAGTAATTTGCAATGAGAATATATAATAGTAATTTGCAATGAGAATATACAATAGTAATTTGCAAAGGAGAATATATAATAGTAATTTGCAATGAGAATATATAATAGTAATTGCAAATGAGAATATAGTATATAGTAACTTCAGAAGAGAATATATATAATATAATTGCAAATGAGAATATATAATAGTAATTTGGTACAGAATATATAATAGTAATTTGCAATGAGAATATATAATAGTAATTGCAATGGAGAATATATACACTTGCAATGAGAATATATAATAGTAATTTGCAATGAGAATATATGAAATAGTAATTGGCAATGAGAATATATAATAGTAATTTGCAATGAGAATATATAACAGTAATTTGCAATGATAATGATAATAGTAATTTTTACAATGAGAATATATAATAGTAATTTGCAATGAGAATATATAATAGTATCATAAATATAATATATAATAGTAATTGCAATGAGAATATATAATAGTACTTATAATGAGAATATATAATAGTAATTGGTAATGAGAATATATAATAGTAATTTGCAATGAGAATATATAATAGTAATTTGCAATGAGAATATATAATAGTAATTTAAAAATGAGAATATATAATAGTAATTTGCAATGAGAATATAATAGTAATTTGCAATGAGAATATATAATAGTAATTTGCAATGAGAATATATAATAGTAATTTGCAATGAGAATATATAATAGTAAATTTGCAATAGAAATATAATAGTAATTTGGTAAATGAGAATATATAGCCAGTAATTTGCAAGGAGAATACATAATAAAATTTGTGTTTATAATATAATAGCAATTTGCAATGAGAATATATAATAGTAATTTGCAATGAGAATATGGTACAGTAATTTGCAATGAGAATATATACAAAATTTAAAATGAGAATATATAATAGTAATTTGCAATGAGAATATATAATAGTAATTTGCAATGAGAATATATAATAGTAATTTTATAATATGAATATATAATAGTAATTTGCAATGAGAATATATAATAGTAATTTGCAATGAGAATATACAGTAATTTGCAATGAGAATATATAATAGTAATTTGCAACAGAATATATACAATTATAATGAGAATATATAATAGTAATTTGCAATGAGAATATATAATAGTAATTTGCAATGAGAATATATAATAGTAATTTTAATGAGAATATATAATAGTAATTTGCAATGAGAATATATAATAGTAATTTGCAATGAGAATATATAATAGTAATTTGCAATGAGAATATATATAGTAATTGCAATGAGAATATATAATAGTAATTTGCAATGAGAATATATAATAGTAATTTGCAATGAGAATATATAATAGTAATTTGCAATGAGAATATATAATAGTAATTTGCAATGAGAATATATAATAGTAATTTGCAATGAGAATATATAATAGTAATTTGCAATGAGAATATATAATAGTAATTTGCAATGAGTAATATATAATAGTAATTTGCAATGAGAATATATAATAGTAATTTGCAATGAGAATATATAATAGTAATTTGCAATGAGAATATATAATAGTAATTTGCAATGAGAATATATAATAGTAATTTGCAATGAGAATATATAATAGTAATTTGCAATGAGAATATATAATAGTAATTTGCAATGAGAATATATAATAGTAATTTGCAATGAGAATATAATAGTAATTTGCAATGAGAATATATAATAGTAATTTGCAATGAGAATATATAATAGTAATTTGCAATGAGAATATAATAGTAATTTGCAATGAGAATATATAATAGTAATTTGCAATGAGAATATATAATAGTAATTTGCAATGAGAATATATAATAGTAATTTGCAATGAGAATATATAATAGTAATTTGCAATGAGAATATATAATAGTAATTTGCAATGAGAATATAATAGTAATTTGCAATGAGAATATATAATAGTAATTTGCAATGAGAATATATAATAGTAATTTGCAATGAGAATATATAATAGTAATTTGGTAAATGAGAATATATAATAGTAATTTGCAATGAGAATATATAATAGTAATTTGCATAGTATATATTTGCATGTACATAATAGTAATTTGCAATAAAAATATGTAATAGTAATTTGCATAGTACGTGAATATATAACAGTAATTTTCAGTGGGAATATGTAATACTCATTTCCATAGTAATTAGCATGTGAATTTATTAATTTGCATGTGTTTAATAGTAATTTACAATATAAAGATGTAATATTATTGTAATATTGTTTAAAAGAAAATTTTCTGCAATGTCAGCATAATATCTTTGGCAAAAGAAAAGCACATTAAATAATCCTTTATTTTTATTTTCTCACTTTCTTTTTGTTTTCTAGTAAAGCTGAGGTATTAATTGCTCCGCACGTCTTTGAGAATCTTGTGTACCTTCAACTGGAATTCTGGCCCCTTGAGAAGGGAAAGTACTACTTAAAGCAGTTTGGTAAAAGTCTACCAGTAAGTAACCGATATTGCATTTATTGGTCTATTATTCAGATAACATAAAAACCAGGAACATATTGGAGGTGTGCAAAAGTTCCCAGGACCCTCTTCTTCCGAATAGATTTTTTTTTTATAACAATTTCACCCCAAGCAATGCAAGACCACCACTGGTGTGCAAGGGGTGTACAGTGAGAGAAAAAAGGCACAGGGGATGTTGAAGAAAGAATAAAAGATGGATGGGAATCAAGATGATAGAAGATGGCAACTGACATTGCATTTTAACTTTTGGAGGTTGTAGCTATCATGGAAGCAAGTGAACAGAAGGGAGTTCCACAAATGAGAAGTAAAAGAAAAGAAACAGTTCAAGTAGAAGAGATTGCATTTAATTATTTCAATGGAAAAAAAAAAGGTAGGAACTTGATGCCAATCTAGTGGCACATGTAAATACATAGGGGTCAGGGCACCAGGAAAAAAAGCTTGTCAGAGCAGTTGCTATGAAAATAATTATTAGGAAAACAGTTTCTTTTATGAAAAGAAAATTCTAAAATCTTTTGCTCACATCGAATAATTCAAAATACCTTTGTTTACATATAAACATTCACATACATACATATGAAGATTTTTCACTAGATTTAAAGCCATTCATATCATTACTATTTGTCTATCTTTCTTTACTGTGTGTGTGTAAGTGTATTTGTGTATGTGTGTATAATTAATGTATCAAATATATATATATACTAGCAGTATAGTCCAGCGTTGCTCGGGTGTAATGAAAGCTTAAAAACTAATCCATGGTCCTGAAGCTCAGACTCTTTGGCAATAGTTGTTTCCAGTTAAAGCAAAACTGTAGACTGACACAAACATCTTGCCTTTTATATATATATATATATATATATATATATATATATTATCGATTTTATGCACTATTATAAGAACTGCAACCTTGAAACTTCTGAATATTGTTTCTTATGTCTTAGTCTATGAGTGTATCAAATTTGATTAAAATCGGACCACTCCTTCTATAACCCGATTTTTTAAATTATCGATTTTCAATATTTATCGGGGGTACCTCAACACAAAACCTAGCTAAAAACACTTGCAGACGCTTATAGTACAACTGTGTTAATTTTCAAGAAAATCGGTTCAGCCATTTCAGAGTCTATAGGTAACGGACACACACAGACACATACACACACAGACAAAGTTCCATTTATAAATAAGTTTATATATCTTGAAATAACTTCACCTAAATACAATTATACTCCAAACTTGAATAAAAGGAAAAAGAAGAAAAAAGGAAAAAAAGGGGAGAAGGAGAAGAGAAAGAAAAAAAGAAGGAAGAAAGAGGAGAAAAGCGGTATATATATATATATATATATATATTTTACCGAAAAAATCTAAATTGGAAAGAAAAAACACCCCACCCCTATCACATATATGAAAACCTAGACACAGGATCAAAGTAAATACATGAATTAGGTCCACTAACAGCAGACATCAACCAATTAAATGATAGCCAACCATAAAAATGACCACTCAACATCACACTCTTAGAAATCCTAACCAAAAGATATACCCAACCGATAAAAAGATAAAACATACATTCCAACAGATAATACCATTAATCAACAATTTCACACTTACACACCAAATTCCTCAAAAGTCTAACGATCAAAACGAGACATTCACTTAATTACCAATAACCCCAACCAACCCCCATGACAACAACAAACCAAATATAAACAGAGAATGTTTCCAAACATTTATTTCCCCTGAGGAAGTGTTTAAATCCAAACACTGAAACAAACATATGATTGTAGGGAAGAGGACATATATAGAAGAAATTATGCACATGTTCTAAAACATAATTTATAATAAATATATATATATATATTAAAAACAGAAATAGGGTTTGTTCCAACAAGAGAAATTGGTATAGAAGAAAAAAGTGCAAGTAGCCGTGAACATTTTGTTTAAAGTGTAGATTTATTGTTATTATTATTATTATTAATATTACTTGTTTTTTTGTATAATATATTAGGTGTCCATAACTTCAAGCGAGTAAACTTGTGACTTTACATATCGAGATCTGTTTGTCTTTCTGACACCCTAAAATATCATGTATATATAAGTGATCAGTGAGAAGGTCAGAAAGTTCATATGTGTGCATGTTTGTTGGTTTGTTTGTTTTTTTATACTCGCTTATGAAATCTCTTCCATTTTGGGAATTAGTCACCTTTTGTTGTCCAGAAAAAAAATTTTTTTACACTGACTTGCAAAATTTGATTTCATTTGTACAATAGTAGCTGACGAAACCCTTCATAAAATATGCCTAGAGGAACTACAAAAAACACTACCATTAAGAGGATACCCCACTCCACTAATAAACAAGGGTTGTTAACTGGCAAAAGAAATACCATTAGAATCTCTCTGGAATCTAGGAAAACAAAAAAACATGAAAAAGAAGACATTCTTGCATATGTCTCCACACACAACAAAAATGACCCAGAATTATTTATAAAGATAAAAAACACATAGAATTATGCAAAAAAATGATAAAATAAAGGAAATCTTAAAGACAAGTAAAATAATTAAAAGCAAAAACCAACCCCAAAATTTAAAAAACATCCCAACCTCATCAAAATTCGAGCAACACACAATACAGGGGGCTCACAAAATGCAAAAAAAAAAAAAAGATGTTGGGTATGCAGCATAATAATAGAAGGAAACCACTTCAAGTTTGGAAACACATCTACATTCAAAATAAAAACAAATCTGAGCTGCAACTCTAAAAACATAATTTATACTTTAAAATGTGATGAATGCACAAAAATATATATGGGGGTAACACAAGGCCTGAATAAAAAAGTAGCCCTGCACAGAAGTAACATTAAATTAGGCAATAACAGGAAATTGTACATTTCCCAACTTTTACATGAATGCAGTGGCAGTAAATTCAGAGTAATGCATATCTACGAAAATCCTGATTATGACACACTCATGATGCGGGAAGAAATATTTATAAAAAATACAAGCCTTCCCTCAACAAAACAACATGAAAAACTTAAGGCACACACACAAACACACTAAATTCTAATGGAAAAATGTTGCAAACAATTACAAAAAATAGTAATCCAAAAACAACAAAAAGAACTAAATGACTCGCAGAGTAGAATTGAATCAAAATTGCTGAAAACAATTTTGAAGTATAAAGACAAAAACAAATTTTGCAATTCAGTGTAAAAAAAAAATTTCTTGCCAACAAAAGGTGAATGATTCAAAAAACGAAAACAGCGAGTGTGAAAAAAAAAACAACAAACACACACACATATGAACTTTCTGACCTGCTCACCAACCACTTATCTACATATGCACAGATATAGATCTCGATATGTAAACTCACAAGTTTATTTGCCTGAAGAGTGCCAACCTTGGACTCAAAACACATGTAGCAACACAAATGCTATTATGAACACTTAATATATCATACAAAAAGCAAGTAATATAAATAATAATAGCAACAATAAATCTACGTTTTAAACAAAATGTTCATGGCTTCTCGCACTTTTTTCTTATGTATATATATATATATATATCAGTCAGTTAAGTACCATATGTGATACATGCTTGGGCAATCATGTCCCAAAAGAGACATGACTGACTGGGCAGAAGATGATCCTGCAGTAGGTTGTCATTACTTTCTGTGATAGACTGGTTGCCAGCCAAGGCTATAGAACCCAATCTATCCTGTTATTTAACCCATAACTGGAGGGAAGAGATAGATTAATACCTTTTCCAAGGGTATTTGCATGTAAGTGAATGCAAGGAATTCAACTGGAATTCAAACTCGGCTCTCCGATTTCTCATTCCAAGCGATATCTACTACACCACAACACACATCCATATAATATAACTTGCTTATAAAAAGAAGAAATAATTTTTAGATTACAAGTTTCATTAATTGTTTCAACATATACAAGGGTCAGCTGAAAAGTTCATAGGCTTACCAAGATACTCTCATGTAATGTGCTCAAATTTTTTTTTTTTTTCTTTTTTTAATCATATCACCCCGAGCAAGGCGGTAACGCCACTGATGTGCAGGGGGCTATGTAAGAGTGAAAAAGATTGGAAAAGAGAAAGCCGGATATCACATCCTAAACAGGGAACAAGGGATGAGCCTCTTCACCTGTTCAATAGACGTGGGTGGAGTATGAACCGGGTGATAGACTAAACTATCTACTCCAATTGGAAAAAAAAAAAGAAAAAAAAAAAGAAAAGAAAAGAGTGAAAAGATTGGAAAAGATAAAGCTGGAAACCACATCCCAACTAATTGATAATAAATCTAACTAAAATAGTACCAGCACTAATCAAGATTGGTTGAGTGACACCTAATCATTATGTGACAACATGGCAATTTTTATTGCTTTAAAAAGTTATTTTAAGAATTTTAGTAAATTCCAAACACATGAAACCGGATTTATGCATTCTCTTCTCAGGAATTAAAAGAATTAAACACTTTACTTGCAATTAAACAATCTAATAAAAAGTGATTAATATTTTGCCGACAATTCTCAAGAGAGAAAAAAATAAACGTATAAACCAAGATGCTTGTAAATCAATTTATGGGATGAGAAAAAATGAAAAGAAATGCCCAGAAAATGCATTTTTTTACAAATCTATAATTAGCTACTCATAGTAATGTGTTTATTTAAATTTTCTTGTTCTTTTCTTCAAACATTTTTATAAATTTACAAAATAAAATTCATAATTATTTCTTTATAAAATGGTAATATTAAGCATTGCATTGTAGTTGTTTACATATTTGTTATAAACTTGTAAATATAAAATTATTATTGTAAAAAAATAGGTCTAAAATATGTAATGTTTAAATTCAAGAAATAAGAGAATGTACAAATCCAGTTTCATGCTTGGGTCCTACTAAAATCCTAAAAAAGAGCTTTTTAAAAACAAACATTGCTGAGGGTTTATACAGATAGTGATGTAAAGAGAAAAACCAATTTGAAACACCATTTCTTTTTTTTGCTGGTATGTATGTTAATGTTGCCTAAATACACAAAGTCTATGTCTAGAAAACAGGAAGACAAAATGGCTACAATTAAAAGAAATGCTGGAAGAGAGAAAAAAGTTAAAGAGTGAGTGCAAAACAAAAAGAAAAAAGATGAAGACAACTATAACATTATAAACATGTGAATGCATCTGTGCCAATGAAAAGTGCATATAAAAGAGTAAAATTGAGAAGTATAAGCAGTCAACTGCTAATACCCCCTGAGGAGTGGATAAATTGATTTCCAGAGGGTTAGTCTAAGAAAAATCAAGAGTTGGAATGCTGAAAGTAACCATATATATTTAAAATGGTGTATTTATGGTCTGATAATTGCTTAAGGCAAGGAACTACCAGTCAGCATGAGTATTGATTTCTATGTCTATGTTGTTTATAGTTGGAATTTTTCTATATTTATGAAGAAAGAGTGCTCAATTTTGATGTCAGAGCATTTTTAGATATATACAGTGGACAAAGGAATCAAGATTGGATGGTGACAAGCAGTTTCATACTCCAATGTAATCTTCAGACAAAGATTACATGGGTGTAAAACTGACAATTATCATACAATGTTGATTCCTAAGTCCACACACACACACACAAAAAAAAAATAAAAAATAAAAATAAATAAATAAATAAAAAGTCTATTCTTTTACTATGTATCTGTCAGTTTCACACCTCAATGCTTATAGCCATGAAAAATATCAGATCGAAAAATATCAGATTGCAAAATCTATTATGAAATTTAATTTTCAGCATAGCACCCCCAATTCACCCCACTTGCAACTCATACACTTCTTCCATCAGTGTTGCAGTGCTTGGATATCATTGATGAATAAACTTTCATCCTCTTGGTCATGCTTACAGCCACTTCACATTGAAACACCAGTTCCTGTACAATTACCAAAGTTAAGCAACATCTAGCATGGTCAGTACCTAGATGAGTGACCATTTGTAAATACCATGTGCTGTAAGCTTGGATGTTTGGGTGGTGAAAAGGATAATGATTTAGAATTCTTAATCAGAGAGCCAAGTTCCAATCCCAGTCTGGTTCGTTATATTCACTTATGTGCAAATGCCCTTGGCAAATGTATGCATTCAATTCTTTTTCTCCAAGCTATGGATTAATTAGTAAAACTTACATCACTAAATAGTTATTATCTTTAAAAAATAAGTTCTTATAATCTAAAAATATTTTCTGGCTTTAAATAATGTGCAAAATGTTGATAAACCATAGAAAATGAATGATTCAAACAATCCTTTTGGTCAAAAAGTCATCAACACCAGATACAAGATCATCATCTTCCTGATACTGGTTTCCAGCCATTTGTTTTTTCATGCTGAGGAACGGATGATAGTCAGATGGGGCCAAATCAGGTGAATAGGAAGGGTGATCAACCAGTTGAAAACCACTATCATGTACAATAGCCATTGAAACCAGGGACTTGTGCACTGAAGCATTGTCTCAATGAAGCAAGACCCCTTCCATCAGTTTTTCTGGGCAACTCGAGCCACAAGATTAGCAACTAGGTCCCACCCTTTTACTGTGAAGCCAATAAAATGTAATTGCAAATTCTACTTCAGCAGCTTCTTTTCTTGCACTTCCCATCTGTGGAATTTCCTTCCATTTACTTGCTTCCCCCGACAACTACAATCTCCAAGAATTTAAATGTAAAGTCAATAGTCATCTCCTATCTCACTACTAACCTGCATCCTCTCTCTTTCATGCTCCTTTCTCCGTCCACTTCACTCTTATCAGTATTCTCATCCTTCTCTTACCCACTTCATGACACCCCCTATAACCTGTCACTCTTTCTCATAACTTTCCTCCTATGTAAACCCTGCAAAACAGTGGCAGTAAAATGCCTTGCTTAGGGCGATATGATTATAAAAAAAATAAAATAAGAAGAGTAGGCAGCTTCCGCCTATATATGGCAGTAGTACCCCAATTTCAATTTGATCTGGCTCTTGTCAAGGTAAAGGATACTGTAGGAGTGAGGTACTTGCTGGAGTGGTATAAATAATAACAAATTGGTTTCTTTAGATGTCACCAATATTCTCAACTGTTAATTTTGTGAGAATAAATATTAGTCAAATAATATGGAACCACTAGTTTAGATAAGTTCGCTGTACTTCAGTTTGACAAGTATTTATTGACGAGAGTGGCTACAATGTAATATAGTCTCACTTCTGAGAGTTTTTTTTAACGACTGTTCTTGATAACTCTTCTTAGCAACTCTTCCAACAACTGTAAGTGACTGTCTTTCCCAACTCTCTGCTTAAACTACCATCCATGAAACCTTCTAGTGACTAATGCACACCTGAATAAATAGGAATTTCTGCCAAATTTCCTCCATGACAGCCATACTTCATAATGACTGGTCAGTTCAGACAATGTAATCCATCAGAGGTTTTAAGTTACATATGGGATCTCCCAATTTCAACACCTATACAATTTCCTGCACACTTAATATGTCTCTTGATTGTGAATCCAGCGATGTCTGCTTTAATGACTTTTGCCTCTCAGTCATTAATTAAAAAACCTATTGTTTGAAGTTATAGTTACATTTTTCAGAATTATCTAAAAGTCACAGTTGTGAAAGAAAAATACTTTTCTAACCATGAGAATTCATGTTTTTTGTTTTACGCATCAACCAGTTCAGCATAGTTTTATTGTCTTCCAAAATTTGTAATAGTCTCAAGTCAACAATTGTCTTTGGTACAATATTGTTACAATATTACATTAAAATAAATTACTATAATACCATAAGCATAAAAAACAAACAACCCAATATCAATAAAATATTATCAAATTTAGGAACTATCATACTTAACAAATTTCATTTATTATAATAACAATCTATACTACAATAAGAGTTGTGTCCATCTGGCCATCCATCAGAATTTCATATCTATATCTATATACTATAATAAGAGCCATGTCTGTCAGTCACATGATTCAGTCAGTAATAAAATATGTAGCATTTCCTTTACTAATAAGATATACAGTATTTCTTTCAGTAATAATTTAATTTAATTTAAACTTAAACATAAAACTGAAACATAAAATCTTAGAAGTTGAATTTTTAGGTAGAATATTTTTAGGACAGAGGTTATATGTTTTGTGTCTATTAGTCAAGGGGGGGGTTCTTGTAATAATAATAACAAGCAAAATGATTGACATAACTCATACAATATTTTTCAATACTTAAGAGAAGAGTATGATTTAAGAAAAGAAAAAATACAGTGTTTGACAATATTAAACAATGTTTTGATAATATGTCTGTCTTCTTCAACTTACATTTTAAAAAGTTTTTCAAGTTTAAAAATATATAAATCTACAAAAAATTATCAGCCTTTGTACAAACATTGCTTGTCTTGTAATGAAAAAATAACTGTGCTGGTAATCAAAGTGTTATAACAAATGAAATGAGCAGGTCTTAGCCATGAAGATTAGATTTGTCAAAACAAGGAGTGTATTTCATACAAGAACTTTCCATGGAAGTAGAGATGTTAACAGTGATCAGAAAGAGATAGTTGAAATTTCTGGGATACATAATGAGGAAAGAGGGCTTGGAAAATTTGATGCTCACAGGAAAGATTGAAGATAAGATGGTCAGAGGAAAGCAATGCCCAACTTACTGGATGAGCTTGAGGAAAGAGATGACAAAGGAGAGTTTGAAAGCGGAAGCAAAAAGACAAAAGTTATCTAGAGCTAGTGTGATATTTAACTGAAAATTGGGTGGTAGGAAAATAAACTTCCACTTAAATTTGTTCCCACTGAGAGCTAACATAGAAACTGGAACAACACTTCATTCAGAACTCCATTTCCTGCACACCACAAACAACAGTACTCTCTCTCTCTCTCTCTCTCTCTCTCTCTCTAACACAAGTATAGCCTTCATGAGTCCCAAAGACCAAATTGCCTTGAAACTAAAAGTCAGTTCTTTTTATCTTTCCTCAGTCTCAAACAAGAAACTGAGATCTCTCACTTGTGTTAGCCTTCTTCTCACCAATAATGCTTACACTGCGTCAATTCAACATTGATTTGCTGAAGTTTGCTTTGCAGGTCTATGATGTCTACAAGCACATGTACAAACAATTCACCTTCTCTTGCTTCAGGGAGATATGCCTCCACCACAGATACAAAGGGCTAGAAATTATGGAGAACCCTGATCACCAACGTCCTGAAAGGACATGGCACATAGAAGAAGAAGATCATGTAGATTTTTGCTCATCTAGTACAACATGAATTTTTTAAAATTGTTCAAAATTTAAAATTACTTCATTCTTTAACCCACTGAAGCAAGCCCAAAATGAAGCTTTATAGTTTTATTCTTGAAGTGTTCAATTAGCAGACACAACACGTTTGATCTCACTAAGCCTCAATTTAACCCCATGACTACTAATGAAAATTCAATTTCCATTTTCTTTTACAGAGAAATGATGGTTTCAGCAGTGACTTTTTCCTTGTGAAACCAGAAGAGGAATTTTGTGCTGACAAAAAAGCAGAACTTTCCATCAAGCTTACTAATTCTGACAAAGGAATCATCTCAGTATATCGCTCGGAAAATAGACATGGGGGTGTCTGGCAGAAAGTTCCAGTAAATATAAAAGATGGCATGGCTATCCTGACGATTAATCGGGGAGGGTTATATGTTGCTGCTTATGCAAACAATAATGGTCTTGCCTTTAGTCTTGTTATTAGTTTCTTGTTGCTAATTATTATGATTGTTGGCATTGTTACTTTTCTGTATCGGTCAAAAATTAAAAATGCTTGCAGCCAAAGAATATGAAAATCTACTATTTTTGTTTTTTTACAAAATCAGTTCATAATTACTTGTTTAAAGGCTACCAAAGACATCCATTATGCTTAATGTCAATTTGCTTTCTAATGGTGGAATTTATATTATAAGTAGATTTTTTTTTTGCAACATGCTAATGCATGTTAAAATTCACACAGTACAACTTCATACAACAGTGATAACTTCAACAATACTAAATATCGTTGAAGTTATCATTATATTTTTTGTCAAAATTGACAAACTCTACATTTCGTCCAATTTTGTAGCTCAATCAATGAAATTTGAATAAGCTGTTTGGAAAAATGCTTTGACAAAAATCTAACTTCACAGCTTAATCTAATTTTATAAAACTTCATGGTAAATAATATTTTTTAAGAAAATTTATTTTTTTCTTTTTTAACTGCAAATAATAAATTCTTAGGATTTCTTACTTTTCAGCATGCAATATATGACTGGCCATACATAAAAATATTTCTTTCTGGAGCCAAATTTCAACTTTTTGAAGTGTTTGGCCTTGTGATTGGTTTATAGTTCTTATAAATACAGGGCAAACTGGAAACTGGATTCTTGTATATATAAAAACTCAAAGAAATGATATGTTAAAAACAATATTGCATTTTTATTAACTAAATATTTGTTATTTTAAACATTAAATTGTTTTTAAAATGTGGGAGTATTTTGTATATTAAAAAATAAAACTTTTAATTTAAAAAAATGTATTAAAATTTATTGTACTAAGCTATGTATCTTAGTAAAACCAACTGTACTTTGTAACTCCTTACTTGTTAGCACTGCTCTCCAGATGTTGGTTTTGATTGGTCAATATTTTAGAGAGTGTGACAAATGAACGGAATAAAAGTCACAGAATTTTATATATAAATAGATTGTTTGTAAGTAAATAAATAAATAAATGGTAACTATTTATATCTGAATTTCTGGAATAAAATACCTGGAATTAAATTAACTGCTACATACGAGTAGTTAGGACGATACGTTTTTCATTGTACTTGGTTACAAAAAATGGAAATTATTTATGACTCAAATTTATGCTAATCAGTCTAACGTAGAATATTTTTTTATAAATATGTACTTACATATTCTGAAAAATTATTTTTGTAATAAAATGTGGAAATATAATAGAAGAGGAAAAGAAGAAGAAATTAAAATTTCAATCATTTTTGCATAAAATATCAATGCCATTTTGTTAAAGAATTATTTCTATTTAGACTATTTACATTGCTCAGACTGTTGCCTTCGTCTTTATTGCTATATTCACAACATTTCAGCCATTGTACACTTCCACCTTCTTCAGGATGATATTTGGAATTTGGAATTAAATTATTTCTATATAAAAGTATAGCAATAACAAAGATATTTTTTCATAAAAACATAGTCAACAAGGATTTCTGGAAGATAATGTCTTTACAACAAGCAGTTTTTGTAATTAGAGTTCTTGATATCAGAAATAGAAATTGAATTATTATAATATAGATAATGCTAAAAAATTCATCCATGATGCTTGATGAAGAGTTCTCTAGTCACAGATAAAAAAATTGGTTGTGTTGCAATTTTTTAATCAAAAGAAACCACTTGAGAGCTTCTACGTTTGTTTTAGGAGCTTTTATAACACTCTTACAAAATGCTTGATGATTCTTGTTGTCCTAAAAGATTTTCAAATGCTGATCATAGGTTCTCCTCTGTCTTGTATTTTAAAGCATGCAAACCAACAACTGATGGTTGTCTATTTCTGGGTTTCACTTCAAGGAACAAGTTAACATACTTAAAATGCTTAAACCAGTTTTAAGCAATATGACCAGATATTGTCATTTCCTTCTACTTTCTAAATTATGCAAGGGGCTTCAGCAATTTTAAGGTTCAATTTATATAATGCCTCAAAATTATCATAACCTCAATACTTGTATCCACTTGGATTTTTATTCTTTTTTGAGGAAATTTTATTTGAATTAAAGCTTTAAAAAATGGGTATTTTTTCTTTGTAATATCTTTGTTCTGTTTAGAAGATATTATTTGAATTAAAGCTTTCAAAAAAGTGGGAATTTTTTGTAAAATATCTTTTTTTATAAAATATCTTTATTGTTCTTTTTGAAAGGGATCTTATTGGAATTAAAGATTTAAACAAATGGAAAATGTTTTTGTTCTATTTTTTAATCACTATCAATTTTATTTTCAAGAAATCTTGTAACTCTTTTTATTTTCCAAGTGCATCTTAGTTTTGACACACAAGTCCACAAGAGTTATTTATCTTATTACACTAACAATGTTCAGTTACATCAATGATTGAGATATGAAAAAAGATTAATTATTGCATTTGCATTTCTCTCATTATTGTCCTTATTATATCCATGATATAATAACACCTTTTTTTCAAGAAAGGAACAGAATAGCTAAGACAAAAAGAATGACAAACATGCTTTGTTCACAGAAGAGTTTTATACTACCAAGTCATACACAAAATTATTAAGACATTGAATAAGTCCTCACTGATTATTCATGAAAAGTAATGTTTCATTTACAAAAATTAGTAAGAAACATGTCACTGAAAGTATTATCCATCAATAGCCACGACTTTTTCCCATCTTTCTGGCAGCATTTAAATTCCACATTGAAAAAAATGACATGTCTTTTGAGGTTAACCACAAGTCGACCCTTTTTTTAGCATCTTCAGGAAAATGAAAGTGCTGTTCAGCCAGGCCATGTGCCATTGATTGGAACAAGTGAGAATTGGATGGGCCAATATCTGGTGAATACGGCAGGTAGAGTAGGACTTCCCATTTAAGTGTTTCTAAGTAGGTTTTTACCCATTTTGCAGCATGTGGCCTTTGTCATGTCTCTGCTTGTATAGTGGCCATTTTTTCTTCAATACTCAGCTCAAACACATCAATTGTAATTGATAGAGATCTCCCATGATGGTTTCAGTTGGTTTGAGCAACTCTTAATAAACTACATTCAGCTGGTCCTACCAAATGCAAAGCAGAATCATGGATATTCAGCTTTGTCGCCAATGTTGATCCATGGCCAGGCTTACCCCACAATTTTTTATGCTTACAGTTATCATAGTGTATCCACTTTTCTCACCAGTCTTGACACGATGCAAAAATCTTATCTTTTTTGACATTGAAGCAGCTGTTCACATGTGACAAGACACCATTCAACATCTCTCAGCTTCAGCTTGTGTGGCACTAATGTCCTTTGCTTTTGAATCATTCTTCATGCTTTCAAACATTTCGAAACTGTTGTGTGACAAACTCCTGATGGTTCTGCAAGTTCAGCTTGTGCCTTACATGTGTTTAATGAAGTAATACCTCCAATTCTTTGTCTTCAAACTTTTTTGGTGTGCCAGATCATTTTTTATCTTCAACCTCAAAGTCATTATTTTTGAAGCTTCTAAACTGCATGTTGTTTCTGACAGAGCATGGTCATCATAGGTCTCAACAAGAATTCTGTATGTTTCACCTGCAGATGTCTTTCAAATAAAATAGTGCAGTAAAATTCCCTGCAAATACACTTTCTTTGGCACAAAATCCAACGTTTTTAAAAAAAATCAAGGTTGTTTACACTGCAGTGAAAAGAAATACACTGAATTTCAAGCTTCCTTAGAATACTTCCTTATAGATGCATTACCATGAAGATGGAAATTCTTCTATCTTTGAAATATTTTATTTTTTTCCAATCTTTCACTTTTTTTTTCTTTTCTCTTTTTCTTTTTTTGTTCTCAATTGAAGTAGATAGACTTAACTATCGCCCGGTTCACACTCCACCCACGTCTTTTGAACAGGTGAAGAGGATCATCCCTTGTTTCCTGTTTAGGATGTGGTTCCCGGCTTTCTCTTTTCCAATCATTTTACTCTTAAGTAGCCCCATGCGCATTAGTGGCGTCACCACCTTGCTTGAGGTGATATGATTAAAAAAAAAAAAAACATATTTAGGATTCTAGACCTAGATTAGAGTGAGATTTATCTGCTATGTCCAAAGTGAGGACATATTCTGGAAATGGTGAATCTTGGATTTTCCCAACATGAGGACTATGAGCCAGATATAGTTTATTTCTATATCTGAGGAAAATATATTCTCAAAGGAAACTGATGCCATGGTCTTGTAAATTTCACCATGTGGGAGCTGGCTGAGGAAGGCAAATTTAGCCTTCATCCAGGTGAGACAAGAGCCTTGTCTGTGTTCAAAAAATTATTGTTTGACTCCTGGATGCTGACTAACTGATACTTTTATCACTGTATGAAGTGACATCACTAAGAAGCGAATACATGATCCACTTGACTGCATATCAACCAAAGGGAGATAATCACCTTATGTATCCCTACAAGACTATTATTTTATGTTGAGGCACCTAAATGTTGGTTAAGTATAGAAAAATGATTGTTTACTGTAGTACAATGGTTAACAAACAAATACCACACTTTCCTTGCCTTGTGTCACACTAATCTAAGTAATAAAATATCCTGTGATAGCATAGAATCTGTAAAGTGATATGAAATCTAGTGTTATCCTGACAGAAAATAACACCCTTTTCATTGACCAATTCCATATATTTTCCATCAACAATACAGAGTGAAAAAGGTCCCAGGGAAAACAAAATGCACCACTGTTAAATACTATAAAAGCTACTGGTGAGATTGAAAGGGTCTTTTGTAGTACAAGCTTCTTCTAAAAAATTTAGATATTGAATTCAGAAAAATATTATTCCAAGTTGGACAACAGCAATCAATAAAAAGCATCTGAAATTGGTCCATATGTACTCTAAGCCATGGTTGTGCCTCTTTAGGCCATGAATGAAGCTCATTTTGCCTGAATCTTCAAATTTCATTACATTTTAGTTATTTATCAATAAATTCTTCAATATCCTTTGCATAACCTGGCCACCATGCTTGTGATTTTAATCTTCTGCTTGTCACCAAGATGCCACAATGTACATCATGGAGTAGCTCTCTCAATATGTCTGTCTTTAACCTCCACAGAGCTACAATCAACTCTCAATTGCATATACTTCCATTTTCA
The DNA here is from genome assembly GCA_037127315.1 of Ascarosepion bandense. Lineage (NCBI taxonomy): Eukaryota > Metazoa > Mollusca > Cephalopoda > Sepiida > Sepiidae > Ascarosepion > Ascarosepion bandense. Next base: position 1,756,764 of record JBBBDQ010002291.1, on the reverse strand, counting down.
ATTATTAACTTATGCCTTATCTCCTTAAATGGCTGCTCCACAATTGAACAATTGTTCCACTCATTCTTTTATTTTACTCAATACTGATTTTGCTCAGTATTATTTTTTAACCAGTTGACTGGAAGTATGTCCGACTATACCCACTGAATTATTTTGTCTTCCTCAGTTTCATGTTTTTCATCTGTTCCTTTTATAAACCACAGTCTCAACAAAGCATCTACATGAGGAATAGTATTTCCCTTAAAATATACAATGTCAAAATCAAATGCCATGATTATAACAACCCAGCATAAAATTCTTGATGACATAACCTTTGGCAACTCCTTCTTTGGGTTAAAAACAAACTTTAACAGCTTGTGGTCCAACTTTAGTGCCCTCTCCTACTTCAAACAATTGCTAGGGCATCTTTTTCAATGTTTGAGTAATTTATCGCTGTAATTGTCAATTTCCTAGATAAGTACATTATCGGATGATCTTCCTGTGATAGGATGGCAACAATTGCTTACACACTTGCATCCGTGGTTAACATTACTCTCCTTCTTAGGATCAAAGACCCTTGTTATAGGTTTCTTTTTCATAATTCCTTTCAGTATCATAAAATTGTTATTTCATCTTTGCATCCGTTAAAGCTCTGTGTTCTTTTTAAGCAACTCTGACAATGGTTCAATTAGTTCACTATATTTTAGAATGTATCTACTGTAAAAATTTATCAACCCTAAAAAGGATTCCAATTCCTTTTTATTGATTGGCATCGTTACCTCTGTAATATTTTTTGGTAAACTTTCATCAGGTGCTATACCGGTCTTTGATATTTGGTAGCTCAATATGCCAGGTTCTTGCAATCAAAGTTACATTTGTCTCTATTAATCTTTAATCCAGCCCTTTTTAATTGCAATAATATTTGATCCATGATTTTGTTTTTTGTTTTGTTTTGCTCCTATCCCTATATAATCTTGGTAAATAATCATGTTAGTTACCTTGCCTAACAATATTTCTTCAACTGCCTTTTAAAATATATGACTAGAAGTTTTAATTCTAAATGGTAAGTAAGTCCACCTTAACAAGTCTGTAGGATTGCTGTGTTTTTTTTAAATTTTTCATCAATCTGAATTTGGTAGTAGGCAGATTTCAAATCAATTTTTGCAGAATATTTCATTTTTGCCAGTTCATGGCTCGCAGCTTTTACTTCCACCATGTGTAACTTTTTTAAAAATGCCTTGCTTGATCATGTAGTTTAATTTGGCTACCACTAAAGGCAATATATGTATTGGTATGCTGCAAGTCATTGTCCTTCAGTTGTTTGTAATAGAATCAGCTTGTCTTCAATTGACATGCCTTGAGTCCCTAGTTTCTCAAATTTGCAGTGCTTTACCTGTCTCTTGAGTCTGTGTATGTACTGTATAATAGATTCCTCCAGCCGCTGCTTGACTTCTAGAAATGTTGTCCTTTCAGCAATGATCAGTCTTCTCTTTGGTTTGATGTTTCTTTTTATCATACTGACAACTTTCTCAAAAGACATCTCTTCTAATTCCTGTGGGTACACCATTGTGAAGATTTTCTTTAATGCCTCACACCCAACAGAAGTCAAAAACAAGTCTATTATTTAGTTCTGTCCACCTTCCATTCTTGAGTCTTTGAGATTACATATTTTTGCTGTAGCCACAAAATCTCAAATGCATATACTTTCATTTTCAATTGTTAACTCATGCCTTATCTCCTTAAATGGCTACTCCACAATTGAACAATTGTTCCACTTATTATTACTCATTCTTTTACTTATATTTTTGCCATCCTATCACAGGAAGATCATCCGATAATGTACTTATCTAGGTGATTGACAATGACAGAGATAAATTACTCAAACATTGTAAAAGATTTTGATGTATTCAGAATTGTCCATGGGACCTAAGCATCCTATCAGTGATGCCATTTGTTATGTCTGGTATATTTCATAGTTTCAGTACACAACACATAGTACACCATTACACGTGATGTAATGGAGTACCAACAGTTAACGGCTTACCAATTAAATACAACTCAGCTCATTTGCATAGGATACCACAGATTTGCTCCTCAGAATATTCTTTAGTATTTCAAAAGTGATAGTTTGCTTTTGTGTCCAGTTAAATTCATTCTTTTTTTACATAATTTTGCAAATGGTATGTATTTACTATAAAAATCTATCAGCCTCAGAAAGGATTTTAATTCTTTTTTATTTGTTGAAACAGCTATTTCTGTTATTTTCTTTGTTTGTCTATCATTGGGTGATATACCAACTTTTGATATTTAACATTATAAATATGATATCTTCTTATAATCAAAATTACATTTATCTTTGTTTATGGTTAAGTTTGCATTTTTTAATCTCGCTAAAATTTGCTGTTTTATATTTTAATTCTTCTTTAAATTCTTGCCCTTATCATCCTGGTATATTATGATATTTTTATTTTTTCTCACAAGACTCTTTCATTTTCTTTTTGAAAAATATAGCTAGGAGTTTTATCCCAAATGGTAAATGAGTCCATCTTAATAAGTCTATCAGGGTGTTTATTTTCGTTATTTGCTTGAATATCTCGTCAATTTCTGTTTGATCGTATGCTGACTTGAGATCAATTTATGCAAAGTACTCTATTTTTTATAACTTGTGACCCACAGTTTTGATATTTGGCAAAGGAAACGAATCTGAATATATCTGGTGATTTTCCCCTATCTTGTAACACCACATATTAAATCTCCGTCAGGTTTCTTTATCGCTGCTATTGGTGATGCCCAATTACTACCACCTTGAGTTTCTCTTTCTAGTATACCTATCATTTTAGGTATTCTAGTATACCTATCATTTTAGGTATTCTAGTATACCTATCATTTTAGGTATTCTAGTATACCTATCATTTTAGGTATTCTAGTATACCTATCATTTTAGGTATTCTAGTATACCTATCATTTTAGGTATTCTAGTATACCTATCATTTTAGGTATTCTAGTATCCTATCATTTTAGGTATTTTTCATCTGGTATATGCATCATTTTGTTTAATTAGGATAGGTAGGATATAAATTGGAACTTTTCTTGACTCCTATATACTTTGGGTGATAATTTTCCTTTAGTAGTATGCTTGCTTTATAGCCTTTCAATAATCTCATTTCATTTCCTTCTGCTTCCATTGAACTGATTAGTCTCACTATATCTACTTTTAATACATCAATCCCTAATAATATGTGATCTCTTTTGCATGCTACAACTGTAATGGGAATTATTTCAAAACACTTGTTGATTTCAAAATTACCTTGAAATGTACCCAGTGTTTTTATGGTCATTTCATCAAATTGCTTTAACTGTACACTGCTTTTTTTTTATTTAGATCATCCTAATTTAATCCAGAAATTTTTGGTATTAATGTAACTTCACTGCCTGTATCAACTTGCATGTTAAATACTTGGCTTTTTATCCTTATATTTTCTCTACCTCTTTTTATGTGTATTCATTGTAAATATTTCAGCTTCTTAGTAGTTACACTTCCCTATTTTTAAAATAATTTTTAATTCATTTTATTTTTACCTAATTTTCATGTATGGTAGACTGAAATTGCCATTATTATGAAAAGGTTATGTGATTTAAGAGTTTTGTCTCTTCACTTAGATTTATGAAAATTGTCGTTTATGGTCATGTGTAGTACCTCTCATCGCCTAATCAGTCAACAGTCCGTCAAGCGTTCAATCAGATGAACATAACCAATTGTTAATAATTTGTTGTATATTACTTTTTTATGCTATAAGTAAGTAATCTTTTTTTTAAATCAGCTTAATTTAACTTTCAATTTTCTAATTTTACTTAAAGTGACAGAAAACTTTTGATATATTTTTAAAATCAATTAATTTTTGTTTGTTTACAAATTTCTTAAAATTACGAAAATGGCCACTTTTAAGAAAATTTCAGAAATCAAAATTAAATGTGACTTTCCAATCTATATAATTTCTAAAAAAAACCCAAATTTTTTACTTAATAGAAATTTTAAATTGAATTTCATTAAGCTTTTAATTAAATCTAAAATGAAATCTTCAAGAATGTTTTTTCATTTTAAAAATTTCATTTTAAAATTAGGTATCAAAAATTTATGCCAAAAAGTGGAGGTACCTAAAAAATCAGTTACTGCAAATTGGATGAAGACACCACTCATAGTAAAAACCTGGGTTGCATAGTAACTCGTGTACAAATAAAAAATATTCAAAAATTCTACAATATAATTGTATTGAGTACTTTCTAATACAAATGTGCACTGGTCTAATCTTATTATGACCAGAAACTAAGTAATTAAACAATATATAAATATATATATATATATATATATGAATTATATTTTCTTTCTTATTCATTTTTATTCTTCCCAAATTGTTAACTTAAATCCTGTATTTCTTAAAATATCTCCTTGATATAGTGGATATATAGAGGATACTAATAATAAACCCACTACATATATTGGTTTTAATACAACCACGTTCTACCATAGAATTACCTGTCACCTTTCTGATCTTAGTTCTATTAAACAACATTTCTTATAAAAACATAGCCATGTATATAATATTAGACAGATATTAGTTGATAACACAACAATACTCACACATACACACAGTAAAAAAAAACCTTAAGATATTGGAGGTCATCTACATTGAAACAAAGTAACTCACACCCAATAAAATTATATTTCGAACTAGTCACAACACATTACATTGCATCTAGACTTATGGTTCTGTTGTGAATATTTCAGTCTCTCACATGGTATGAGATCATAGAATGGCATCACGAAGTTCTGACCTGCATCTGCTATTCTGTGACCATTATCACTGCATAGCAATCTTCTATGTCAACATGACAGAATATCATATTTGATGGTGAATATCTTTCTGTTAATGTTCATACAACCACTCTGAAGATGGTTCATGTGAGCCAAAAGCTCAGATCAAAACCAGCATAATAAAAAATATCCATATGTTGGACAATTTTTGTCTTTATTTTCACCAGAAATTAAAACTAATATACAATGTTTAGAACAACACATGATTTAACATAATAGGCATTCATTGTCTGTTATATTTAACAATATATGTTTAAATAATTATCTGCTGTCTGAATACACAATATATATATATATATATATATAGGAAAGGATATTAATAAAAAGTTTTGAATTTAAAAATGTACTTTTTTTTAACAGTATTTGTTTATTTTTATTATATTTTATATTTCAGACCGTCCTCGGCCCTTCATCAGAAACAAGTGATTTTTAAATTTTATATATATATATATATATATATACTAATAGACTCCAATTTTAGTTCTACATACACACACAGAAAGAAAGAAAAATACTGGATTTTAAAATTAAATACACACAAGCTAGGGTTAAATAGGGACTTAGGTGCTTTGAATCTTTACAAATACTTCAATAACTAAACGTTTTAGATACATTTAAAAATATTTTTTAAACTTTTTTAGATACAATTAAAAAATTTTTTTATCTAAAACAAATTTACAAGCATTATTAAAGATAGGTTTACGTTTACAAACATAATTTTTTTAAAAAATCTGTCACTTTCAACGTCACTTGATGTAAAAACAAAAACTCTCTCCACAAATGTGTCACGTGATGTAAACAAACTTTTCATTGACGCTCTCACGAAATCTCCCAAAATACGTTACTAATTCAAATTTTAAAATCATTTGTTTCTGATGAAGGACCGAGGATGGTCTGAAATATAAAATATAATAATAGAAATAAACAAATACTGTCAAAAAAACACATTTTCAAACTCAAAACTTTTTAATATTCTTTCCTATATATATATATATATATTTTTATATATATATATATATATATATATTGTTAAATATAAGAAACAATGAATGCCTATTATGTTTAATCATCAGCTGTTCTAAACATTGTATTGTGGCTTTAATTTCAATTTTAATTTTAAAGACAAAAAAGCTCTAACATTTGGATATTTTTTTTATTATGTTGGTTCTAAGCTTTTGGCTCACATGAGCCATCTTCAAATGTTGGAGAATTTTTGTCTTTATTTTCACTTGAAATTAAAGCCAAAATATGATGTTTAAAATGGCTCATGATTAAACATAATAGACATTCATTGTCTCTTATATTAAACAATATATGTTTAGAAAACTATCGGCTGCCTTGATACACTATATATATATATATATATATATGGTAAAATGATTTCATAAATCAAGAACAGCATTGGAGGAAAGATGCATGAGTTTTTGTGTGATGCATTTCATCTTTTAGGACTTCATCACTCAGACTAGGTTTGTTTACTTCGATGTGACTACACATATATGAATGAAAGATGCTGGAAATTTAAAATTTTGAAAATAATTTTGTGTAGCCAGGAAGCCAAAGCATGTCAGATCTAAAAGCATTTCCCTTAGAGGAAAGCAGTCTCAAATCTAATTTTTCTAATAAGATTCATTTAATATTCAGGCCAGTATATGAAAATAAATACTATTTGATAAATAAATAGAGCTAAAGTAGGGAACTCAATCATGTTTATTAAATTGGCCTTGTGCCAAACATAACCGAACTCTCCACAATTTAAAATTCATCAGAAGGTTGGAAAGATAAAACTGCCTCATTGTAAAAATAAATGAAAATTTAATTATCAGACAGCATAATATCAATCTGTATGTACAATATTATTTTATTTACCACATCACTTCCCTTCCCATTTGACAGATTTTGCTTTAGTACATAAATAAGTTGATAATTTAATAGTAATGGTATGTGTTGTCACTTTTTCAAGTAGTAGCAGATTTCATTTTGCTTTGCTGTTTTGTCCATATGGATAGAAATGTGTTTCTACAATTGTGAATCAAACAAGCACATTCGATTCCATGAACATTGGTGGTTTGTATCAATTTGTTGGCCTCTGGTTACTTACTTTATGTCCACTTCATCATTAAACATCTTGACTTGTGTAAAAGCCATAAGAATAGATATGAATCTAGTTTCCTTGCATATCATAGGTTACCAGTGTGGTAACATAAAAATAATGATGAGATAACACATGTGTTATTCAGAACAAAACAAAATAAGAACTTTCCTTATAAATTTAAACATTATTTCAGGAAAAGTAATCAAACACTACAAGGTTTGTAGTTTCAATGTTGAATAGAGTTCATTGAAATTTCACTGTTCTCATTAGAAGCTGATAACTTATAAGTATGTAATTTGACATTGGAGTTATTCAAATACATGGGACTCTGAGATTTGATAAATAGTCAAGAAGAGAAAATGTGCATTTTAAATGATTGAACATGAAGTAATATTCCAAAAAGGTTAAAACAAACTGGTTTCACATAAAAATCATATGGTTATATTTAGCATGAATCAAAAGTTTTGAGGTACTTAGCTTCAGAGTTGAATAAAGTTCCTTAAAATTCCACTACTGTCGTTATAGGCTGATAATGTATTTGCATATAATTTGATGTCAGGGCTATTCAGATGCATGAATTTCCAAAATGCTTCAAACAAACTGAGAGAGTTTGTTTTTCACATAAAAGTTATACAGATGTATTCAACATAGATAAAATATATATTTCAAGGTATTTAGCTTCTCAGTTGAATAGGGCTGAATGAAATTCCCCAGTTACCATTAGAGGTTAATAATGTATCAGTGTATAATTTGACAATGGGGTTATTCAAACAAATTGGACTCTGCCTTTCTTTCTTTTTTTTCTGTCATTTCTTTCTTGTCACCATTTTATGTAGTGATGGTTTAGTGTTCTATATCATGGTCAACATCTTGTAGTGATCAGAAAGGTAATTTGTGTGTTCTTTGCATCAAATGGTCACCGTTATGTAATTATCAGAATTCCTCGGTGTGTTCTTAGTGGGGTTATCAAATATATAGAGATCAGAATTCTTCTGCATGTTCTTTGCAGGATCATCATTAAAGAGAGACAGTCAGCCATGTCTGGTACAAAGTCACTTTAGAAACATAGCCGAAACTCCCTGTATATTAAGGTGACAAATGTTGAACAATCATCAAATGATAAAAATGATCTGTTTGTATAAACAAATGAAGATTTTTTTATAGAGCAGAATAACATCCAATTTATAGGAAGTGAAATTATTAAACTGAAAATGTTTAAATGTAGTAAGGAGTTTAGAGAATTAAGAGATCATTTGTTTTAGTGAAATATAATCTGTACAAAAAAAATTAAGTTCATGTTTTCGCTGTGTGTACCAACAAAGTAGTAGTAATGTCTTGTTGTTCTCTTTCTTTTGTGTTAACGGCAATTAGGTGAAGAGAAAGAAGGCACTATCTTGCCTTAAAACAGCATGCGAGATGTGAATATGAGTCGCAGGGACGTGTCTGGTCTGCAGTCAACAATTTCTGTTAAATTATCCTGGGTTAAGCACTCTCTCTCTCTCCCTCTCTCCCTCTCTCTCTGACTGAATGACCAAAAAGCATGAAATAAGTAGCCAACTCAATCATGTTTTTGGCTCATTTTTGAGTGGGAAGAAACATGACACAGGCCACTGAAAGTTCAATTTGTTATTTTTGTCAATCGCTCTATTTTTTTTAGTTAATATTTCACACTTACTCATGAAGCTTTTCTTGATCTTTTCCTTAGTACGAAGGCAATCTTTTCCAAAAAATAGATTTTTACATTGGCTCACTAATTTGAAAATAGTGAAGAAAAGAAAGTTATTTTATTTCATATTTACCACAGAGCACCTACTCAGATATGAATATACACTACTAATAATGTTTAATAATAATAATTATATATATATTGAAATTGTAGGAGGATTTGAAATAATTAGATAATTCATCAAGTTTATATTAGACCTCAACAGAATGCAGAAAGCACTGGACAGCTGTTTCATCCTATATTTGGGACTCATCAGCAGTACGCATCCACTACCAAGAATTGAAATCTAGACAGTTGTGTTATTAAGCAGATGTCATACCAACTGTACCACGGGCCCCCATGATGAAGAGGTAACTAATTAAACTTGATATAGCGCCACTCATTCAGATATTTCTAGGAGGAACTCATCCAAGCTCCTTTAACCATAGAACTGTGCCTCCCAGAGTCACGACTACTCAAACCAAGTCGCTCACTCCGGAGCTTTATAACCTGATTCAAGCAACGATATAAACTGAAATTGTAGGAGGATTTGAAATAATTAGATAATTCATCAAGTTTTTATTAGACTTCAACAGAATGCAGGAAGCACTGGGCGGCTGTTTCATCCTATATTTGGGACTCATCAGCAAATATAGGACAAAACAGTCATCCAGTGCTTTCTGCATTCTGTTGAGGTCTAATATAAACTTGATGAATTATCTAAATATACACACACACACACATATATATATATATATATATGTTTTTAATCAGTGCCTAAAAATATGCATGAAACCTAGTTGTATATTTTTTGTTAATATATATATATATATATACATATATATATATCCAAGTGAATAAGGAATGAAGAAAAAATTAACAACATTCAAAACATTAATTTAAAACAGTGCTCAATATAAAATAGAGCTATGAATATTTATATTTATTATAAATTATAGTTTAGAACATGTACAAATTATCATCTACTACAAAGTGTACATTTTGTTTCGACATTGAAAGGACAATGTCTCATCGGGTAGCATGTAAAATTCCTATGCGATTTATATGGTAATCATTGAAATAGTTATGAAGTGTGCGCCTTTAAAAAAAAAAAAAAAAAAAGACTCCAAGGGGGATAATTGAGAATGAAAAGTGTTAGTCAAGGGAGGTAACTAGGAGTAGTTCCTGTGAGCGGCATGTCAGTGTCACGTGAGTGATGCTTCCTAACAACATGGTGCCTTGTTGCTGATTATTATATATTTTATACTTTTGTTTCCCCTCCATCTGTTGTCGTCGTCATCTCCGTCTCTCTTTTTTTTCTTTTACCTCGTTGCTACGTGTATTTTTTTATTCTTCCTCCCCCGTTCCGGTTTGGATATAACTAATCATTTTTAATATCATCATCATCACTGTATCGCCTACAAATTCTTATCCATGTCGTCTGCACGATATGTACATAATCGTTTTACTTTTCATTTTGCCCTGTGTCTCGACCAAACCAGTTGAAAGGTAAGAAAAATGTATTTATTACCTATATTTTTTTTCTCATTTACCTCTTTCTTGTGTTTTTTATGGTTATTACTATAAAGAAATATTGTTGTGTCAAAAGAAATTTTAATTCATCAGTGTCTTTAAAAGGTAAATAAGAAAACGCCTATGAAATTTTATGCTGAAGAACAGTTTAATTGTCTAACATTAAAAATACTGTGTGAAAAAAATTATCTACTACTATAGATAGGAAACAGTCTTCAAATAAATTGCCGAAAATAAAGATTACTTATTGTTTTGCTTAGTTTGTTTTTCTGCTTAATTAATTTCAAGTTTAGGCCAAATAAAGACTTCGATTGAATCGTGGTTTTGTTGGTTAGAAGAAGTTGGTGAAAAAGTTTTTAAAATAATTTTTATTAGTTTAGCAAATTGGAAATTTAATTAGGAGTGCATAAGTCCCCACTTTTTGTTATCATTTTTTGAATTTGACAAAAATCTAAAATAGTACTAAAAAAAACTCGTAAAAAATTTTGTTTCAGTTGTCATAATTTTTCTTTGTTTTTATGATTATTCTTTTCAAAAACTTTTTAAATTTTAGGTTTTTAAGAAAATCAAAATATTATTCTTTCATTTTTATTTTCAATTAATTCAACTTTACTTATTTCAAAAAAATCCAGCTGATTTGTTTTTTACACTTTTGTTTTTTATGGCAACTTTTAAAAAAAAATCAATATTTTCAGAAGTGTTAAAAATTTAAAAATAGTTTATTTTTTAGCTTTATTATTGTTAACGTGAATTTGATTCAAATGTTTTGATCTTTGGCCAGTATTTTTGTTTTTTTTCAATGCCACGTTTTCATTTTTTTTTTTTTTTTTTTTTTGTGATTTCTTTCAAATAAATTATTTAAAATTAAAATTCCAGGTTTTTAATAAATGGACAAATCTACTCAACAAGACAAGATTATTTTCTACTCAGTCCTAATTTTGAAAACTTCTTTTGAGAAATTAATAAAAGACTCTCTAGACTTTTTTTATTTTTAAAACCAAAAAAGCACTTGTCAGATTACGTCTCCCTTTTCGTATGTTTGTGTATTTGGCACTTTTACGTTTTAAGTTTTAATTTAGACAATTCAAATTGTTAGTCTTATTGAAGTTTTGATGCTGGGTCTATGCGGGTCATTACTTTCAAAGTTTTTAGGCCTTTAAGTTCAATAATGAATGGTTACAATTCAGGTTTACTTTTTTTTAGTTTTCAATGAAAAAAAAACCTCTAAAAATTACTGAGTATATTTAATTTGACATTCCCTCTTAGTGATTATTCAACTTACTTTATTTTTTTATTTACAACTGACACGACGTTTTACTGAAATTATTGCAGAATTAAGAGGGGAAATCATTTCTAATGTAAAAAAAAAAACCATTTCGTTGTGCACACTGGTACGGTAGAAATTTACTTTTCCGTTTTTTCTTTTTTTTTTCTGTTTTATTATTTATTGGTAAGTAAATGTATTTTTAATTTAGTCCCTTTTACCAAGTGCAGGTTCTGGAACACTCAAGTGAAGATCAATAATAATGTTTATTGGTTGCCACGTGGGTAAAAAAAAACTAAGACGATAACTAGTCTTAATCTCACACACGTATTTTTTTAATGTTTTCATGCTTTGCAAAAAAGTAAGGGTACCATAAGACACTACACTACAGCAAAAACACAAAAAATAAGAGTAAGACAAAAAAAACAGAAAAGGTAAATTTTCGCTTTTTCCCCTTCAAATTTATCCGAAATAGCAGTATTATTTCTGTGCAAATGTATATGCTGAACTCAAATCAACAATTAGTTATTGAAGAAACCTACCTTTATTGATCTGATCGACCAGAAAAATATCGAACTACATCTCGCTCATTTTGTCTCCCTTAGCTCTAACGCAGTCATGTAATTAACTGCTGAATGACTTTCGGCGTAGGCAACAAATTTTGACCTATTTACTTCCTGTAATGAAAATAATACGTGATTTTTTTTTTTTCTACGCGTATTACTTTTATTATTTTTTTAAAGATCAATAAAGGTAAATTTCTTCAATAACTAATTATTGATTTGAGTTGAGTTCAGCATATACATTTGCACAGAAATAATGCTATTTTGGATAAATTTGAAGGGGGGAAAGCCTTTGGGGCCTAAAACGAAAATTTACCGCTTCATGTTTCGTCATTTAGGAATTTTTCAGACTAAAAGTTGTTTGTGTTGATACAACCACACATGCACATGAAGAAGGGGCACTGAATTTTTTTACAAGTGTTTTGACATAAAATTAATTTAAAATTTCAGCATCCTCTTTCTTGGAGGCAACAAAAAACGTTCGATTATTTTCAGAATAAGGAAATAATTTCTGGAACACCTTATGGAATAGGGTTTTAGAAAATTTGGCACTGACAGGACCGAGGGCATATCAAAGGTAAAATCGACAAGGGTTGGTAGCAGGCCATTTACCTGACACGCTTTTTTGTTAATGGATGACAGAACAGAGACTAGAAAGTATGGTAAGAAGACAAACATTACTAAGAGCTTCAAAGGGTAGGAAGTTGTGGAGACCAAGATTGCCCAGAAGATATTATCATATATAATTCCAAACCAGTTTGCCTTAGATTAAACAGTTTAATGAATTAAATTGGTTATTTTTTACTTATAAGTTTAAAATTCAAAAGTTTACGTAGTAGGAAGTTATGGAGAGCCACAATTACCCAGAAGATGCCATCTATAATTCAAATCAGTTTGCATTGAAGTTAAACAGTTTTTACTTTTTACACTTGCATAAAGAACAAATGAGGCTGTCAGTACCAGAAGGTACTTTCTGCCATGTATGTGAAAATCAGTTATGTATAACACTATTTCTCATAACTTCCTTTACCTGGAAAGTAACTCGACTGTATCATCAGGTACTAAATTCCTGTGGTTCACATCACAATGATGTCATATATGCTCATGCATTTTAAATCTTTTTATTTTGTTTGAGGGAGCATCATGTCACTATTTTGTTGAGCAAAGGTTGTGCTATGGTGGTGCTCAATTTGTGTTGTATGTTTTTTGCTTTAAAATTTCACACAGCTTATCTGTTGTGTTTCTATGTGACAATAGATTCTTTTAGTTTTTTTTTTGTTTGTTTTTTTTTAATATTTGAGTGGTTTATCTCAAATAGCTCAAAAGTTCAAAAGTCAAACTTTAAACACAATTTTCTCATTATTTATTTAGCAACAAAAAGTACTTTCTAATTCCAAACACTTCAAATAGGCTAAATCATGCATGGTCAACTCTTTTTTTGCCAGTGGGCAGCATGATATGTGGACTATCATATGGTGGGCCACAACTAAAAAGATTCGTGGTAATTTTTCATAGTAGGTGCCTCAGCTATTTTCACTACAGGAGATCTCATATATGGAAAAGATTTCTTTTTATTTGGACTCCAAATTTTGGAGGAAGGAGTTTTTATAATTTAAAAAAAAAATTGAAGTATCCGTAATATTATCACTGATGACAGTGTGATTAACACATATCACTGTGTGATTCATTCTAATTTATTATATTTGAAAATAAAAACGTATTTCTTTATATAAAAACTACTATGTTTCAAAGGTAAAGGATGTTTACAAATATGATCTTCCAAACGTTATTTTCATCGAATGTTTACAAAATTCAACAGACATTGTATAAGTCATTGTTTATGTATGAGGATATATAAGTGAAAACAAAACAAAATGTTTAAAAAACCTTATTTTCCTTATGAAAGACCAAATGGGCCACATGTGGCACATGGGCAACAGTTTGCCCATGACTGGACTAAACAATACAATCAACAAGGGCCAGTTTTATGCAAACTGGCCATATTACTCTCATTTGATATGCAGTCCGCATATCAAATGGAGATCAACTATTTTTGTCAAACTCCTACAACAATGTATTGAAACATACACCTAACTACATCTTGCATGCTTTACAGATTATTTATTGAATTCTTAAAGTCACTGGCGGTTACTTATATTGTTTACCCTTATTTCTTTAGAGTACTTGAATTAAAAAAGTTAATTAGAGAACAGCATCATATAATTATTCTACTTGATCTTTCATTAGTAAGTTAGCATGTTCATTACACCTGCTATTGCCTAATGGATTATTCCATTATGATTGCAAGCAAAGATGCAAAAACAATAAATATCAGAGATGTTTAGTTTTGGTGAGAAAAAGAAAACAATAAAGTCAAAATATAGATGATAGCACTCTCCTGAGTTTAATGCCTGCTTCAGTGAAATTTAAATATTACAATAACAATCAAATTTTTATGGTGTATATTGGAGAGCCAAGTTTGAATTCCAGTTGAATTTGTCACATTTACTTACATGCAAATATCTTTAGGAAATATATGAATCTTTTTTTCCTACAGTTATGGGTTGAATAGTAGGACCAACTGGGTTCTATAGCCTTGGTTGGCAACCAGTCTACTGCAGGAAATTTTTTGCCTAGTCAGTCATGAATTGAAAAATCATGATTGCCCAAGTGTGTGTCACATATGACACTTAACTGACTGAATCAAATATTTAACAATGCAAAAAGGGAATTTTTAAAAGTATTTTATAGTCATGGAACTTGCAAAGAGCTTATTCAGTCATTAACTCAAGAATTATAATTAATCAGAAAACTCAAATAGAAAAAACTGTGAAATGAATCTGTGAAGTACTGTTATTAAACATTTGTTACCCTGGAAAAGTTAGACACATATGTAAATTTACATATAAAATCCTATTTGTTATGAAGATGGAGTCTTGAAAAAAAGTTTTCAATTGGGTTCAACAGCTCCTGAGGTTAGCCCTGTTGTCAGCCATTGCCAATTTTTGACTAGTGTTTTTTTTTTTTTTTTTTTTTTTTTTCTTATTAGTTGCTTTTATTTACACAGTGGATTTTTTAATTCAACATTATCTCTTATGAGAACACATGTTTGAGTAGACATTTTTCCATTGCAACTTTAAGTCCAACATCAACTGTTATTTATCCTCTACATCCTCATAATCATTGCTCTATACTCCTCTTCTTACATCCATACAACACACCTCATTTAGTAACCTTCTATTTTGGATGATTCTTGAGCCTTGTATTGGGTGAACATTAGTAAGAAAAGGCAAAAACACCCTACTCATGTTGTTAGTTCACAATCATTAGAAAACAGATCAGTCAGTTAAGTAGGGTATGTGATCAGTGCTTGGGCAAACGTCTCTTTTGATTAGTGATTGAGTAAAGCATTCAAAGTAGATTGAAGTGAATAAAGAAATATGTAATGTGGTAGATCTCAAATGCAGCAATAGATTGCATATAACAATAGCACTAAATGAAAATCTGTTTTTCTTTTTTCCTGTGAGTAAAGTCTTCGTAATCTTTGTAAATATTTACATATTTTGTAATGACTGTTTTCTTGGCACAATAAAATGGCATTCTTTACAACACTCTCCACAATAATAATAAAAAAATCTCCTGCAACCACAATGATATCACTGTTACAACCTATCACAGTCCAAAAACAAAAAAATGTCTCTCTTCAACAAACTGGTCAATACCGCTACCAACTAGTAACCTTGTTCCATCACGCTTGAATCCTTTTCTTCTACACACTTCATCGCTAGCTATGGGGGGTGGGGGGAATTGGACCATTGTAAAGCATCAGGTTACAAACATCTGGATTTGTACATTTTATTTGTGAAGTGACAACAAAAATGTTAAACACTATTTCTTAGTTTGTTTACAAGAATTGTGTTTAATATATTTGTTTTCAGTTCTTTTAGAAAGAAAAGAGAATTCATAAATCTAGTTTCATATATTTGGGTTTTCTTAAAATTCAAAAAATACCCTTTTTTTAAAAACAATAAAAATTACAGAGAGATTATGCACTAATAGCAGTATCAAGAGAAAAAAAACATCTTTTTTTGACACACCAGTTTTCATTTTTTTCTTTTTATTTTGAAGGGTGGGAGTTGTAGGTACACACATTAAATTTTGCCAAAACTCACGACTGAAAATGCAACAGTATCAACTGATGCGGTTACAGGCCATAATGCTTCTGAAAGAGTCTTACTCTGTTCTTTCCTTCAATGTTGAAATGTGGATTGACATAAGACATAAAATGATAAGCAACACAAAATATCACTTGTAGTACTTGAGATCATTTTGGAATAAATTACCTTCAACAAAGAATTCAGTTGAATAGACTATTTCTACAACTACTTTTTGTCTGCTCAAATGTCATTCACTCTGTCTATTATGAGCAAATAATTGCAATTTCCATTGTGTTGGGCTGATTGTAGGTTTGAACTAATTGGCTGGCTTCTTTATTCATATGTATTCATGTTTTATGCCTATAAAAATATATTGTATTTACTTGTCTATATAAAACAAGCACCACTGTTTTTTAAGGGAGGATGTTTTTAAAGAGACAGAACCAAGTATTTCACACATTTCATGTTTACTGTAGTTTGAAATTTGTCTTCTCATTTTTGTTTCATCCTGTGAGAAGACATTTTCCAGAAATAAAAAAAATAAAATGCACAGAATTATATCTGCCATTTTGGAACAACATAAAAATATAAACAAACTAGCAGTATAGCCTGGCGTTGCTCGGGTGTAATGAAAGCTTTAAAACTAATCCATGGTTCTGGAGCTCAGACTCTTTGGACATTGGCACGAAAGACTAAAAAGCAATAGTTGTTTCCAGTTAAAGCGAAACCGTAGACGGAAAGAAAAATGAATGGATGTAAATCAAATTTTGGTTTCCTGGTATCGATATAAAATTTTTTGCACTATTGTAAGAACTGCAACCTTGAAACTTCTGAATATCATTTCTTATGTCTTTGTCTATGAGTGTATCAAATTTGATTAAAATCAGACCACTCCTTCTATAACCCGATTTTTTTTTATATTTATCGGCGGTACCTCGACACAAAACCTAGCTAAGAACACTCGCAGACGCTTGTACAACAGTGCAAATTTTCAAGAAAATTGGTTCAGCCGTTTTGGAGTCTATAGGTAATGGATACACACACACACACACACACACACAAAGTTCCGTTTATAAATAAGTTGAGATTTTTTCTGCTATGGAACTGATTAAAAATGAGATTGCAATTGTTTGCTCTCGGCAAGTAATTTAATTTCAAACCTTTCAGGTTTGGAGGAGAAGGGTGGGAAGGACACAGTTTTGTGATGAGAAGTAACACTTACCTTGTTTTATATTAAATCAAGTTGTATTAAAAAAAAAAAATAATGAAAATAAATTTTAATTTTCCACTCACTTTCAAATGCTTCCTGACATTCATTTCTGACTATATTTTTCAGAAACAAGAAAATTAGCTCAGAATTGTAGCTACTCTTCCTGAAAAATATACAGGTGTGAACAAGTATTTGGAGCAATGAAACCAATGAAAAACAATTTGAAAGTTCTCAAATAACTGATTAAAATTTAAAGCCATTTTTTTCATGCTGTCATTAATTTTAACCATTAAAAGTTTAATGAAATCTAAACAAGACTCAGAAATAAAATTTATTTTGGTTTTATTTTTAACCAAATTATATAAAAATGTTAAACATTGATTTTAATATTTTACAAAAATTTTTTAAAAAATAACAAAATTTTTATCTATCCAAAGTTGTGTATTGGTGCTACTCATGTGATCTATCTTCCAAGTTTTATTGACCAGAACAACACATCGCTAAAGTATGTGAGCTATAAGTTGAAAAAAAATCACAATATTAAAATATATATATATATGTGGAATAAGACAAGAAAAAGAAGTAGTCTTTTATTTAATGTACTATATATATATATATATATGCGGAATAAGACAAGAAAAAGAAGTAGTCTTTTATTTAATGTACTATTAGATGAAACAAAAAATTCGATATGATAAAAAAAAAAAAATCTAAAGGAAATTATTTTAACTAATCCTATTACTATCTGTAAACAGCTTGAACATCATTCTGAAATTAAATAAATTTGAGCTGTTGGGTCACATAATTTTCCAGTAAATGTAATCTAGATGATATTGTAATGTTTAGATGGGTACACCTCTCAGTTTTTTTTGTTTTTTGTTTTTTTTTTTCTTGCTCTTATAGATAATTTTGTTTAAGGTAGATCACATATTTCATAAGAATCATGCATGTAGATCACATGCTTAAGTAGCACCAAAAAATTGATGTTAAAGGTTGGCCCAGGGCTCAAAACCAACGCTTTTCATCATCATCCTTGAAAGCAATTTCAAATTAGCCAAAATCTATTTTTCTCCTGTCAACTTTATCATTTATAGTTATTAGTAGCATAATAAAAACACCACCACTGAAATATTTAGGTAATAAAAGTATTTTGATCCATTCAATCTTTTAACTGTGGAAATTAGTTTCTCTGTGCCTTTTCTATTTTCTGTTGTTTGCTAAATTTTTATTCAAGATTTTGTAAGCAGAAATTGATGTTAAATATATAATTTTCTTCATACTTCAGTCAGTTAAGTGCCATACGTGATACACACTTTGGGCAATTATGTCTCGAAAGAGACATGACTGACTGGACAGAAGATTATCCTGCAGTAGGTTGCCATTACTTTCTGTGGTAGACTGGTTGTCAGCCAAGGCTATAGAACCCAATCCATTTTATTATTTAACCTATAACTGGAAGGAAGAAACGGATTAATACTTTTCCCAAGAGTATTTTTGCGTAAGTGAATGCCATGAATTCAACTGGAATTCAAACTCGGCTCCACAATTTGTTGTTCCGAGCCGATATCCACTACACCATAAAGCACATAAGTCATTCAGACTTCATGTTTTAATATCTTTTTTTCTTCACTCAGGTTTCATTTGCCAGTTTAATAATAAGTTCTTGTTTTTTGTGTGCGTATTTGTTAAAAAGCATTTATTATTGTTGAGTTACTTTCCACCCTTCAAATCTTTTCCTACAAGCAAAATGTTGCAAACCTCTTATTACTCTACGGGAATGTTTAGATGAGCTACCACCATCCTTAGTCCACCAGTTCTAACTTTTGCAGCTAGTACCGGCCATGCCATGTACACCGTAGCAAACCACCCTCATTTCTTTTGTATTCCATTAATGAGCAGTAAGTTCTATTGGAACAGCTTCTTCCTATGAGCTGTTTCTTTGTGGGATTGACTCCTAAGAGGGTGCTTCCCTAACTACTACACTCTTAACCTGTTCAAGTCTGGAGTTAAGTTATTTTCCCATTATCTTCATAAACTGCACCTCTTACTCTTACCCCTCACACAACACTCTTTCAGTAGGCCTCTACCTCAAATGGTTCCTGTTCTTCATCAAAAGTAAACGTTAGAATAAAAAATGCTTTATTTTAAGAAATTAGTTGTTTTTAATATAAATATAATTATAATCAAAATTTTGTATCACACCAAAATAATGTTCTAGGTTGGCCACTCACAGTTTAAGTCATATAAATGCAGATAGTTTTGTCTTTGTTTTAAAATAGGAAATTAAATAAGTTTCTCAATAAATCTACATACCATCAAAATATATAAAATTATTTGTATATTTGACCCACAGAAAAATAATATAGAAAATAATATTAGATTTAGCAATACACTTTATTTACTGTTGCTTTTTCTTTTACATTGTCTTCTGGATTTTTCCTTGTGTTGTATCAACAGCTGTCAGGCTTAGGAAAGAGAATTGAACTCTTAATGAAAATAAATTCCTCTCAGTTTCCACCACCAATTTGTTAATATGTCTGTTGTTGTAATAACATAAATGCTGAACAGATACTAGACAAATTTTCAAATAAAATTTGTTTCTCACTTATCAGCCAAACTGCTATTGAAATGAAAAATTTACAACATAAATTGTTAACACCTCACTAAACTTTGAATAAAACATCATTAGTATTTAACATGCTATTTTTTTAAATTTTGTGTTCAGGATGTAAGTATCGCTGGTTCTCCACAAATTCCTTTTCTTTATTATCTGTGAATTGCCATGACTTCTTGGGAAAGATAGTGGAATTGTTTCCCGTTGCCTTCTCCACAGATTTTTTTTTCTTTGTCTGTAAATTGTCGTGCATTCTTGAGAAAGATAATGAAGTAGTTCCCTGCTACTTTCCCAACCATTTTTCTTTTCTGAGAATTGTCCCTACCCAAAGCCAGAAAATCCAATCTACCCTGCTAGTTAACTCCTAGCTGGTGAAAGAAGAAATGAATCCCTGCCTTTCCTAAAGACATTAGTGTGAAAGTGTATGCATCTAAGCCAGGCTTTCCACTCTATGCACCAATAACTGTTACACTACCTGCACATCCTGTTTTTAACTTTAAAACTTCACAGATGAAAAAGGACTAAATTTTTTATGGGCTAAAAAAATAGTGCTGCTAGGTAGCCAAGCAATAGTGTTTGTTTTAGTTACAGCTGTTACATTATTGTGAATGATATACATAAATATATTGATTTGTCTAAGGTTTGAACAATGCTATCTAAAAAAGACAGTTTTTGAAAATAAATTACTCTTTTACAAAAGCACTCTCCATTTTGTGTAATATTAGCAACTTAATAAAAATGTTTGTACAGACATAAATTTTCAGTGGTAATAACCCTTCATAATACTAGGTTAAAAGTAACAGTTCAAGGTTACATTATTGGTCAAAATTATTTTATACTTTTTATATATATATATATATATATACATATATATATATTAGTCTGTGTGTCTCCATTCTAACAAACCCTACTCCTCTGAAACCCTTGGTCCAATTTCAAGCAAAATGGGTCACTTGTTGATCATAACATAAACCTTTTGATATATGCAAAAAGTTTTCAAATTGACTTACAGGGTACAGCAGAACTCTCCTCTGAGACACCTTATGCAAATTCAACCAAAATCGAGTAAGTTGTAGATCAAGGTCCGAACATTTGATGTACACACAAATTTTTCAAATCAATGTACAATGTCTGTCAAAAATCAACAACAAACATAATTTCGGGTGGTCTTTTGGGCACTTTTATGCATTTCTCTAAGATGCTTTACTCAAACTCAACCAAAATTGGGTCACTGGTAGATCAAGGTTTGATGCCTTGATATGCAAACAAAAATTTCAATTGACACATGGGATGTGGCAAAGGAAAATGTTGCTTTTTGTAACTGTTTATTTCTCTGAAAGGCCTAGCTGTATTCCAACAAAGAATATATATATATATATATATATATATATATATATATATATATATATATTTTGTTTTTGTTTTTTGTCCATAAAAGGCTTGTTTTATTTGTGATTTTTGTCTATATTTCTTAATACAATTTTATTAAATGCAATTTTAGAGAATTAAGTGTGTTATAAATGCAAATTAAAATTGCTTTAGTCTAAAGATCCAAATTAAAATGTGCTGCTATCACTGTTTATGGTTTTCTTTATGTGCAATATCCCCTCAGGATGTAGGCAATCATGGCTCTTCACAACATCCTGTCCCTTGTAGTTCTTAATAAATGTTATCTTTCTGTTATTTTGTCTAAACCCTGTTCCACCATTTACTCAAAATCACTAAGTATAATGTTATGCATTGTTTTCCTGTTTCTCTCTTGAGAACTAAATTTTAGTTGCTTCAAGTTTCTTCATTTTGAGGAGATTGCCCAGCACTCCCTGCCATACAGGAGTACAGATATCACATGACAGTTTAGTACTCTTTTTCTTGTTTCTAGTGAAATGTTTCTGTTTCTTAGTACTCTGCTTAGTTTTTGGAATGTATGTTTGATTATCCCAGTATGCCTTTAGATTTCAATATCACGCTTTCTGTCTTCTATTAAAACACTTGTGTAATTTTGGTATCTTCGATTCACAGTTTGCATCTTGGGCTCATCCTTTTGCTAACAACCATACATTGTCTTCTTGCAGTTTATGTTTAATCTTTTCTTCTCATTTTCACTCACTCACTTCTGTAGGAGCTTTTGTAGTTTTCTTTCAGTGTTTGCTATCAACACTGTGTCATCTGCATATTTTATGTTAAGATTGTGGCCACTAATAATGAATACTAGTTGGAGTTATAATTTTCTCAGAATTGCCTTGTATAGGTTTAATAAGTCCAGTGAGAAGACACATTCTTATCTTACACCACTTTCTAATTTATGTATATCTGCTGAACTCATTTTAATCCATATACAGTCAGTTTCCTGCCAGTATAGGTTCTTGATTATTGATATTCTTCTCAAATATATCAATGTTGCTAAGCATCTCTATCAAAACTTTGTGGCATACTTTATTGAATATTTATAAAACACAGGAACACATCCTTCTGCATTTGTATTGTTCTTTCTGATAGCATACTGAGTATAAATATTGCATTCCTTGTTTCAGTGTTTTTGATAAACCTGCACTTTTCTTGACCTATATCCAGTCTGATATTGCTATGCACTCTATTCATCCAAATTCAGATAAGTTTTGTAATATGGCTCATTAGGCTTGATAGTCCAATGGAGTTCACATTCATTTGCACTTGGTTTCTTAGTGTTATGAAAATAGATCTACTTAGATCTTCTGGTATATCACTACTGTTGTGTATTTCATTTCTTATTTCTGTAATCTTGCTTATGCCAAAATTGTAAAAGGCTGCCACAACAATGATCAGGGCCATGCTTAGGGCCCCTGCAAGCCACAAGTTCCCTAGGGGTCGCAAGGCTCCTTTGCTCTGCAGATCTATTGTAATGAAAAAAATTAACAAAATAATTAAGATTAACTGGAAAATTATTCTCATACTTGTATGTTGAAATAGACATCTATCAACCCGTCTTGCTCTCTCTCTCTCTTTATATATATATTCAAACTTTCAAGATGTCATAAAACATTTAAGAAAATCTAGTGACTCTGATAGTCTACAAAGTTTATAAACAAGAAATATCAACCTTGACACCAGGCAACTTGAGATTTTGGAAAGGCATTGAAATGGCTATAAAAATAGCTAGGAAATCACCAAAAAGTAGTTAAAAGTTGTGAAAATGTTCGTAATGTATATCTTCAAAACACTAATTCTGTGATTTCTTCCGTTTTTTTTCATGATCATGGAATATCTGTGTTCTGAGGTTATGTTATTTATTTTGTTTAAAGTAACATTTATTGTGGGTCCAGTATGTGTGGGGTGGCAAGTTGCATTCTGTGGGTAGAGGGACTGCAAGGAGCATTCTGCGGTGGGTGGAGGTGTTGCTAAGCATGGCACTGACAGTGATGATATACCAGGAGACCTTAGTAGATATATTTTTATGGTACTAAGAAACCAAATGCAAATGAATGTGAACTCCATTAGACTATCAGCTTAATGAGCCATATAACAAAACTTATCTGAATTTGGATGAATAGAGTGCATATAGATAAATAAATGGCAGAACTACCCAACAAACAGATTTGACAAAGCTTGCAATAAACAATTTACAATAAAAGGAAAAGAATGGGGCAAAAAATAATATAAAGCAAGCAAACAATATATGTGGGGCAAATTAGCAATAATAAGGCAAAGCAACAGTAATGTGGCAAAAAAGTTCACAAACTAAGAATTTGGGTAGACACACACAAGCAAATTTGGATAAGCGAATGTAGTGCTCAGACTGAGACTGAATCATCTGAAACTGAAAACCAGCTATTTTACTGGCTAGGTTGAAATCCCAGCATGCATTTGTGTACTTCTGCCTATAAATTGGGGAGAGGAAAGTGTTTTGCAGTCATAGCAATAAGGTTTGAAACCAACAGACTCCATCCTCCACCCATGTCTATTGAACAGGTGAAGAGGCTCATCCCTTCTTCCCTGTTTAGGATGTGGTTTCCAGCTTTCTCTTTTCCAATCTTTTCACTCTTACGTAGCCCCCTGTGCATCAGTGGCATTACCGCCTTGCTCGGGGTGATATGATTAAAAAAAAAAAAAAAAAAAATAGCAATTTCTTACTTTGTCTTTAAATAGTTAATATCTATTTTTGTTTTTCCAGCCCTGAAAATAATGATGGCTTGGACCTTCTTTTCCCATACTTAAAATCTCATGGACCGAGTCATGACAACCAATATGTTCGTAGCTGCCAACAAGTCAAGTATGGAAATCGTACACATTCTTTGTTCCCCATCTATCGTAATGACAGCAACCCAGTTGGTATCCAGTTGCCACTAGTCCAGTCTCATTTCCTGATTAAGAAAATTGGATCAGAAACAAAAAAACGAGACATTTCCATTCATTATCAGTTAGTTACAAATCCTTGGCACACACTGAGTGTTTTGGAGCCAGGTAAAAAGAACGGGTAAGTCATAAATGTTTATTTTTCTCTTGGTAATTCTCTCTTGTTTAAATTTAATAGACTGAATAAGTCTGTTGGTGCATGTATATAATTCTTGTAGACTTCCCCTGTGAAGATCACCTAATCAGTCATAAATTCAGAGTTGGCCTTCACCCAAACTGTTTGTCAACCAAGGCTAGGAAGCTCAGGCTGTTCTGCTATTAACCTTTAGCTGTTGGACCTTTCCAAATGTATTTATATGATGCTATTTTTATGGAAAGTGTTCAAATTACATTCTTTAGTTCCACCAGTTCTGACCTTCATGTCACCACTCCCTTTTCATACCAATAACCTTTATACTACACAGGTTTCTTGTTAGTGTGAAAATTTAGTTAAACTTACCAAAGATGAATAACAGTCTTCTCCTTCCAGTCTTGTGGTTGATTATTTTTCACCCTATGACCCCTTTTCCCACAGATATAATGTTGTAAGCTTCTTACTACTCTATTTACATTTACATGGAAAGTTTTCTGACACTCTGTTTTTTAGTTCCACCAGTTCAGACCTTAACAGCTAAGACCTGCTATACCACATACACTGGGTTGAACCATCCTCATTCCCTTCATGTTTTATTAGTAAAAAAGAAGTTCAGCTTGAACATCTTCTTCCCATGAACTTTGTGAAACCTACTCCCAAGAGGATGTTTTCCTGACTACTACAATCTTAACCTCTTCAAGTTTAGGGTCAAGCCATAAAAAAACAAAAAAACAAATTGATCCTTATTAAAAAAAAAAAAAAAAAAAAAAAAAATATTAAGAACTTACTTTGTGAGTGTAGTGTCAGATTTTATTATGCAAAATGCAACACAAATTTTTATTTATTAATCTCTACCACAAATATAAGTCATATTGGAAATTGCATTAATCATTTCTATATCTATATGTTAATATAAGCACCATGACATTTTATAACCTTTAACCACCTCTTTTTTTTTTTTTTCTTTTACTGTTTTGGTATTAACCTGTTGCAGTTTTTATTATGTCCCAAAGATCTTTGTTTCGCATTCTCATATATATATATATATATATATATATATATTCATCCACAGACAGATCTGTTTCACTGTATCACAGCTCATTAGTACAGTTAGACTCTGATTGCTTTTTTTAATCCAGGATTGAAACCCGACCGAATTGGCCTCAGTCAGCGATTTTACCTCTGGGCTATGGGCACTCGGTAGAAGGCAGACATTTTAGCATGTATATTATCATTATATATATATTTCTTTTAATGGTAGACCATATTTTTTTTTTATTAGCTTAATATCTGGAGAGGTTTTTACCTAACTTCTCCACAAAGGTAGGATATGACAAAAAGTCGTTTTAATGTAGGATGCTTGGTGAATACATAGATATAGGCTACAAACAATTTCATTAATTTGTGGGATGTAAGTTTCAAGGTCTCCTACAAAAGGTAACTGAAAAAAATATAGACAAAATATAGACAAAATATAGACTACAAGAAAACTGGATGCTTGGTCATTAGTAAAAATAGGAGCCCAAAATGCCAATTACAATTTGGGGATACTGAAATCAACCAGGTACAGAATTTTGAATACCTAAAAAGTGTTCTAACAGAGGACAGAAAGTGAAACAGTGAGATTTGAAGGCATATTGGCATGGCCAAGAAATCTAAAAGCTGAGCAGAGTATTGAAAAACAGAAAAATTTTGAAAACAAAGAGTACTGGATT
Source organism: Ascarosepion bandense (assembly GCA_037127315.1). NCBI lineage: Eukaryota > Metazoa > Mollusca > Cephalopoda > Sepiida > Sepiidae > Ascarosepion > Ascarosepion bandense. Next base: position 1,730,594 of record JBBBDQ010002291.1, on the reverse strand, counting down.
GTTATGTGATGTCTGTCCTTCAATATGGCAGTGAATGCTGGACAATCTCATCAAAGATGAAAGAAAGGCTTGAAGCAACCAAAATGTGGTTCTAAAGGATGCTGAGGATTCCCTGGCTGAAACACGTGAGCAACAATAAGATTTTGGAGAGGATGGAAACAAAAAAAATAATTAAACTTAATATCAGAAAAAGACAGCTGAAGTTTTTGGGACATGTAATGAGAAGTTTTAGTCTTAGTCAGGTGCCATACATGATACACGTTTTGGGCAGTCATGTCTTGAAAGAGACATGATTGACTAGGCAGAAGATTATCCCGCAGTAGTTTGCATGGATGTGCATTATGGTGCAGTGGATATTGATTTGGAACAGCAAATCAGGGAGCTGAGTTCGGATTCTAGTTGAATTCGTTGCATTCACTTATGCACAAATACCCTTGGGAAAGGTATTAATCCAACTCGACATTGATGATGGCTTCGAAGACTTTGCCAAAAATCGGTAGTAGGCTGATAGGGCAATAATTAGCAGGGTCAGACTGAGTCATTGGTCAATTGGACCATACCCGAGGGCCTGGTACTGCAAGGGGACCCGCCTGGCTGCCAATAAAATTTTCAAGGATGTCCTTTTTATACACTCTAATACATGCAGTCTGACTTGGCTCACTCAGCTGCACATTATAGTGTGTGTGTGTGTGTCTCAGACATGGCCGTACCCCTTGCTGGTCGAAGGGAAGAGGCAATGAATCATTTTAACCTTCCAAGAATATTCGGATGATTATAAACCTGGTGCCTCTGTAGTACCGGTCAAGTCTTAGCGAACAGTCTAAAGGAGATCATTCAGCTCTCCTGCTCCTATCTCCATCACTCTCAAAAGCCACTAAAATCTTTATATGATTGTTAGAATTTGCAAAGAAATGACGTCTTTTTCCTAACTCCTGTCTGTTGCCAAGCATTTTAGTAAGTTAAAATATTGAATTTTGTTTGACATGACATTATGCTTTGTTGTTACTATCGGCATGTGTCCATGAACATCTTCATGACCTTGAATTTTTCAAATTTTTTTATGCATATAGGCCCATATATATCGTGAACTAAAGCACTTACTTTGTTATGCCAATATGCACAGTTCATCTGCTACACAGCCTTTACATGTGGCATTTGACTGTAAAAAGCTGGGTTGGGGAGGCCATTGCATTGTCTGCCCTAGAGCCTATAACACACTTAGTCCGCCCTTGGGTCAGAGGGTTCTCCAGTATTTTTATATATAGGAACCATGGAGGAGGACTTCCAGCAGGCAAGAAAGCAAGAAGCAGAGAGGTAGTAGTTATTGAGTCTAGGGAGAACAGAGGAGAGTTCAGGAGCACATTTCATTAGGACAATGATTGGTATTCCATCACCACCGCTCACTTTATGGGGGGGTCGAGCTTTGAAATTATTTTAGAGATCACCAAGGAAATAATGTGTATGCCAGTCAGTTGGGCCTTGGTTCTGGGTGGGAAGTTGGGTACAGATACTCCAGACGAGTCCAGTGTCGAGTTGGTAGAAAATTGCGAGCGAAGCACTCAGCCTTGTCTGTTGAAGAGATGAGGACCTCAAATTCGTTGATTAGAGCGGAAACTGAGGGTCTGGCTGCTGTTCAGCACACTTTTACAGAGCCTCCAGTAGTCTTTGGAGCCAAACTTACAGGATGTTATGTGCTGCTTCATTCTGGCTGTAAACAGCAGCTTAGCTTCTTTAAGTATCTTCTTGCACTCATTTTTGGCGCCTGTTATGGTCCGACCCATGACTTCGGTACTTGATTTCTAAATTTGTATTAACATTCATAGAATATATTGACCTACAATGTTGGAATAAATAATATAAAAAAAAGTAAAACTCACAATACTAGTAATAATAAAGAGTCCAACTCTAATAAGATGGAGTAAAACTAATGATACAACAGTAATAGTGAAATGTTTAAAAAAAGTGTTTTCTGAGACAATCACAGGAAGTTTGTTGTTATGTACTCGTGATTAACAGTTACTAAAATAGTAATCTTAAGCCTCAAATTATCAGCATCCGGCAGCAAGGCCTCTGATTGAGAGGTTGTGAGGAGCATGGAACCTCCTAATTACTGCTGTTCCCAGGTTCACCCTGACCCAGAATAGTAGCACCCTCTTAGGGTCCCAGCTAAGAATCTTCAAACTGGGGTCAAAACACTATGAATATAAAAATAGACTTTTATAGAAATATATACATAAAAATAGTTTTTTAGAAAAATATACATTTTTGAAGGAAAAAAAATCATCAGCAATACATTTTTGAATACAAAACTAGAAGATATCTTCAGTTTTCTAAAATAAAATAAATTTTTTTTTTTAATTTTTCATCAAAATTTGACTAAATCAACCTTCTCATTATAACCAAACATTAAAAAAATACCTTAAAACCCAACTTTTTTTGGCATGAAATAACTCACAGAGGTTGATATGCCGTTAAATGGAAGTTTCTTCTTGTGATTTTTTTTTTATAAAGAGAGGTGATAAAGTTATGGCTGTTGGCATTGTTTAAGACACCAAGAAAAGGGGTTTTATTATTAATATTGAATTCATAAGTAAAGCGAAGGATGGAGTTGTTCTCAAAAGTTTTTTTTTTTTTTTTTTTACTTTGTCCCCAGAGACTATTGAAACTTGAAACTCCACTACAAAAGTGAATGTCCTCACATATGTAAAATAGTTATAAAAAACATGATTTATCAGACCTAAATAGTCTCATCTTCAGACATGTTATTCTATAAGTAGCTAAGTAACATTAAAAAAATCTAATCAAAAATAACTTCCTTAACTACATTTTCATTGAACAAATAAAATTAGCTGTAATAAAATTTAGAAAAAAATCACGCAAGATGTAAATAAAAATAAACACACTATTAACTTGCTGTGTCATAACCAAATGCACCCAAATTATAAACAGGAGAAAAAGCAGTTAAAAATAATTTACTCATACATATTATGCAATAATTGTAACAAACACCTAAGATTTATTATCTACTATAAAAAGTTTAAATCACCTAATCTAATTATTACCAACAACACGGAACCTCAAAAATCACCTCCACCCTGTATAAAAATAAAATTGTCTAGGAATTCTGATTCTCCCTGGGAGATCTTCAACTTTTATAATCAAAAAATCTGTATTAAATTCTAATATCAGGCATACAACACCGCACTCCTTTGAAGACTTTTGTCACCTGTCAAAACTGTGCAATCTGTGCACACATAAACCAGCACATCATGAATGACCAAAGCGCAACTATCCACATAAAAAACAAATGTTAGTGTGTAATACCAAAATGCTTTGCAACAACCAATGCAAGGAAAAACTTAGTCCCAGAAGCTATTATTATACAAAATAAACAACCCACATTAAATAAAGTATCATACACCACAAAAGATGATACATTGAAGTTGTATCATATAGTCACTTTCAGTGTATGTATATGTTTTAATATAGAAATAAATAAAAATTGCATTCTTCTTGGTGCGGCCTTGTTTCATATAACTGTTACACATGATCTCACAATAGACTATTTCAAAGTTTCAGCTTTCCAAAGGAGACCGAGATGTAGACAAAAGAATTCTATTACTCAAGCATTTTTTTTTTTTTTTTTTTTTTTTTTAATCATATCACCCCAAGCAAGGCAGTAATGCAACTGAAGCGCAGGGGGCTACGTAAGAATGAAAAGATTGGAAAAGAGAAAGCCGGGAACCACATCCTAAACAGGGAGCAAGGGATGAGCCTCTACACCTGTTTAATAGATGTGGGTGGAGTGTGAACCAGGCGATAGTTTAGTCTACCTACTCCAAAGAAGTGCTTGAAAAAAAAACAATAATATGAACTTTGGGCAGTTTATTCATAATTCTGAGCATAATACTCAGCACCTTACTGGAAAAAATACAGTAAAAAAATTAAACAGACTTACCTTATCAGTTTTTTTTAATCAAACTTGTTTAAGAGTAATGTACAGTAGTGTCCAAAATTGGGGAACAAAATGAAAAATTCAGTATCTCCAAAACTAACCATTGAAATTGAGTGAAATTTTTACTGATAGTAGACATACACCTCCCCAATAATGTCACTTAACATTTTGTTCATTGTTTTCTAATTTTGGACACATGAAAAACAGTAAATATGTGATAAATTCTTTTCTATTGTTTTCAGTAATTTGAAAGCTAGTGATATTGTTGGGGAAGTGTATGTCTAGTATCAGTGAAAATTTCACGCAATTTGATGGTTAGTTTTAGAGCTACTGAATTTTTTGTTTTTGTTCCCTAATTTTAGATGCTACTGTGGGTCGGGGAGAAGTTGAAAATAGAACTGGAGTCTTTAAGAATATTTATTTAGAATAACTTTACCTATTTCACAGTTCTATAATTTTAAAAAATTAAATAGAGATGGAAGGATGTGAGGCTATGCCATATGTCCAGCATCCAATTGAAGATGGATAATTCTTTGCATTTAATACAAAAAGTCGACCCGATTGCTACCTGTTTAAAAGGCATTCTGGTTAGTTGATTATGATCATGTGATCAGGCATAGTAAATTTTGTGCCAAAAATTAATGATTATAAAATTTTGTCAAAATCATGGTTTAACGATCATGGCTAATCTCTCTCTCTCACACACACACACATACACACACACATATTTGTTTCATTTTAAGATTTTTTTTTTCTCTAAAATTATATCTTACCTTAGTTGTTAATCATTCTAATTTGATTCGTTTGCAGGTGTAATATGGCTGGCAGTGGGGTAACAGCAACTGTGAAAGAGAGTGCTGAACAGATGAATTGTTTGTTGGCTATCAATGCAGGATTCTTTAATCGACAAACCGGGGAATGTTTTGGTAAACACATTGCTTTTTGTCTTCACTATCCTGCAGAAAATACCAATCCTTTTGTAAAAAGTGGCAAAATTGGCTTAAATATGAGGCTCTTTTAATCAAGTTTTGTTTTCAGGAGTTGAGATGAAATGTTTTCATTGTCTATAACTTTGAGAGGAGTCATTATTATTTCAAGATTTTTATCTTTTTTCTTAGATGCCAAGTATTAATCATCGTTCATGTGTTTCATCTTGATTTTAGTTGTAAATCTCAGATTGTTATTCTGTAGCACTGGCTCTCAACCTTTTTCCTATTTATAGCCCCCTTTTGATTGTTGATCATTTTATGACCGCCACTCCCCAGCTGTTTACTTTAACAAAGGCTCAATTTCTGAAACAAACAGTAATATTTCTCTATGTAAACATAAAACTACTGCTGAAAAATCTTCTGCCCAGTTGGGCATGTCTCAAGAGAGACATGATCACCCAAGTGTGTATCACATATGGCACTTAACTGACTGACTCTATAAATAGTATTTAATAGATCTGTATTTTGGAACATATTTGCATATGAATGCTTCCCCAAACACTGCAATCAACCTCTTTAATTTATTACACTGTGTAACAATTTTTGTCCTTGAGTAGCAACTGTTATTTCCTATTTGATTTCACCTAGAAAGTATAGAAAATGGCTAATATTTCCTTCAAACTTTGCTTTTGTGACCAGGATAATGATATTTCTGAAATTTACCTATTTCCATTAGGAAAACATTCTTGTTCATGCAGAGTAGAAACAAAATGACGTGATTCAAATGTAGCATTTATCTATTTTTAGAATTACATAAGAGAAACTGCAAAAAATTTAGAAGTCAATAGTTTTTCATGATTTACACTTATACTGTAAATTACTTTCATGAATCAGCCCCCAAATACCATCTCCCATCATATTTTCATTATATGATACTTGATGCTCAGAACATTCTAGAAATTTTTTAAACTTCTAGAAAATTCTTTCAGCAACTCAGCTCTGAATCTGTCTGAAATGTAATAAAAAATAGTCTAGCTTCAAAACATCAACATCCAGGTAACAATTGCAATGTTTGAAGGGAATTATAGTCATTTCCTCGGCTTTCTAAACAGAAGCAATTAGGAACTGACACTTTCTGATCAGAGATAGTCAAGATTTTGTTACACACTTTTATCTATCCTTGCAATCTTCACTTCCTTCTTTGACATTTTATATCACATGCTTCATTCAGCAAACCACTACCTTGAGTTGGTGTTAGGCTTTGTATTGAATGAACTTTAGTAATTTCTAAAGAAGTAATGGATTTTTTAGTCATTGATCTGACAAATTTTATCCCATTTTGTGCTATTTTTAATGTATACTCATATATTTGAGCAGATGCACTGCTTATTCATTAAACAGTATATTTATTTTCATATATATTCAAGAATTTTATTAAAGAAAAATATGCATTCTCTAGCAGAATCAAACCCACGTTCCCCTGAGCATTTGATCTGATGTGCTTTAACCGACTAAGCTATGAAGAACTGCAAACTGAGAATAGTGCCTGTTGGGAGAGACAACTCTCCCCTAACAGTTCATTGACTCTTCACAAAAAAAAAAGGGTAAGGGAAAACCACAACATGGTTGCTGCACTATCTTGTATAGATAGTAATTTGTTATCCAACCCTGCTGTATCCTGGTCGATATACGTAGAGCTGGGTTCAAGAACTGATCACTCCCATGTCAGTAGTTTGCCAATAGATCAGGATGTATCTAATGAGAGCTTCTCCGATCTCAACCACTCCCTCTTCGGAGGAACACCCGGAACAAAAGACCGCACCCGCACTGTTATCTGTGTGATCAGGAGATCAAGGTGGGTGGCAGACCTGAAATACAACCTGGGATGAGCATAACTTTTTGCGACTTGCCTTGTCCCCACCAAAAAAGAGCCCAGATTTGCTTAGCATGAAAAGCTACTGCAGCTAAAATGGAAAAAGCACTTACCACTCTACCGTAATCCATCCTCGGCCAGACATCATAAAAGAATGAAGGGGGACTTGCATTGCAATGCATTATGGGATCACAGGAAGATGCAAAAGGATTATGGGTAAAAGTACAGATATAAAAGCAAGGAATTTTTTCCCAGTAGACAGATGGGAGAACAACATTCACAGTTGGCTGCTGAAACGTCTGTTAGTGAGATTTTGAGAAAGAACTTGAGAAGGAACGACTGGATTGGAATACCGGCTGGGAGAGCCACAATTCACTCGCTTGTTGCTGTTTTAAGTTTATTTTGCCACATTACTTGAAGAGCCATATTTGTCTGCCACAGATCTTCATAGTAAGAAGTGCTAATGGGGACCAAATTTATCTAACTGGTGAGTTAACTTGTAATGCTACATTTCAAGTTACCACACTTTCGGTGTATGCTATCTTGCTGAAAATTCTGAATTGAATTTAATTAGTCTTGGCTGGATTGAACAGTTTAACCTTTTTGAAATTCCTCTTCAGTCTGTGTTCAACATTTAGTTTTGCGTCTGCTTTGGAAATTGAAAAACATTTTACGGCCGAATTTAAAAATAAGTTCAATGACATTTTTCAAGAGGGCCTTAGTTTCTGTACTAAAAAGCAATTTTGAAATTAAAAGATGACTCTAAACCAATTTTTAGACCAAAACAACCTGTGCCTTATGCAGCACGTGATATACTTGAAAAAGAACTTCAACATCTTCAGCAAGAGGATGTAATAGAACATACAAATTATTCTCAGTGGGCAGCTCCAATTGTAGTAGTAAAAAAAAGCAAATGGAAAAATCTGGATATGTGCTGACTACTCATTTCTTTGGATGTGCATTGTGGTGCATTGGATATCGGCTCGAAACGAGAAATCAGGGAGCCAAGTTAGAATTCCAGTTGAATTCATTGCATTCACTTACGCGCAAATACTTTTTGGAAAGGTATTAATCCATCTATTCCTACCAGTTATGGGTTAAATAACAGGACAGATTGGTCGGCAACCAGTCTACCGCAGAAAGCAATGGCAACTTACAGCGAGATAATCTTCTGCCCAGTCAGTCATGTCTTGAAAGAGACATGATCGCCCAAGCATGTATCACGTATGGCACTTAATTGACTGACTGACTCAATTCTTTGGATGCACATCAGTATCCACTGCCAGTTCCAGAAGATCTTTTTACTAAGTTAAATGGTGGAAATTTCTTTGCAAAAACTGATCTTTCCAATGCTTTTCTTCAACTAAAAGTTGACAAGGAGTCTAAGGAGCTCTTTACTATCAATATCCACAAGGTTTTGTTCAGATTTAACCACTTTAGCTTTGGAGTCAAATCAGCACCAACCATTTTCCAGCAAACAATGGATGCCATGCTGACCAGATTGACTGATTGCAGCATTTATTGATGACGTTATCGTTGCAGCTGTATCCCAAGATGAACTTTTGCAGCGTTTATTTTCTGTTTTCAGCTGAATCCAACAAGATGAATTCTATGTTAAAGCTGAAAAGTGAATTTTCTGGAGACAAAATTAAATACCTTGGTTTTATATTTGACAAAAATAGTAAAAAACCAGACCCAGAAAATACCTCAACAATAAAAAATATGCCAGCACTAACAAATGTAAAAACATTACATTCTTTTTTTTTTTTTTTTTTTTTTTTTTTTTTTTTTTTTGGCTTGGTTAACCACTACAGTGTTTTTTGCTGGAACTTCATCGAGCTTGAGCACCTCTCAACAATCTTTTAAAAAAAAGATATTACATGGGACTGTTCTGATGCATGATAGTCAGCTTTCACAAAGGTAAAGTCCTTACTTTCTTCAAATCTTTTGCTGATACACTATGACCCATCCATGGATATTGTTGTAGTCTCAAGTGCTTCTAATTATGGTGTTTGAGCTTTTCTCATATTTTTCTTGATGGTGGCCCAAAGGCAATTGTTCATGCAACTATAGCCAAATTGAAAAGAAGACATAGCAAAGACTATTGCTATTAAAATGTTTTATAAAATGCTGTATGGTCACCATTTTACTCTGATCACAGACCACAAGCCTCTTCTCAGTATTTTTGGACCCAAAAAAGATATTCCTGTTTATACAGCAAACTGTTTGCAAAAATGGGTGACTACACTATTGGACTATAACTTTACTATAAAGTATAACAGAACTGATACAATTGGTCATGCTGATGCACTATCTAGGCTCATGACAATACAAAATATAATACCAGAGAACTGTCATTGCAGCAGTATCCCTGGAGCCAGAAATCACTTCAGTATTTGCATCTACTGTAAGTGATGCACTTCCATCGTACAAAATAACCAAAAGTATTCACAGACATTCAACCTTTCATTCAACATCAAGCTTCATTGTCAAAAGTCAATGACTATTTTTTTTTTGCTGAGTTTGAAATTGTCCCATCCTCATTACAGGATAGACTGATCAAGCAATTTCATTATGGTCATCAAGGTATTAGCCATATGAAAGCCCTAGTGTGTAGCTATGCCTAAGTGGTTGAAGGAATTGACACGTACATGTTCCAACTGGCAGAAAAATCTCCCAGAAAAACTACTCTGAGCTCCTGGCCTATCCCTGGATCATCCTGGTTACACTTTCACATTGATTTCACTGGACCTATCAATGGACACTGTTATTTTATACTTGTTGATACTCACAGCAAATGACCAGAAATTTTTCAAATGAGTCACATCACTGCAGATGAAACAATTCTAAAGTTGAAACAGATTTTCAGTCGCTTTAGAATCCCACAGATATTAGTTTCTGATAATGGCACTGCATTCACTTCAGCTACGTTTTCAAATTTCTGTGCCTTTAATGTCATTCAACATATCAGAACACCACCTTTTCATCCACAATAAAATGGACAGGTGGTTTTGTAACTCATAAAAAACAAAGGGGAGGGCACTCATAAAAAACAAAGGGGAGGGAACCAGACAAGAAATATTAGAAATATTCCTCAGCAGTTACAGAGCTACACCAAAACCAAACATACCTAATGGTAACTCACCAGTAGGAACATTGATGAATCGGAAAGTTAATTTGGATGTGGATGTTATCTATCCTACTCCAAAACATTCCCAAAAAAGGAACGTAATGATGGAGAAACGATTTAACTAACATCATGGAGCAGTGAAATGCACCAGGACAATCCGTACTTGCTAAAGACTACCGCATTGGCAATGAAAATTAGATCCAATGACACATTCTATGTCGTTCTGGAAATGTTACATATGATGTAGATATAGTCTACAGTTTGGGTTCAACATGCAAACCAATTATAATCCTCTCACCTTCCAGAGACCAAATCAAACTTCACCTTACCGCTAGATATTCTATTGGACACCTTCAAACTACCTCTACAATGTTCTCAAGATATACCAAAGAACTTTAAAACGTGTACTTAGGAAATCATATCGACTGCAAATAAATTCCTGAAATAACTCTTCACAAAAAAGGGTAAGAGAGAACAACAACATGGCTGCTGGACAATACACCATGTGTAGACAGTAATTTGTTATCCAACCCAATCTTGCCATATCTTGGTCGGTGAGAATAAAATAACAAAAACAAATATGATTATGTTTCAAAATATATTTCACTGTGTTTGTTATATTTTGTTGCTCCTAATATTTGGGTTTACTGTTGCCCGCCCCACCTTTTTCTGTTATCAGTCTGCTCAATTCCCAGGACTAGATCAATAAAACAATCACCTTACCCAGTCTTATCCCACATTGTGTTTTGATTTGATCCTAAGACACATGAAGTCAAATAACTTTCAGGAACTGCTGCAAATGAAGTTGTTTGTGATAGGGAAGCCACAAAAAGAAAAAAATATCTTCATAAAAAAAAAAAAAACTTTATATCTTTGATTCTTGGTACACGCTTATTTGTTCTAGCAGTGGAATTCTATCTACTTCATGCAGACAGCTATCTTCCCAACCTGCATCTAAAGTTGAAATCTAACACTTTGGCTGGTTCTGCTAAGTTTTGCACAGGGTTCAAATCACAGTTTTACTTGGGCAGGGCAGTCACGTGATGTCATCTCAACTGCAAATCTCTGGTGTGCTTCAGCCAAAATTGCTCTGCTACACTCTTTGGGTGCTTTTCACTTATCTGGATTTTCACTCAAAACTGGTGTGGGATATGACCAGTCTAGGGAAATCAGTTAAATCCCTAATTCCAATAAAGGTTTCTTTATTGTCTGGTTTCTGAAGATTAATTATCTTTTTCAGTTCAGGTTTTTTTTTTCTTTCTTTGAGCAGCAGTCCCAGACATCAATCTACCCAAATTAAACTCCTCCCTTTCTTCATTAGTATCTCACACCAATGCGCTTCAAAGAATCCTTATTTTTGACCCCATTTATAGTGCAGTCTTATTTGCCATCAGCCTCAGCTGGTCACTGAGACATTTTTATTATTTCAATTTTTCACTTGTATAAAATCTCTCCATCCGGTCCTGTGTTTTGATAACTTAAGTCATTAATAAATCGTCTATATTTACCGCATAGCCCTTTTTGCACTCTGCCTCTCTTTGGAAAATCTCTTTAGGTTTTTGAGATTTTGCTTTTTTCTTACCAAACAGAAAAATCTTCATTTGCTTTATCTGGATGTCTTTCCTTCTATCTTTTAACTCTTTAGCGCCAAATAGTGTTATATTACAACAGTGCATTTAACTCAATCTAGAGTGATCTCATTTGAGAAATTGAATCATACATGTGAAATCATGCAAAACACTATTTTTTAAGTTAAAGCATCTTAATAATGTTTCTTCTAACAAATATCTTTTGTCGATCAACCATTTTTCTGATACAAAAATACAGAAAGGGGATTATTATTGTTATATCTATACAAAAGTTAATTGCATTTAAATCAGCAGTAGGAGGCTGGGTAAAAGTGGTTCAATACTGGAGCCATATTTAAGTTCTGCCAAATTCTTCTTTGCCAGTTTTTGTATCAGGTGCCAGGTCATGCCTTATCACTTTGAACAAGACATTACTGTTGCTATTTCCTTCTTTTGGATGGATTTTTTTATATCTCTTAAAATTATTATATTAATATTTTTAAAAAATTTGATATCCTTTTTTTTTTTATACAGTAATTAATTTTTTTTTTTTTTTTTTTCCAGTTATGATATAATTTTCTTTTCAGTTTTTGTAACAAACACAAAAACTCTTATTGTGAGTGTGGATGCTGAGCTCACACTATTAGCAATCTTTTAATTTCTTTTCCACTTTCTGTAATATGATTTTCTCTTTAACTTTTGTAAACTCAAAAGTCTGTTCATCATTACCACTCAAAATGAACTGGAAATTGCTTTATTCTTCAAGGGAGAGCATTTTAGTATTATGCTACCACAAATTACACTACAGTGTGCCACTTTTACTGTTACAACCAAAACTGCATCATCATATAGATTAGATTTCATTTATATTTTCTATCTATACTTTTGCTTTTTTTTTTTTTGTTGATATCTTCAGCTCAGAAGATAAAATTTGATCAGATTTCTTTGTTTTACTAGCTTAATCCAATGGAGACAACTTAGGTTACATTTGTCATAAGATCTGATGGAAAATAAACTTAGTTCAAGGATTGTTTCTCTTTTGCAGAGTACTCACAATGTAATAAAATTCAAAGAATCTATAATACCTTTTGGTGTCATTGATTTAAATATTTTATGCTAAACATCTCTTTAAAAGATCCTTCTCCACACTAATGCAATTTTTAATTATAATTTAATTATACTCATTAAAAATCTTGGTAATGTTTAACCTTTGTGCCTTAAAAAAAAATGGTGTGTTAAAAGGATGATTATTCCTTTGACACTGCTATTGCTGTATACCTTTTTGACTCCCTCAGCAATGTTTATTTACAAGATTATAAAAATTTATGAATCAAATACAAAAATCTTTTTATTTGAAAATTTATAGAAAAATTACAAAATATGTAAACTACAATGCAATATTTTATTGTTTACCATTTTATAAATAACTATGAAAACAATTTTTTTTCTATAATTTTAGCAAAATTTCAATGAACTATAAAACAAAAATATTTGAATAAACATGTATTATTTATTTAACTCAAATAATAAACATGGCTGAGGGTGCCAAAAGTGTATAAAATAGCGGTTTGAAGGAAATAACTGGACTTTTGACACACTTTGTTTTTTTTTTTCTCATTTAAGTACAAAGGTTAAATTTCTAGTCCAAGTAACTTTACTCATATTGAATTATTTTCTTTTCATCTTTTAGGAAATGTTGTAAGCAATGAACGGTTGGTAAAAGATTCAGAAGGAATCCAGAATGCACATTTTGGCATCACCAAGGATGGAAATATTTACACTGGGTAATTCTTCTTTTTTTTATATAAAAAAAATTACTTTGGGTTGCCAAATGAACAATTTTTTTTAATTAATGCAATAAAAACAGACATCATGAAAATGTGAAAGAGGAAATCGTTCACATTTTCACTGTAGTTGGCGATATGAAGAGAAGAAAAAAAGAAAGAGAAAAAACATGTTATAGAATGATCTCACCACTTATCACTCCTCACTCATTAGAACTCTATCAAGAAAATTAAAATATTGTGCAAATCAACTAAAAAAGGTGAAACAAAAGAAATATGCTTGTATGAATAATATATTGACATAGGTATATTGTTAAAAATTGTGGTGCAATGAAAACTCAGAGAGCCAAGTTCTAATTCCTTTTGAGTTAGTTGCATTTACTTATATACCCTTTGGAAAGGTATGAATTCATTTCTTCTCCCAACAGTTATGGGTTAAATAGCATGACATTGGATTCTATAGCCTTGGTTGGCAACCAGTTTTCTGTCTAGTCAGTCATGGATCAAAAGAGACATGATCATCTAATTGTGTATAACATATGGCACTTAACTGACTGATATCTATAAACAGCTCATACTAAGCCCTAACAAACAATTCTTTTGTTTTCATAATAGTGGTTTTGATCTAATATAAAATGTTTGGAGAGCTTCCAGTGATAGTTTTGGGTGGATAACATTCAAACTGAGTATATATCACCATAGAAGGTTGATGCTTATGCTCAAATATTAATAAGATGTTCCGAGATTGCTGATCCAAATGTAATGGAACACTTAGGTAAATTTTCAAGTTTACCTTTCCTAATACACCAGTGGTTCCCAAATGATGCAGTGCTCCTTATAGGTGAAGTGGAATGACTGAAAAACAAAGATTTAAAAACGGTTTTAAAAAAATAAAAAAATGGCAAAAATAAATGATTTAAAAAGTTAAAGTATTATTATGGATTACTTATACTTGCATGCAGGTGTCCCAGTTTTAAATAGTTTAGAATAACAAATTTTATCATTTTGATATTTTTTAATAAATCAAGTATTAAGCATATGGTAACTAAGGTTTGCAAATTTGAGGAGAGAGTTATCAATGATCATGTTCTGACTTCAAATCCTCAGTTATCTCCATTTAACCATCTCACTCTTCTTTTTATTTTTAAATGTACTTTTTATCACATGAAATTTGAAGCATAAGCAAATTTTAATTACAAAAAATTAAGAAAAGTTTTGGAACCACTGAGACACTCTGTTCTCTAAGAGTTGAATGCTCCTACATATGTACTCAGCTTTACACTGACACTTAAACTTACAGAACTTGTTTGAGAAATAGGTAGCTTTTATGAATTGATTTGAGATTTGAAAACAACCCAAAGCATAAATTGGCAGAAAAATAACACTGGTAGAGATCTGCTTAGAAAATTACACATCAACCTCAGCAATCTAAGATATACATAATTATACAATCCAGTAAACATGGGTTTTTAGTACACAGATGTAAGAAACTTAAAATTTTATCTTTATACCAACACATCTAAAAATCATAAAGCACTATCACTCTCCTTTTTACAAAGAGCCAGATGAAAACCATTTAAAACTTCATGAAATGTTTTTGATTCCAGCTTGTGATTGAATACATTTTCCTCTTATTTACACTCAGAACTAGATGAGATCTCTCTAGACATTGGCAGTGGAATGAGGACAGTCTATCTCCTGTAGATTAAATAAAGTGGTCAGTTCAGAATTCCCCTGTAGGTTAACCAGATCAATATATACTTAAGGAAGGCTGGAAGGCATAACGAATGACAATGAAGATGGACAGTAGTCTAAATGTAAATAGACTAAATAATGTTAACTCCTCCCAGAGATTCAGTCAGACATTTTTTTTCTAGTTCTTTTTTTTTTCTTATTTTTATATTGCCAAGTTGTGTAGTAGAAATTTTTCTCTTGTCCTCTCTTACTTATATCTGTTTTTATTAAATTAACTAAATTTGAACTTTTAATAAGACCTTTTAAATTAGTTTTAATTATTTTTATATATATATATATATATATATATATATATATAAATTCTTGTAAATGATTTAAAAATATATTCAGAAAAAATCTCAGCTTTATCAAACCTTTTTTCTTTTTTGTTTTTACTGTCATTGATATTTTGTCAACTCCAATTTTCTTGGCTTATTTTCCAAATTTTAGATACTTATCAGAAATTGATATTGTAGCACAAGATTTTGTCCAGTTAGTTGGTGGAGTGATTTGGTTAGTACGAGATGGTGAGATTCACATCAATGACAGCATGAAAATGGAATGCTCAGATGCACAAGAAACTGGTAAGCAAAAAGGTTTCCTGCTTGCTTCTTTTTCTTTTTGATGTTCTTTATTCCATTGTTGTGTACTTCCAATTACAAATCATCAATTGCTTTATAATTTCAAATGTATTAACTGTTTGTTTGTTTTATTTTCTTTCTTTTTTTTTATTCAAACATTGAAAATTTATCTTATTAAGAATTATAAAGGCTGTTTTAATACAAGACTTTAATTTTGGCTCCAATATGTAAATTCAGAATGAATTTTATTAACTGATTAATAATACAGAGTTTAGCAGAAATACCTCCCACATTGCCTCCCAGATAATGGTAAAGCATTGGTGTCAATGGTGTTTTCATCTAGCTAATATTTTACTATTATTCGGTCAGTATTTCTGCCACATCTTGTATATACGCTCAAGATCAGAGTATGGTATAGATTATTTTTATGGTAAAATACATTAGTAAAAAATCCATTCCCCCCTCCCCCACAGAAAAACATTCCTAATGGGATTACAGGAATTCTACGGATTCACAGAAAATCTTAACAACTTGTTGGTTTGTTGGCTGTTTTTGTTAAACAGTGTATCAACCTCTATGGGTTACTTAATGTTGAAATCTAAATTTTTTGTACAAAATAATAATGGTTTTAATGATACGTCTTACTAATTAATCCATAGCTGGGGGGAAAAGAGATGGATTCATACTTTTCCTTAGAGTAAGTGAATATATTGTTTGTAAAATGTTAGTTTCCAGAACACGAATTAAATCTTTTCAATTGTTTGTATTTTATAAAATTATTTAATTTCAGGTAACTTTGAACGATTTGTGAATGTCATATCGGCCCGTACAGCTGTTGGACATGACAAAAATGGCAAAGTAATGTTTGTCCAAGTAGATGGAGAGACTGATCAACGAGGGTAAGAAATTCACATTATTATTATAATTATTATTATTACTATATACACTGTATAAGCCAACTTTATGTATAGTTTGTTCCCTGAATTTAACCCCTCCAGAAAAAAAAATTACCTGTATATGTGACAGATGCCTACAAAAGCATTGCCTCCATATCCTCACCCCCTTTTCCTCTCAGAGCAACAGAGGACAGACATGCTAATTATAGCTTGGAATTGTAACAATCAGAAGGCAGAACAGTGGCACCAAAGAGCAAAATGAAGGGAAAATAAAATATAAGCAGTTGCAGAAATGAGTTGATATCATATTGATATCATATTGAAATCATATTGATATCATTTCAATCTATGTAAGAAGATACCTGGTGCAATGAGAAGCTCGAGGTATGATGTATTTCGACTATGAAAAATGGGTTGAAGCATGGCAGAATTGGGAATGACATATATCTTTCTCCCATGGTAAGTAAAATAAGTTTATCTTCAAAAAGACTGTCTACTGAATACAACTCTGGGGACAACAAAGTTTCATATAATGAAAGTCAAGAAGAGACTCTTAAACAGAACCAAATGAAAAAGGAATGAAAGCTCTGATAGAATTATTCAAAATATAATTCTGAAAGGAAAAAAACACAAAAAAGAAATAGCATGCAAATAAGTTCAGCCCACCCCCTTCTATAATGTTTTGGCATACCTCCAGGTAATCACAAAGTATTCAATGCATACATCATTACATGAATATATAAGGGGCTTCTCAAATTGTTATAATATATGTTTATTCAGCATTGCTAGATGCTATAATTACATTTCTTTTTAATCATTTACCCAGTTCTGGATTATATATTTCTGTTGTTTTCTTCTGTTAATAAAATTGTCAACCAAAATTGTCATGCTGTCTTGATTTGTTCATATGGCCAATCTGTTCACTTCTATATTTTCTCCATGTGTTAGAAGTTGAATAATGGAGGTAGAGGTGTTCTAAAATATTCTTGTATTCTTTTTTTTTTTATTATTATTATTATTATTCTTGTGTTATGGGCTGACAAAAAATTAATTTACAGTCCAAGCAAGGCAACCATGACTAGCTTTGTTTATAAATCTGTAACAGTAGTGCAAATAGTCACTAAAAATGCCTGATTTTTAACCTTTAAAAAAAAAAATATTACCTGTGTATAGTGCAAACTTTAGTTTCTTGCATAAAACACTGATCATAAAATCTTGCACTATATTCAAGTATATATGATGTTTCTTCTTTTATCTCGGAGATACTAATCCCATTTCAGCATTAATGACCTGTAGTGGTTGATATGTGGTAAAATAACCAATAAGTCTTTTGCCTCAGTCAGAATTCTGCTGCAAATCTTTGTAAAGTAAGAACAGATAGCAAAATAATTGATGACGTTTAATGATACAGAAATCAAAAAATCCTTTACAATACATAAGGAATTTATTTGCTTATAAATGCTTGATGTAAAAAATAATTTTTCTCAATTTTTTAACAACTTCACAAAAGGTAAAATTCTTCAGGCAATTTTTATTTATCCTAAAAAAATTCTGCATCTCAATTTATAGAATTTGATTTTTAATCCAAAAAACAGGTCAACATTTTTCTTAGTGGCTTCTCTTTTTCTGTAGTGATAAATTCTTGAAATATATTATCTTTGATTTTCAACAAATTCAAAATAATACTTGTCTTTCTGATCTATATGCTATTATAAGCTCATGTTGAAACCCCATTTCCCATATGATCACTGAAGTTAAGCATCATTGAGTATGGACAGTACCTAGATAGGTGACCACTTGGAAATATAGGAGGCCACAATTTGAACAACATAAGGTACACAGATGATACAGTGCTGATAGCAGACATGGAAAGGAAACTACAAAATCTCCTACAGAAGGTAGCTGAAGAGAGTATTAAGAAAGGACTACAAATAAACTGCAAGAAAACCGAATGCATGGTCATCAACAAAAAGAGCAGCCCAAAATGCCAAATACAGGTGGAGGATGCTAAAATCAAGCAGGTACAAAAATTTAAATATCTGGGAAGTGTTCTAACAGAAGACAGAAAGTGTGACACAGATCTGAAGGTGAATTGGCATGGCAAAGGACACATTTCAGAAGCTGAGTAGAGTATTAAGAGACAGGAAAATTTCACTAGAAACAAAGAAAAGAGTACTGGATTAATGTCGGTTCTTCAATATGTCGGTGAATGCTGGACAATATCATCAAAGATGAAGGAAAAACTTGAAGCAGCTGAAATATGGTTCTACAGAAGGATGTTGCGGATATCATGGATCAAACATGTGAGCAATGATGAGGTTTTGGAAAGAATGGAAATGAAAAGGAAATTAATACTGAGCATCAGAAAAAGACAGCTAAAGTTTCTGGGATATGCAATGAGGAAGAAGGGCTTAGAGAACCTGATACTAACAGGCCAGATAGAGAGGAAAAAGAGACAGGGAAAGCAGTGGATAACATATTTGAAGGGCCTGAGCAGGTGGATGATAGAACTGGGGTTGTGTGATGTAACAGGAGAAAGCGTGCTAAGAGCCACTAGGGATAGGGAGATGTGAAAAGCCATGATCATCTATGTCCTGAAAGAACAAGGCACATAGAAGAAGAATTGTTAATGAGAGGGCCAAGTTCCAATTTCAGTTGGGTTCATTATTATTTTTTTTTTTTTTAATTCTTTTACCCCAAGAAAAGCAGGATTGCCACTGGTGTACAGTGGGGTTACAGTGAGAGAAAAAAAACAAGGTACAAGTGATTTCGAAGCAAGGAAAAGAGATGGATAGAAATCAAGTAGATAGAAGATGGCAATTGACATTGCATTTAAAATTTTGGAGATTGTAGCTATCAGAGAAGCAACCAAATGAAAGAGTTCCACAAATGGGAAGTGCAAGAAAGAAACTGTTAGAGTAGAAGAGGTAATTACATTTAACTATTTTGATGATAAAAGGGTGGAACCTTGATGCCAATCTAGTACCACGTGGTTCAAGGATCAGGGGAGGAAAAAGCTCATCAGACCAGTTACCTGTAGAAAAGACAGAGGGAAGCCATATTACATCAATGTTAAAGTGATTGAAGGCAGGCTGCTATATCAGGATTGATCATATTGCAAATCCTCCTTTGAATTTTGTTGAGAATCTCAAGATGAATAGCATGAGCACCTAACCAGATATGGCAACAGTATTCAATGCATAGAAGAGTGGTAGATTTATAAATGGGCAAAATAGATTTTGGCAAGAAAAACTTCCTGACACAACCTTCCTCACAGGTGATGCAGCTATGGATTCAATGTAATCGTTCCATTTCGGAGAGTGAGGCCAAGGAGGTGCAGTGCATTGCTCTCTAAGAGACTAGCATCATCCATTCTGATAATAAGCAGGAATGTTTTTCTATGGTGATTAAAGGAGAGCAGCTTCATTTTGGAGGCATTAAAATTTACTAGCCATTTCTTACTTTATTTAATCAGATTGCAGGTCCTTTTGAAATGTAGGAGCCATGTTTACTTTGTCAACCTTGGCAGATTTCTTATTGAGACTGGTGCAAATGATCTTGATAGATGTTTACTTGAGAACTGATTACATCAGGAAGATAATTGATGAAAATCAGAAAAAGAATAGGACCTAGGATATAACCTTGAGGGACCCCCCACATTTGTATGAAATGACCAAAAGAACCTTCATTTCACAAATTGATTTATATTCACTTATGTGCAAATATCCTTGAGTGTTATAATCTAAAAATATTTTCTGGCTTAAGATAACCTGCAGAGAATTGATTATCTGTAAAAATAAACAATCAATTATTTGCAGTCATTTTATTTATGTCTGCTTTTTGCTTTCTTGTCATGTCATTATTTTTTTCTATATGTAGAGTGAGTGATCATTATTAAATATAAATAAATAGCAGCACTATCAAACAAATAGATTTGACAAAGCTTGCAATAAACAAGTACAAGAAAAGGAACAGGACAAAAATAATATAAAGCATGCAAACAATATACGCAAGGCAAATTAACAGAAATAAAGTAATGCAACAGTAATATAGCCAAAACGTTCACAAGCTAAGAATTGGGTTTGACACACACGAGCAGTTTTAGATAAGCAAATGTGGCATTCTGACTTCTAGACAAGACAGACTGGGACTGAATCATATGAAACCAAGATCTGGCCTATTGGCTAGGGAAAAATCCTGGTATACATTTGTATGCTTATAAATTGGGGAGGGGAAAGTTATTTGTAATCATTCCTTATTGGAATTGAAACCATCAATAAAAAAAAAAAATTGTGGAAATAAACTTGAATCCTATACATAAATATTATTTAGTTTTATAATGCCACTGGTCAGTCCTGGTTAGCAGCAAACAAATATATTACCACTATATCGGTTCTAGTCAATGGTAACCAATAATGTAGCTTATGACCCACATTTTCAACTCATTTTGTTTTTAATTTTCTTAGTTTTCAACCCATTTTCCTGCAATTTTGGCATTTATCATCCAGTTAGTAGACTCTTTCCTCTTCCTTTCTTATTGCTTAGTTTGATCAGTTTCAGGTGATCCTTAGAATCACAGTTTTAAATATGTTGCTTATTTATTTACAAAAGCTTAATTTTATATAAACATTGTCCTTAGATTTTAATAACTTCGCAGAAGACTAAATTATTTGAAAAGTATTCTTCCCTGTGATCAGTTTTTCTTATTGCCTTAATGTGTGATTTTAACATTTTGCAAAGCTCCAGTTGTGAAAAAAGAATCAAAAGGTTTTCATTAATGAAATACTTGCCATAGAAGGCATATTCCGATGAAAAAAATAAACTCTACTGCATTGTTGTAGCATTATTGCCTGGCCCTGTTGGCTTGTTTTGTAAAAAAAATAAGAAATTACCATTTACTGGAAATGACTACAATGGTCAGTCAATAAATAAGGTGAATTTTTCGGTATAAGGACTTTTAATACAGATAGAAGCTTACTTTTTTTTTTAATTTTTCAACGTAGTCTCCCAGCAGTGTCACACACTTTTCCCATCTGTGCACAAGCTTCCATATTCCCTCAGTGTAAAAATCTTTGGACTGATGTCTCAGCCAATCATCACAGCACTTTTGACTTCATCATCACTTTCAAACTTTGTGCCTCTTGTGAACGCTTTCTGAATGGGCAAGGTCTGAGCTGTAAGGTGGAATGAGGGAGCAGTTCCCAACCCAGCTCTTCTGTTTGTTCTCTGCAGTAAGCATCTTTGGCACCCACCAGCAGCTGACCATCGAATAGGCAAGGTCATCATGCACAATTTTGTGTGCTATCCCAACAGATAGGCTCAAAGTCCTTGCAATATCATCCAGTGTGACCCTTCTGTCAGACTGAATGAGGTCATTGACTGATTCAATCACTTCAGGAGACCTCACTTATGTAGGCCTCCTAGGCCTGTCTTCATCCTCAACACTGCTTCATCCTTCTTTAAACAATTTAGTCCACTTGTAGACATTTTGCTTTTTGCTGAAACATGTGGCACCATACACATGTGACATTCTCCTATGAATTTTAACCGGTTTGCACACTTCAGCAACCAAAAACTTGATAACTGATCTCTGTTCAATCCTGGAGCATGCTTCTTGGTTTGGCCATTTTTGTTAATCTCCAAAACTCTCAAAGTTTTTTTTCAATCTGCAAAACAAATTAAATCCCATTGAAAAAGAAGTAAAGGAAAAAGATTTTAAAAAAGTAAACTTCTGTCTGTATTAGAAGTCTTTATACTGAAAAATTCACCCTATTTATCGAATGACCCTCATATAAAGATGCAGAAGTTGATATGCATACATTGGTTTTGAAATAATACTAAGAGGCAGTTGTTTATATTTCTGAGGTGAGGTATTGTAATCATTTATACTACTTACATTGTTCAGACTCTTGTCCTCATTTTCATTGCCATATTCACAACATTTTGGCCATTGTATGCTCCAGCTTTTACAGATGATTGGAATTTCAAACTGAACCTTTTATTTCATTCACTGCAGTAGATTGTTCTAGTTCCACATGCCATGCTTCTTCTGGATGTCTCAGTATCAGTTATCTCCCTTTGACTCTCCAAGTTTTTGTTCACCTCTATTGTAGCCAGGTATTAAACTCACAACTCTTTAGGGCAAGTCACTGGATTTATCCAATGCTTATATTCACTGGGCCTGATACTAAGTCATCTGGAAGAGGCATGTTGCATGAAACTAGAACAATCTACCCTGGTGGATGAAATAAAGGGTTCAGTTCAAAATTTCAATACAGTTCGAACAATGTAAATAATTACTAAGAGCTAGTTAACATAAATCCTAGGGACCAACATTTCATAGCATCTTGAAAACACATTCCTGAAAAGCAGGCAATGTAAGTTTTATAAAGTTCTAATAGTATATTCACATCAGAATAAGTTTTACCATTTTTTACCTTTATTTTTTAATTTGTTTAACCTCTCCATTCTTTGGACATCTCATTAAATTATGGAAACTTGAAACAAAGATTTAACTTCAGATTAACCTCATATTTTACACTACAGGAATTTTTAATTCTTTATTACTTCGGCCTACCAAAACCATCACAATCAAGTGGGATTCTTCATTTTTAATTTTCTATCGCTCATTAATGAATCTATGGGTAGTAAGGTAACATGTAGCAGCATAGTCCAGATATTTTAAAGAAATTTCACATTGTAAATATATGGGTAAGTTGTTATTCCTAAAGAAACATAAATTTCATTATTATTTTTTTATAACATTATTCTTTATAGTTAAGTAAGAAATTTTAAGAAATTATCTAAAAATAAAACTACAATACAGTCATCAATGTAGCTTAACCAAAGTGGATAATGCATAACCTGATTAACAGACATATCACTCATATTCAATGACCTGTTATAATTGAATGAAAACTATATATCCCGAATCATCTGGTCAGGCAAGTACATGTCTTGACTCTATGGCCAACTAGTGCACATTGTGCTGATGTGGCTTTAGCCAAGGAACACAAAGTGGCATCCATGCTCAAGGAAGTTTTGCATTTGTTAGTCTTTTGACCATCTAGTGCTTAAAGCATATTGAAGAGTCTTACTTTATTGGGTGTGGTCAGATGATTTGTGATAAAGAAATCTAATCCTATGCAACCCAGATGATTTGAAATTAAAATTTTCGTCTTTCAAAAAGCATATGTCAAACAAAATGGTATACATCATAAATGATGAAATCATATTCACTCTTTATTCTGGTTCACTAATGTATTTGGTTATTCTTTTGTTACTGCTGTTCTTCTCTGCTTCAAATTAGATCTCTTTCTGATCACTCGATATCAAAACCTGTTGGCCAGTTGTGAATGCTACAAAAAAAAATAAAGAAATAGTTTTCTGAATAAGGACTCCAGCATCACTTCCAGCTCACAAAACAAATCTCTCTCACCATATTAAATACTTTAAATGTCAGCAAAAGCATGAAAAAAATGTTCAGTCATGTACCCTATTTAACTGCTTAAAAAGATCTGCCTGTGACCTACAAAACTGCAGGCAGGCAATCAGAATTCACCAGCAACCCTGAGTCAACCAATGCACCACAGGCTACAATGTCAGGCTTGTACACTACTGACTCTTATCCTCCAGGTTACTTCCTTTACCCACAACAAAGACTTCTGCCTTGGACCTTTATACCTGCAATACAGAGAATATTTTTTAACATATCTTGTCTCCTTTTCTTTCTGCCTCACTACCAATTATTTGTTGTTTTTGTTTACAACCATACATAGTATATAACATCACTTATAGACACTTTACAGTGAAATCATCTTTTACCACTGCATTTAAATCTTGCTTTTATTTTCAGAGTTAACTTGTATGACTTTGCAAACCTTCTTCTGGAACTTGGTGCAATCAATGCAATTAACTTGGATGGTGGAGGCTCAACCACTTTGATCATCAATGGTACTTTGGTCAGTCAACCATCAGATATGTGGTATGTGGCCTTAACCTACTCTGTAGCAGTTTCCATTCAGTGCTTGCAAATTATCCATATCAATTGTTACATTGCTTGCCATCTTAATAAGATTTTTCATCAGATCAAATTTAAGCATTTATTTTCTACATTTTTAATTGATTTTGTTAGTTCCACTCCATATTGCAATGACTATACAAACATACCCACTCCCCAAATTTATAGACAAAACACAGATGCATGCTGGGATTTCATCCTAGCCAATAAGATACTCTTTCTCAGTTTCATCTGCCATATTTATTTTTTTTATTTGTTTTTTCAACTTAGGCATTTAATTTTTTTTTTTTTGTTTTTTATGTGCCATGTTCCTTCATGAGTGATAATTACTGTACATCATCCTGTCCTTTGTAGGTCTTAGTAAAGTTTGTGTTTTGGCTATATCTCTTAATCCCTGTTCTGCTAACCATTTATACAAGCTCATTAGGTAGGTTGTGCTGCTTTCCTCTCTTGCTTTTGATATGTCCTGTAAGTATTGAATTTCCCAAGCCTTCTTTCTTTATTTGTTCTAGAAATTTCAATGGTCCCTTTCTGATGCTACATGTGTCTGTTGGTTCCAACCTCAGAGGAATGACTGCAAAATATTCCCCCTCCTCAAATTTGTAGATAAAACACAGATGCATGCTGAGATTTCTTCCTATCCAATAGGATAGGTCATTTTCCAATTGCCTCAGATTTAGTTCTGTCCTGTTCTTGTCTTGAAGTCAGAACACTTCAATCACATGTCTGTATTCCTTTTGTGTATTAATACCATTCTTAGTTAGTGAATCTTTTTGCCTTATAACTGTTGCTTTGTCTATTTTGTCTTGTATATATTGTTTGCTTAATATTATTTTGCCCTATTTTTTTCTTTTAATTTATTATCATTTATTGGAAACTTTGTCAATTCTGTTTGTTTTGCATTTTTGCCAATTACATTTTGCCATGGACAAATTACTCTACAGATTTCTTTTTTACTGGTTATCAACCTTTACATGTTACTTTACAAGCCAGAAAATAATTGTAAATGGATATTTTTTATTGAATAGAAGTTATGGTTAAGGTCAGTAGATGGAAAAAGGAAGTCATATGAACATTGAGTATATGTACTTGTGTGGGTAGGTTGCAAAATGTACAGTTGACTCGATGGCCTGTATATTTAGTGAAAGAAAGTGAGTGTTTTTATTGTCTAATGATGCTGGATTGATGCTCTGATAAAACTGTCAGACATCATTCCTTAAATAATTTATTTATTCTCCCTCACTGTGCAATACGCAATGGAATTAGACAGCAGTTCCTATATATATTCCAACATTTGTACTCACACACAATAGCTGTTTTCTATAGATGAAATAAAGCATTTTGATTGGTCAATGAACCTAACAAAGGTATTTCTTTTTCAAACTATATAAATTTGTCCAGATTAGAAGCTTTTAATATTCTTGTATTATTTCAAACTGTTGTTTTCATCTTGGTTGATATAGTTATTATAGATGCCACGTTTCAATCAAGTACCCTCAGGTCATCATTAGGTATCCATTGGGATATATGTTAACTATTGTCATCTGATACCTGTGATATCAGATATTGTTTATTCCTGATGAATTGGTTGTATCAATACCAGATCAAAGTATTGAACTCCTAACAACTAGATGTCAGCAACACATGTATAACCAACTTCTATATCCACTATGCTACCGTCCCAAAACACATTAGTGATCATGAGTTCAATCCTTGGTGACACACACCAGAGGGTTACTTACACAAAACATTGTCTATAATAACACCTATATCAATGAAAATGAAAACAGTAGTTTGAAATAATACAAGAATATTGACAATTACTCAGAAACTTAATATTGAATTAGAAGCTTTTAGTTTGAAAGAAGCTTTTCTTATTGGTTTTCAAATAATTTTTTATTAGATTTGGATTTGATTAAGTTGCTGTATGTGCACAAGTGCCTAAATATCCAACTTGAAGAATGTGGAACAAATGAACAGACTTGACTGACTCTGATGGTAGACAGCCTTTCTCATGTAATGATTAGTCAGATCAAAATAAACTGTTTTGAAAGTCATTCTGATTGGTTCATAAATCTAAGAAAGGTTTCTTACCAAGCAAGAGTAAATTATTCACATTTTGTCAGCTGAATCTTTCTGAACTGGTAACACAGTGAACCAACTTTGTGAGCAGCAGACATTATGGTCTTATGGAAAGGCTTACAAAATGGATCTTATCACAGATTGGTTGGTTTATGGAAGGGTTTTATGAGAGGAAAGTTTTGTTTTGGTTTTTTGGCTTTTTTTTTTTTTTTTTTTTTTTTTTTTATGAGATAATTGTTCCCTGTATGTAATCAGATACAGTATTCAAGTTAATAAAATCCTTATTTCGAGAAGATATACAAAGGTAGAATATGTGGGTCACACAATGGCTATCATCACGGAAAGTGCAAGCCCCAATTCCTTTACCACATCAGCATTGCAACTAGTCTAAGAGAAAGAAACCTATGAATTCAGAACTGTGGAGAAGGAAACAAAAACCATGCCAATATTTTTTCCAAGAAGTCCAGGCAATTCAAAGATAATAAAAAAAGCAATCTGTGGAGAAAGCAATGGGAAAACCACTCCACTATCCACTAAAGAAGACATTTGTGGAGAGTCAGGATCACTAAGATCCTGAAAGGGCATGACATAACAAAAAAAGTAAATTGTCAGATTCTTACATTGGTTATAACATATGTGAAAAAATTAGTGTGAATTTTTGTTAAATCAGCCACTATAGCATAGTGATTTTTTTTTTTTTCTTTATATCTATTAAAAAGAAAATCTTCATCCATAATTAAAATTTCACCTACAGAAGGTTGGAGAGTTAACAGGCCAAAACATACTAAGGTGAACAACTTTGGAAATTTAAGTTCTTTGCATCATTTTTTTTCATGATGTGAAAATCATGCACACTAAATGTATGTATTATTTTGGTTGTCATTCCTTTTCATACCTTTTTCTTTTTATTTTTTTGCTATTCCTTACAGCCCTGATAATATATTTCGCTGTGTTCGTAAAGTTTCAACAGTATTGTGCGTCCATGAACCTGTTTGTGATCCTCCTGACTGCAACGAACATGGCCAGTGTATTCTGGGTCTGTGCAATTGTTCTAATTTATGGGTTGGCTCAAAATGTGATTCAATCAAGTGTGAAAAGGACTGCAGCCATCATGGCCAATGTACAGAAGGTTAGTAATTTATTTCTTTTTCATTAGCATTAAACTTTCAAAATACTATGAATAAAGACAAAAGGAAAACTTATCTTAGCTGGTACATTTTATCTTCTGATGAGCTTTATCAACACAAATCTAAGTATTCTCTTTCCCAAAAAGTATTTATAAATAAAAGTAAAAATGTTATATTAGTATTTTAAAATTTTAAAATTTAAGATATTCTCATATATATTCATCCAACTAACTGAAAAGTCTAGACAAATTATGGAGGATGCTAAGTGACAAAATTCAATGTCTAACAAACAAAAGTGAGTAAATGATATTGTTGAATTAGTTTTATTTATTTTATTTTTTTTTTTATAATGTAACTAATATTTCAGTTATTTTAGATTGGGATAAATTTATGTTATAAATTTTAAAATCCTGAAAATGCAGTTGCTTGAAGGCTTATGACCACATCACATTGAATCACCAGTTTTTGTACAATCACCAAAGCTAAACAACATCAAGCTTAATCAGTACCTAAATGGGTGACCACTTTTGAATACCAGGTGCTGTAATATTCGATGTGCAGGTGGTGTAATGAATAAAGGCTCTCAATTGTTAATCAGAGAGCCAAGTTCCAATTCATATCAGGTTTGTTATATTCACTTATGCACAAATACCTTGGAAAAAGTATGAATGAACCAATTTCACAATTTGATAAGAAAGACTGAATCATCAGTTCAAAAATTTGTCCAGAAATACCATAACCTTTTCAACCTGTAATATGGCAAGTATTCCTTCAAGATATCCAAAATCCTGAGCTTCATTTTTATCTAAAGCTTTGTAGCACTTAATAAATTGTTTTTTGTTTTCCTAAACTTTGTTCTGCCATGCGTTTACTAAAGCTCACTAGGTAGGTTATGTGTTGTTTCCCTCTGTCCCTCTTGCCTTTAATCTGTCTTATCAGTATCAGTTTTTCAAAGCCCTCTTTCCTCATTACGCACCCTATAAATTTCTGTCATCTCTTTTTGATGTTAAATATAAGTTTCCTTTTGTTTCCATTCTCTCTAAAACTTTGCCGTTGCTCACATGTTTGGTCCATGGTATCCTCAGCACCCTTCTTTAAAACTACATTTCTATTGCTTCAAGTCTCTTCATTTTGAAGAAATTTCAAGCATTCACTAACCTTTAGGAGGACTGATATTGCATAACAGTTCAGTACTTGTTTATTTGTTTCTAATGAAATTTTTCTGTTTCTCAATACTCTGCTTAGCTTTTAGAATGCATCTTTGGCTATCTTGTTGCACCTTTGGATATCAGTGTCACATTGATTATGAATTGTATCAAATAACAAAAAACCCATCATGTGAAGATTTTCAACTATAGCAACAACTAAAGCAAATAGCGCGTGTAACTAAAGTGAAAAAAAATCAATATGTTTACTTTTCACACTACTGTAAACAAAAAGTTAGAAAAGAAACTCCTGTGGGTTACCTCCACATAATTTTGCTTGTTTCAGCAAGAAGTCATTAGAGGGCACTCTTAAGCACCCTATAAAAATGGGACACTTCTTGTCTTTCTCTTAATTTTCTTTCCTTCTCACATGTAGTAAAAGTGGTAATGTCAACATGGACCTCCCCAGATATGGGAATAACTTATATGGGGATATTCCCTGAGTAACTGAACTTACTCTCACACACACATGTATCACTCTCAGTCCTAACTTTTAATATCATTCTACTTTGTAGGGAGATATTAATATTTGTATATTTTCTCTCTTTTTACTCCATTATATTAAAACAAAAATATAACTTTGCTGAAATCCATTCATTTCTTTACACTTGTCATTTGTGCAAAATAATGTTGTCACTGCTTTTAGTTCAACTAGAAGTATTGCTGAAACACTCCTGTCAATACTGAAAAGGTCTAAAACTGTTTTAAGAAATGTTTTTATACAATTAAAACAGCAATAACACTGGTCAATGAATGCTGAATGTTTCTTGGTACAGAAACAGATAATTTTGCTATTACTACCAGGATGGAAAATCTGGTTTGACTCAGTGGAAATAATCCTTTTAGGTTAAAGTTTTTAAAGTTAGAATATTTTTAGTACACCAAGAATTTAGACATGGAAAATCTTTTATTAGTGTTAAAGTTATAATACTAACAATAAGCAGAAAATTGCAAAGCAGAATATTTTTATGCCCTCCACAACCACTTTTACAGATTTTCAGTCAGAATTTTACTATAAATTTTTAATATACAATAATTTTCAGTTGAAAGCCTTTCAATGAAAGACCAGTATCAATCAGGGGGATATTGAAAAGCAAAGGCTGATTTTTTTTTTTTTTTTTTTTTTTTTTTCCAGTATAACTATTCTTTCATTCTTTTTTTGCAGATGGCTGTATGTGTTCTGCTGGCTGGTGGGGCAATGATTGTAGTAATCCTTGTCCACCTGGAAAGTATGGCCAAGATTGCAATCAAGTGTGCTTTTGCCAAAACAATTCTACCTGTGACTCTGTTAATGGTAACTGTACCTGTCCTTCAGGATACATTGGAGATGCATGTCAAAACCGTAAGTATTAAATTTTTTTTTTTTTTTTTTTCAATTTTTTAAAAAAAATTTAAAAAAAAAAAAAAGATGTTTAATATCTGCCAGGTGGCATGTTGGACTAATGTTTAACAATGCAGAAAACTGTATAAGTGATCCAAGTTCAAATTCCAGTTTTAAGTTCAAGATTTGCATTCTAAGCTCAAATTCTCTCAGACTCTGTTGATAGTTTTTTAATCATTTCACCCCAAGCAAGGTAGAGTTACAGGGAGTGAAAATGAGAGAAAGGACTGCGTATAGGAGGATTGAGGAAAGAACAAAAGATGAAAAAGATTCAAGACAACAGAAGACGGTGATTGATGTTGAATTTAAATTTATGAAGATTAAAATTATCAAAGAAGCAAGTAAACGGAAGGGATTTCCAAGGCAAGAAGTGAAAAAAAAAAATGATTAGAAGTAGCAGATGCATTTAGCTATTTTAACAGTAAATGAGTGAGACCTAGATGCCAATCCAGTAGCATGTTTAAATTCATATGGTCAGGGCACCAGGAAAAAAAGCTTGTCAAAGTAGTTGGCATAAAAATATTTGTAGAAAAGTCAGAGGGATGCCATGGTAAGAAAGTGACTGAAAGCTAGATGCCAAGTCAGAACTGATTACATTACAGATTGATTTTTTCTTTTTTTTTCTTTTTTTTTTTTTTTTTTTGCTTATCAACTCTTTGTGGGTTATTTAAATCTGGAACATATTTATGGAATTGTTAATTTTTTTTTATCCAAGTTAATATTGCATTAACAATTATTTTTTGACCCAGAGCTGGGTAGAGAGAAAAGATGACTTCATACCTTTCCCAAGGGTATTTGTCAATCAGTGAGTGCAATGAATTTGACTCGAATTCAAACTTGGCTCTCCAATTTTTCAGGCCCTATCCATAACACCACCTATATTTCTGAGACTGTGTTCTCTTTGCACAAGGTATGAATATCTCTTCCAGTGTCAAGATGAGAAATGGCTTTCTACACCAGAATAATTCATGTGGAAATTTTATAAACATGCTGGCATTTTAAGCAGAAAAAATTACAAGATTATTTTTGTATGAAAATGTGGACTGAGAATCAAGGTATCACTTCCCAGCACTCTTTTTGCCTATGACAAAAACAGAGTAACCATAGGCACTGTTTTACATACTTGCTTATTTAGGTACCTCCACTCATTTTCAATATCTAAATTTTCAATTAAATTTTTAAAAATAAAAGTTTTCTTGAAACTTTTATTTTAGTTTTAATTGAAATCTAAATGATTAAATTTACTATTTCTGGTAAGCAAAATACTCCGGTGTATTTCAAACCGAAATTATATTGATTGAAATCTAAAATTTTTCAATTTCTATTTTTAATCTTTCAATTTTTTGGCCATTTTTAAGCAATCAACACATTTGTAAACAAAAGTTAATTCTTAGATTTAAAAATCTTACAAAAATAAAATATAAATGTGGAAAATTAGCAAATTTTATGTTAAATTAATCTGATTTACACAAGTATTATTTATTTATAGCATGAAATTTAGAATGAAACTATTTCTTAATCACAGAGTTGAACTTTTTGACCTGTCTGCCATATATCAAATGTGTTGACAGGTTGTCAGATTAGAGATTAGTATGGCAATCACAAATGATATATTTGTACAAATTTTTTTTCGGGTAAGGGGAGGAAACTCTGAATAACATGACCTTTAATTTACACAGAAATTACCATACAAAAAAAAACTTCTTCAAATACACAAAAAAATTAAAATTTCCAAATTAATATGTTTGTCACCAGAAAAATAGTGAGTTATGTAATGTTGCATTTTCCATTGTAAACTCTTGTAATGATTTGGTTACCCGCAAACTAAAAGCAAAACAAGATTTTTTACCAAAATTTCAAGCATGTTAGAAGGGATTCAAACATTTTAAAAAATAATTAAAAAGTACTTTGATCTTTCCTCTTAATAATAATATAAGCATTTTGATGGAAAAAGTTCATTTTTATTAAGTTTGGGGCTTTTTTATTTATACTATGCTGTTTTTTAGTGATTTAGTGGAGGTACTTAATTATATATATATATATATATATATATATATATAACTTGTATATATGTACAAGTTATAAATATCTCTTCTTTTTGTTAAGTAGCAGAGGAGACTGGATTCTCTAGCCTTGATTGACTCCAAGTCTAGAAGAACGCCTACTAATAGAATACCATATAGAACGTTTTGAGCATATTTTGTTTTTATGTTAATAGTCAACATTTAATCTGTTCTTTTTATTGTCTTTTCTTTTCAATAACATTTTCTCAGTTTCTTTCACTCACAGTAAGTTCTTGTGTCTTTATGGCTTTATCACCTTGCTTGGAGTGATATGATTAAGAAACAAAAAGGAAAAGAGAAAGCACTGAGTTATCTTTTTCAACAACAGACACAGTTTTTTCTTCTAGGGAAGAAAAAAGAAATTGTACTTATTGAATGAGAAACATGATTCTTGATCTCTCATATTTAAAATTACATTTTATTTCACTCTGGTACTTTGTCACTTATTCTCAGCTGGTGTGTATCCAAAATCCACATCCAAAACAGACCTGTCTGAGGGGGTCTGTAAGACTAGTTGCTCTTTAACACTAGGGTGGGTGTTTATATATCAATCTTTGTCATACAGTTCATTCCCACACTTCCCAAATCAGGTGTATCTGGTGTCATGTGAATCAGCATTTAGCTGATGGGAAGTCACCTCAGATCAGATAAGCATCTGGCTTCTCTTGGTCCTGAGTACGACAATAAACTACATCTGGCAGCAAGGCCCCTGATTGGGAGAAACATGGAACCACCTCTTAATTACTGTTATTCTCAGGTCCACCCTGACCCTGAGTGGTAGCATCTGTTCCCAGCTATGGGCAAATAGTTAACCCCCAAACTGGGGTCAAAACACTATGAAAGTATAAAAATAGACTTTTTATAGGAAAAATTTCAGCAATGCTTTTTTGGAGAAAAAAAATATTACCAGCAATACATTTTTGAAGAAAATCAAAAAAAAAAAATAGTGCCACCAATGCATTTTTGAAGAAAAAATATATTACCAGTAATATATTTTTGTTTTAAAAAAAAATAAAAAATAAAAAAATAATGAATTACTAACAACATATTTTGGAAAAAAGAAATGTATGTAGACTCTCAACAAAACCCTCATACAAAAATATGTCCATGAAACCTGTTCTACGAACTGATTTCTTACAAAGAATACATCTATTCATACAAATCTATTGTAAAAATCTTGTTGGTGTTTAAATAACCCATTAAGGTTGATGTGCCATAAAACAAACCAAAACCAAACCTGTTTTCTCTGGTGAGACCCATACTACAAAAAGAAAGCAAGACAACCATGATCACTTATGTACTGAAAGAATATGGTACTTAAGAAAAAAGCAAAATGGTTATGGCATTGACAGTTAAAGCATGAGGTACTGGGTTCTTTAGTTTTTGGTGTCCTTGTGTCAGACTGTGTGGCAGATTGAATGTGGCAACAGATTAAAATTAATTCTAATGATCTGCAAGGCTAGCTCACTAACCATTACCCCATACAGATATTACATACTTATGGACGTGTGTTGTGTTGCAATGGATATTGGCTCAAAATGCAAAATCAGAGAGCCAAGTTCAAATTCTAGTTGAATTTGTTGCATTCACTTACACAAATACCCTTGAGAGAGGTATGAATCCATCTCTTTCCCTCCAGCAATGGGTTAAATAGCAGGACAGATTGGGTTCTATAGCCTTGGTTGGCAACCAGTCTACAGCAGAAACTTACTGTAGGAAAATCTTCTGCTTAGTCAGTCATAGATCGAAAGAGACATGATCACCCTAGCGTGTATCATGTATAGCACTTAAGTGTTGTGGTATCTATATCCTGTACCTCAGGAATTTGCTATGTTAAGTAGCAATATTTATACTTTTTGTTATTAAAGAACTTTTTCAAATACATGTTGAATCTCATGTGAAAATTTATGTTTTGGATTAGATTAAAGTCTTGCTAATGTTGGAATATATTTTCTACAACCAACATTTAACCATTGAAAGCTTTTTGATAATGTTAATAAAAATGAGTGTACAAAATCAGCTTGTATAGAAGTTTTTTTATTTCACGTGAAATATTTTTATATTACAAAGGAAAGCTGAATTTTCAAGGAGTTTTTACAGCATGTTTGAAATCTGAACATTGAAATAGAATTAAACAAATTTCTTTTATGTTTATTTTAATACTTGTTGAATGAATTGAAAGAAAAATTCTAATTTTTTTTTTTTTTTTTTTTTTTTTTCAATCACTCACAGGTTGTCCTTATGGTTACTATGGTGACCATTGTGAGCATTTATGCATGTGCTCCACTGACTGTGGCTGTGATCATGTAACCGGAAGCTGCAATTCTACCTCAGCTTACACATCCAACATTAAAATGGGTAAGCAAGCTCTCAAAACCAAAATGTTTAAATTTCATAGAATTTTTTCTTTTTCCCAGTCTTTATCATCACATATATTGTTTGTTTCTTTATTTTATTTTTTGTGGGGTTGTTTACTTTTTTTTGTTGTTTTTTTTTTTTTTTTTTTTTTTTTTATGAGGGCAATATTCATACCTACCTATATTACTATGCTTATTGAACATATTGATTATACCGTTATATGTGGAGATAATGTGACAGTGATAAAGTTGTTCAGACATGTTTCACCTCTTTGTTTCAGGCATCTTCAGACTGGAATGAGAGACAAACCTGTCTGTTAGGAAAGTGCAATGAAACTTAATGAATGCAGTAATAAATTTCTCATCAGATACTATGGCCTGAAACATTTTGTTTGTATTGAATCTGTTAACATCTGAATTTCATATTAGCCCCAATACAAGTAGATCTTGATCTGTTTTTTTCTGTTAGTTTGTTTACTGCATTGAGAATAATACTATAAGAGGAAAAAAAGCACATCTACTTGGAGTGGGTTAATTTCAAATCCAGCAGATGTTAACAGCTTCACTGTGAGAAGAAAATCTTTTTGGTTGCAGAATTTAATAAGGATCTTTATTACCTCTTCCTCAAAATTCCAACAGACTTTACTTACACATAGAATTGTTTCTCTTTCTGACCTGAAGACACCTGCAATAAAGAGGTGAAATGCATTGTCTGAACAAGCTTTTCTACTTTGTCTCATTATCTCCACTTTTGTTCAAATACTATTCTACAGGATGTGGCAGAAATACTTCCTATATATACTTTCCACATAATGGTAAGACTTCAGCGCCAATGTTATTTTCGTCTATCTAATGTCTTACCATTATGTTGGAGGTACAATCTGCACTTTATACAAACACCTAATCTCACCTGCAACAGTTTAAGGTGACACGATTTAGTACAACATTATGATTAAAGGTTTGCTACACAAACGCTACAGTTCTGCTATCACTGGAAGGATCTTCTTGATTATAAAATCCTTCCTAGCAGGTAGGACCATGAAGGTAGTTATTAATGCCCAGTCTTCCAGGGCCCTTGTGGTCACTGCAAGCATTCTCTAGGAATCACTTCTTAGGCCAATCCTCTTTTTTGATTTACATAAATGATATGACTAAGAATATTCTCAGATCATTTGTAAACATCTATGACCCAACAAGTTGTATTTTTCTTTTTATGTTATATCTGCAACAATAAATTTGTCCTGGCTTTGAAGTAATAAAAATGTTATTCTGCTTTCACGGTTGAATACATGGTAGATAATACTCATCTTTTGTGCATATAGTTGAAGTTGTATTTTGGAATACAGTTCGATTTCTTTAAGAAATAGTAGGATATAATATGGATTAATGTTATGAAAGAGTTTTTCATGTTGGTTGTTTGGTTGGTTGATTTTGTTTAGGGTATATCAACCTCTATAGTTTATTTAATGTCAAAATCTAAAAAATTTGAACACAATTGTATACCTTCAACTAGAGATAAAATGTATTGTTACTCTTTTTAGTATAAATATGTATTGCTGGTAATTTGTATAAAAGTGTATTGCTAATATTTTTACTATAAAAATGTATTTTTATACTTTCATAATGTTTTGTTTTGGGAGGGAGTCACTATTTGCTGATAACTGGGACCCTAACAGGTGCTGCCACCATGGGTCAGAGGTAGTTCTACACTTCTCAAGACCTTCTATCTCCTGATCAGAGGCCTTGCTGATTGTCCTACTGAGGACTTCCTCTGATCAGTCAGAGGGTTGCATATATATATATATATATATATATATATATATATATATATATATTAGAAAAAGAAATAAGGTTGTTCCAGTGAGAGATATTGGTATAGAATAAAAAGTGTGAGAGGCCGTGAACATTTTGTTTAAAGTGTATATTTATTGTTTTTGTTATTATACATGTTATGATACTTCAAGTGTCCATAATGGTATATGTGACGCTACACATCTTTCGAGTCTAAGATTGACTTTCTTCAGGCAAATAAACTTGTGGCTTTACGTATCGAGTTCCTTTTGTTTCTGAGGACCAAGTTGTTGTTTATAAATAAGTAGAAAAATAAAAAAAAATAAATCAAATGTTGGTGGATTGAATTGTTTGTGCTTTCCCACATCAGCACATGTATAAATGGATAAACAGATAAATAAATAGATGAATGAATGAAGTGCTTACCCCAATTTGAAATGATTTTGGTTTGGGGTTCCCTCATTAGTACATTAAAATTATCTTCTAGACACCATTTATTATAGGAAGTATAGAACTAATTTTAAACAACAATTTCTTCCAGTTTAACAATGAAAATTATATACAAACAGGTACCGTGATGGGAACAAATATGGCACCGACATATGCAACACTCACCCTAGCATATCTAGAAGAAAGCATATATAACCAAATAGGACATAAATATGGAGAAAACCTAAAAACAGGATTCACAAAATCATGGAAGAGATTCCTAGATGACTGTTTTATCTTTTGGTAATCAACATGGGGAGGCATAAGCAAACTATACAATATACTATAACCCTTGCATCCCAAAATCAAGTTCATGCTAGAATATAGTTATAAAGAATTACCGTTCCTAGACATACTCATAAACAAAAACAATTACATCATCAGAGACATTTACCACAAACCCACAGACACCCAACAATACCTCCACTTCAAGAGTCACCATCCTAAAAGCTGTTTAAAATCCATCCCTATTCCCTAGCACGATGAATTTGCATGATAGTAACTGATGAAACCCTTCATAAAATATGCCTAGAAGAACTACAAAAAGCATTACAAATAAGAGGATATCCCACTCCACTAATAAACAAGTGTTGCCAAATAGCAGAAAAGATACCAGTAGAATCCCTCTGGAATCCAAAATAACAACAAGAAAAACATGAAAAAGAAGAAAACATCCACACACAACAAAAACAATCCAGAATTATCCACAAAGATTAAAACATGGAATAACTCAACAATAATGAAAAAATAAAAAATCGTAAAAGCAACTAAAATAATTAATAGCAGACGTCAGCCAAAAAATTTAAAAAACATCCTAACCGCATCAAAATTCGAACAGCACAAAACACAGGGGGACACAAAATGCAACAAAAAAAAAAGACGTGGAGTATGCAACATAATAATAGAAGGAAAACACTTCAAGTTCGAAAACACATCTACATTCGAAATAAAATCAGATCTGAGCTGCAACTCAAAAAATACAGTTTAAAATGAAAAAAATGCGCAAAGATATATATGGGAGCGACATAATGCTTGAATAATAGAATATTCCTTCATAAAAGCAATATAAGATTATCACATAACAGAAAATTACATGTCTCCCAACGTTTGCATGAATGCAGTGGGGGCAAATTCAAAGTTATACCTATCTACCAAAATACAGACAATGACACACTAATAATGCAGGAAGAAAGATTCATAAAAAAATACAAGCCTTCACTCAATAAAACAACATGAAACACACACACACACACCGAAAAACATGCAGACACACACCAAATTCAAATGGTAACCCCAAAGAATAAAAAGGAACCAGATGACCCATAAAAACAATTCTAAAACATAAAGATGAAATCAAAAAATGCTCTCATATGCACACACACACACACACACACACACACACACACACACACCAAATTCAAAATATCAAAGCAATTAAAACAACCAGCTGACAATGAAGAGACTTGTAGATAAGGAAGGCACCTAGAAGCTAATTTTAACATACTGAGGGAGCCGCAAACCAAAATCATTTCAAATTGGGGTAAGCACTTGATTCATTCATCTATTTATTTATTTATCTGTTTATTCTTTTATACACGTGCTGATGTGAAAAAGCAAAAACATTTCAACCCGCCAACATTTGATTTATTTTATCTTATTTTATTGATTTGATTTATTTTTTTATTTTTCTACTTACTTATTTATAAACAACAACTTGGCCCTCAGAAACAAAAGGAACTCTATATGTAAAGCCACAAGTTTATTCACCTGAAGAGAGTCAACTTTAAACTCGAAACGCATGTAGTATTCATTATGGATACTTAATGTATCATAACATGTATAATAGCAACAACAATAAATATACACTTTAAACAAAACGTTCACTGCCTCTCACACTTTTTATTCTACACACACACACACTTTTATATATATATATATATATATATATATATATATGGGCGTGTATAATGATATATGCGCTAAAAAGTCTGCCTTCTTCTGCCGGACACTCGTGGCCCAGAGGTAGAATCACCGACTGACACCAATTCAGTTGGGTTTCAATCCTGGGTTAGAAAGCGATTGGAGTCTAACCGTACTGATGAGCTGTGATACAGCAAAACAGATTTGTCTGCGGATGACTATATATATATATATATATATATATATATATATATATATATAAATTTCACTGTTCAAATCAGTTGTATGGCCATTTCTACATGATACATGAAATTTCTCTTAGGGATTTCATGTAGAAATGGCCATACAACTGATTTGAACAGTGAAATTTATTTTAATTTATAATTGGCTCTGTAATTTAAATATTAATTACATTGAGCCCACCACCTTGAACAGTTTTTAATATTAATGTAATTAATATTAATTAGGTTCAGTTCTTTGGGATTTACCTTCCTGCTTTTCCTTTTGGATTAAAGTTTATATATATATATATATATATATATATATATATATATAAAAAGCAAATGTCTTAGAAGATCAATTATTGACTTGTTTATTTGGGCATGAGGTTTTGATTTTCTTTTATTTTTTTTTTTTTCAGCCGGCAAATGCATGGCCAGGCAAATCATAAAAGCAGAACATCTGGTTGCAGATAAATCTGATGAATATAGGTAATTAATATTGTTTCTAGTATTAATTGGGCTGATAAAGGGGAAAAAAATTAAGATATTACTGGAATTTAGAAAAACCATATATATTTTGAATTGATATTAAGCATGATTTCTGTCTCAATTTCTAGCATGAGGATTTACTATTTACATTAATTGCATACAGACTATTGCCCTCATCTTTGTTGTTGTTATAACAACTTTTCAACCACTTTGCCCTCTAGTCTTCATCAGATGCATGTCACTCCAGGTAGCCTATGGAATTCCAAACTGGACCCATTATTTAATCTACATAGGTAGACTGTTCTCATTCTTAATTTTAGTAATGCTCAGTTGTTGTTCACCCTGTTTCCAGTGAGTCCAAGTACACACTGCCCAGCTCAATGATTCAACTCACATTGATTATATCACCAACTTCACAGACCAACACTTTACTTCACTAGGCTATTGTCTGGTGGCCATTTACTGCAGGTTACCCAGATCGACATTGAAGGCTAGAGGACACAACAATTGAAATGTTGAGATAACAACAAAGATGAGGATAGTAGTCTGTGTGTAAATAATGTAAACAATCTAAACTTATTTATAAATGGAACTTTCTCTGTGTGTGTGTCTGTTCGTTACCTATAGACTTCGAAACGGCTGAACCGATTTTCTGAAAATTTACACAGTTGTACTATAAGCATCTGCGAGTATTCTTAGCTAGGTTTTGTGTTGAGATACCCCCGATAAATAACAAAAATCGATAATCGAAAAAATTGGGTTATAAAAGGAGTGGTCCGATTTTAATCAAATTTGATACGCTCCTAGACAAAGACATAAGAAGCGATATTCAGAAGTTTCAAGGTTGCAGTTCTTACAATAGTGCAGAAAATCGATTTTTTTTATTTATATATATATATATATATATATATATATATATATAAGCTTTCGTTACACCCAATCAATGCTGGGCTATACAGCTAGTATAAAAAAATTAGATATTTCTAAAGTAAAACTCCTTTTCCAATGTATTTGTATTGCAAAGAAATAGAAATTCTTGCAAACATAGACCTTTGAGCCCACAAAAAAAAAAACATTTTTAATGACATGGCCTTTACTCCTCAGCAATGTTTTTTATTTAAAAAAATAAGGATTAGAATTGTAATGAAACAAAAATAATAAACATTAATTATTATTTTGTTTATTGAAATGATTGGCAAAACATCAGTTAATTG
The DNA here is from genome assembly GCA_037127315.1 of Ascarosepion bandense. Taxonomy (NCBI): domain Eukaryota; kingdom Metazoa; phylum Mollusca; class Cephalopoda; order Sepiida; family Sepiidae; genus Ascarosepion; species Ascarosepion bandense. The sequence goes on along the minus strand of JBBBDQ010002291.1, from coordinate 1,689,785 downwards.
CCACTTGATTCAAACATAAAATGGTAAATAAGAATTTTCTTATAGATAATTCCTATATTTTAAAAATTTAGTAAATGTTTATAAATAAAAAAATTTTTCATCTCTATTTCTTTATAAATTGGCAAATGATAAATATAGCATTGCCTTCATTTTTAAAATGTTGTGTTGAGAATTACCTTGAAGATCTAAGAGGCCTGGAGTAGCATAGCCTAAATGTATGAACAAATTGCTAGTGGTGCAGACTGTCCGAGTATCTGTGCTGGAATGATGAGGCACATGTGACAGTGAGTCAAATTGAGGTTGGCAAACGTACCCAATATGCAAATTCTCTGGCTTGACAAGATCGTATAATAAAAAAAAAAAAAGCAGAGTTTTTGTTGAATTGGCAAATGGAATTTGTACATTCAGTGTAGTTCACATCGGTGCGTACTAAACCGGAATTCTTTGCGAGGGTATTTTCACTGTCTGGGCTACAGGTTTCCTGCTACATATTATAAATATAATTTTTTTTTAAAACATGAAACATTGTCAAGGAGTGAAAGTAGTTAAAGTAAAAGTGGTATCAAGGGAAAAACCGTCCTTTTGACACTCCATTTTTTTTTTTTTTTTTTTTTTTTTTGCAGGTATGAAGGTCTATGTTTGCCGAAATTCCTTTCTAAGATTGTATTCACATTGTAAAAAAATTCCTCTCAAGTCCTTTTTACTAGAAAAATTATTTATTTACCTTATGTGAACTGTTGTTCTCATCTTTATTGCCATATTCATGATGTTTCAGCTGTTGTACACTCTAACCTTCTTCAGGTGATTCTAATTTTGACCTGAACCCTTTATTTCAATCAATGGAGTAGATTGTTCCTGTTCCATGAGTCTTGCCACTTCTGGGTGTCTTAGTTATCTTCCTTTAACTAAACACTAAGTTTTTTGTCCACTACTGCTGTAGTTAGGTATTGAACTCAAATTGTATAATAAATAATAAAAAATAATAATTACATAATAAAAATCAGGACAACAATGTAAATAATTGCAATACCTCATCTCAGAAATAGAAAACTTAAGTTTTGTTTTATTATTAATCAGCTTTTTGCTTTTATTATTAATCAGCTTTTGGAAGGAATCTGTTGCTTTTTTTTCTACTGCCTTCAAAATTCTTCTTTCAGGTTTTATGTCCATGGCTTCATCCTCATGAGCATAATTGCTGGTGTTAGTATTATAATCAGCCTCTACTGTTCTTATTGTTGGTGGAAGGACTGTTTGAAGACAAGAATCTCTGGCCATCATAGTATTTTACAAAGTGATATGATGGCAACCAACAGTTTACTCAATCATTCGTACATGTCGGATTATGATGAGGAAGATGAAGACAATGAGGAGAGGGATCACCTGGAACCAAAGCTGAAAGAACAAGATGCTTTATGATGATAGGCTCAAAAGACTTGTATACTGTTGGTCTTGTTAATATGACAAACATGAAACATTAGCTTCCTTTTCCTTTCCTGAAAAATAACTTTCTCTTGTAATTACATACGTGTGTGTGTATAATTATATAATTAACATAGACTTCTAGAAAAGCCTTTTTTTTTCTTTTTTTCTTTTTTTCTTTTTTTAAGATAATGATCCTGAAGTCGCATGGTTTCAATTAAACATATCTAAGTTTTATTTAAATGTTATTTTTAGTGGATATCCATCTTTGAGTAGGCTTAAGGACACATCACATTAAAACACCGGTTTGCATACAATCACCAAAGTTAAGCAATGTTGAACCTTGTCGGTGCCTAGATAGAACGCTTAGGAATACCAGGTACTGTAAGATTGGATGTGTGGGTGGTGTAATGAAATGTCTCAGAATTGGTAAGCCAAGTTCCAATTTCAGCTGTGTTCATTATATTCACTTATGCACAAATATCCATGAGAAGTGTATGAATCTACTCTTCTCCCCCGACCCAGCCATGGGTTAATTAGTAAGAGTTGTATCACTTAAACTATTATCTCCCACAAAAAATAAATAAAATTGCATATAGAATATTTAGATTTTGGTATTAAATAACTGATAGTTTAATATGCCACTAAACAAATTTGAGTAGATGCTCCATTTTTTTCTTTTTTCCTTAAAATGCATCTATTTTGTTTACTGGTCTGTGTGCTCAAGAAAATTTACCCCTCTTATTGGCTTGCATTTTCAAGAAAACTTAAAACAGTGTTTGAAGATTGAAGATAAAATGCATAATTCTTATACACACACACACACACACACACACATATATATATATATATATATATACACACACACACACACACACACACACTGTTTAAAGTTTGCTATATTTACAGGAGAAAAAAGATCAATATAAACAGTGTGGGTAGAGAAATCAACCCTGCATGGTGGCTGGCAGTTTCATGTCTTAAGTGATCAACTAACCCATATTGATTTCTACGTCTCCACATACACACTGTGCATTTATATATGTACCATAAAGCCTGTCCTTCAACAGACTTGCAGATGTCGATACAGTTTTCTTTTTCCAGAGGTGAAGTCTCAAACAATTTTGTTGCTCAATTTTTGTCTGTTTCTGTCTACAAAGATTTGGTTTGTCCATTTCAAGGATTTGTGCCAAAATGTTTTTCATTTCCTAGAAATCCTTGAAGATGGACAGTGTCTTAAAGTCAGAATAATGTTGGTTGAGTTAGAATTTATCCCTATAAGTAGAATATACCAAGAGACTCAAAACCAAAAAAAGTAATTCATGTTTCAATCATTGTTTCAGCTGTGGGTTCTCCAGCCTTCTTCAACTCTCTGATCAGTAATCTTCAGCATTTCTTTCTCTTTTTCTCCATACCTTACTTGGAATAGCTGAGGAGGCTAGTTAAAATAATTCATCAAATAATCACAACACCTTCTCAAAACTTTGAACAATCCATCTGTTTTATGAGAATTTTATTTTTTTATTATGGCAAGCTTATAATTATTATTATAGCACTGATGTTTTAAAAGAAATATATTTCATAAAAATGAAAATATATTGTTCTGTCTCTTTTGCTTGTTTTGGTTCCGTTTCCACGTAACTGTCAAAGGCCAGAAAGCTATAAACCCTGACATTTTACTGACAATATTGTCGACTTACAAAAATTGTCGTTGCTGAGAAGGTAGGATGCTAGATGCAGAAGAATGAGTGTGTTGTGCATGTTATGTTCAACTAAAATATGTAAAAGGGGCTTAAAATGATTTCTCCCTTAATTTTATTACCATTAGTGTGGTTTGTTTGCAAGTAATGAGGGTAATGCTGTGCAAGTCACTTGCAGCTGTTGGAAATATGCATGATGTAAATTCTCTCTTAGCTTTGTTCTATTGAAAATTATGATAAGGTACAGAAAACTGTGAGGATGATGCCATGCAAGATTTTAATGATAGAAATTTTTAATTTTACTAAGGTTGGACATATTTTTTTATACCTTTTAATGAGCTAAACTAAACTAGTATTGCAATAATAAAGAAACTTAATTTAGTTGTCATAAATGATTTGAAATCTGATGCACATATTTTCATTATTAATCCTTGTCAGACTTTTTGTCATGCTATTGTTGGTTTCTATTACAGCACCACACACACACACACACACACACACACATCATCTGTAAATGTGTGGTGGTGTCTCTAATGGAGAAATCAGAGTTGAGTTTGAATTTCTGTCAAGACTATTACAATCCCTTACATGAAAAAGCTCTTGGGAAATATGTGAACCCATTGCTTTTCTTCTCTCCCCAGTTATGGGTTAAATAGCAGGGCAGACAGTGGTTGGTAATTCATCTAGGAGAACAACACTGAATTCAAAACCATATGTAACCTTGAGACCGGCTTATCCTTTGACAAGGCGTGGCACCTGAAAGCCACCACTACCAGGGTTATGGTGAAGACATCAGCAGTAGGATGTTGGGTGTGGTCAATGTTGGAAACTAACTGACCAGGTTTGGTATTGAACTGTAATAGTGACATGCAAAAAGATCCTTCAGGGATGTGACCAAATTACACTCTCTCTTCTACAAATGTTTACACAGTCTCTGCTCCGACGAGCTTAGCTCCCTGGTGCTCACTCCATGAATTTACTCAAGCAACTAGACTGGCAACAAGATCCCACCCTTTTACAGTCATAACAACCAAATGCAGGTGCCACTTCTACTCTATCAGCTTCTTTCCTTGCACTCCCTACCTGTGGAACTCCTTTTTTTATACTTGCTTCCCTGACAGCTTCAATCTCCAAGAGTTTAAATGCAACATCAATTGCCATCTCTTATTCCCTTGACTTCCTTTTTTCTCTTATCCTTTCCCTAACGCTCCCTGTATCTTGCTCTCCTTTTTCACTATACTCTCACATAATTGTCTTCATACCAGAATTCCTATCCTTCTCTTACCCATTCTGACACCTCCTGTAACCAGTTCCTCTTTCTCTTTGCTCTCCTCTATGTAACCTTTCACTGTCCTCTTATGTGGGCCCCCTGCACACCAGTGGCAATACTGCTTTGCTTGGAGTGAAATGATTATAGAAAGAAGCCTGATTACGTTACAGAAGCCTGATTACGTTATCGACTTTTGCGACAGGTCCCACTGTTTTCTTTCTGAAAAGAACTGAACCTGCCTCCAATATTCTCATATTCCATCTTACCATGATAATACCTTAGTGAATTCAGTCACCGAAACTGAACATTTTCCTATCAGAAGCAATTGTCATTGAAATTGATACTTACTAATACTGCCTGACTTGATTTCATTCTTCTGTCACTAAGACAATGTAAGGGTGTCAAAAATACTGACAGTGCCCCATTAGGGTGGATCAATTTTGGAACTGTGTTATTGCACTCAATTTGAAAGTTAAGGTCTGACATGATAAATAATGACACAATTATTTTTTTATTTATTTATTTATTTATTTATTTATTTTTTTTTTTTTAGAAAACAATTTTAAAGATTAATTGTGGCGTTGAAATTTCATTTCAAGCCTTATAGTATGGTTTTATATAATTCACTGAAGCTTTACAAATTGTATATGGACAAGCTGCAAGGCACAAGTAAATTATTACTAAATCATTTGCAGTCAAATAAGACTTCAATTTACTTCAGAAGGAAATTATACTGAACAATTTAGTTATATTCTGATTTTATACAGTGCAGTAGTTTTAGTGTGGTCTTCAATAAACAATGCAAATTTAAAACATTTTGTCTGATAATTTGTGCCAAGCTGTATTATTATGTTATATAAATTTCACATGAAGCAACCGAATTGTGGTTCTACAGAAGGATGCTAAGGATACCATGGACAGAATGTGAGCAACAACAAGATTTTGGAGAGGATACAAACAAAAAGGAAACTGGTACTTAACATCAGGAAAAGACAGCTGAAGTTTCTGGGACATAATGAAGGAGAGCTTGGTGAATATGATACTCAAAGGACAGATGAAGAGAAAGAGAGACAGGAGAAAGCAATGTCTGGCATATTTGATGGGCTTGGATGAAATAGCAGGGTTTAGAGTGGTAACAAGAGAAAGGGTGTTAAGAGCTAGAAGGAATAGGGAGATGTGGAGGGCTATAATCACCTATGTTCTAAAGGGGCACAGCACATAGAAAACACACTACACTTGCCTATTTTTTGTTTTTATTAATTATGATTGACAAATGATGTAACAAATCTTATTCATTGAGTAGCCTTTTTTTCTTATTTTCTTTTTTTTTTTAATCTTTTACTTTTTAACGCCATTTTTTACTTATGCATTTTTTTTTTATTGCATTGATATTTTGCTTGTGGTCATAATTAGAATTCTGGTTTAAATATATTTTCCATTGATTGTATTTAATACAAAATATATCAACTTTATTTGGATTTATTTTTGAATCAGTAAAATTTTGAAGTCTGTAAACAAAAACTTTAAGAAATTAGTTATTCAAATGATTTCTTTTTTTATTCTGATGATTTTTTTAAGAATGCTCAAAAATTGGTAAAAGCTATGAATCTAATTTTTGGTGTCAGTACATTTCACATCAAATCCAATTTTGATTTTCTGTAAAAAAGGAAAAATCAACCTGCCTTGGTGCCCAATCTTCTGCTAAATTAATGTGAGACCGTTAAGACCTGGTTATTGGGTAGCATTAGCAAGGGAGAAATTCAAAGAGTCTTTCTGGCATGAACTTGCTTCCTTTATTCAAGGAATTTGTCTTATATAGATGACATCTTGTGCTTCATAATAAATAAAACTGACTTTTCAGTTTGCTTGTGTTATCAGCAGTTTTCCTAAATTCCTTGTGGTACAGACGGTCAACTACCATTCTACTCTTGTAACTGATATGACATACGTATGAAAAAATGATTTTTTTACTTTTGTAACTGATATGATATATGTATAAAATATAATTCTTACAATTTATCTGTATTGTATTTTGTAACTTATGAAAAATTCTATCCTAGCATCTTGGTTGTGTACTTGTAAATGATCTAAGATGCACCTGTTTGAAATTTGACAGAGGACAAGCAAACTGAACATGCTTCCTCAACAATTTAATTTTTATTTTTTATTTATTTTTTTTATTTTTTTTTATTTTTTTTTATTTTTTTTTTTATTAAAGAAAAAATTGCAACATTTGTTCTAAGAATTCACAAAATGACTGGTGTATTTATTTTCTCAAAATATTGAAAGTGAATTTTTTTTTTTTTTTATAACATGGACAAAGCAATACAATAGAAAATTATCTTTTTATTAAAAATTTTCTAAAAAATGATTTCTTTCAGAATACAATTTTTGGGGTTAATTTTGTGTGTGTATTGCATTATTTTTCTCTCTATTTGTTATATAGAAGAGGGAGTAAGTAGCTCTAAAAAGAATCTACTTATAGTAACACACTGGAAACAGTAACATACTCAATGGCATGCATAGAGGTAGTGCTTCTTTTTTCTTTTTTTTAAGAATTAAGATTCATCAAAAAGAAAAACTATGACATTTTCACATGTCTTTCTAGTCCTAATAACAATGGTAATATAAGCTAATTCAATGTATTAATTAGTAATATAAGCTAATCCGTTCCCAACAGCTCACTTGGCTGTAATGGTCACTTTTATTTCATCCCTGACGACATGGTGATTTGAAGATCCACACAGTTCAGGTGATAACAACTTTGGCTGGAATGATTATACAGTGCAGAGGTATAAACACACAACTTGTTTCATCCACAGTGCAGAATCATTGGGCAGTCAGTGTCTGAAAATAGGGACAGTTATCCACCTGGGTAAGTTCGAGATGGTAAGAATTATTGTTGGTGATGGCACCAACTAAACTCACCTAGAGGAAGCAGTAGCCCAAAGGGACAAGATGGAAAAAATAAAATTACAGTAAATTTCTTTTTCATTGTGGCAAAAGTGCTCATTGTTATGGGAAACTTAGCAGCAGAGCTTACTTTTAAGGTTTAGAAAGACATGGTGTCTTTAAAAGTGCTCTACGCTACCATAACACAAGAAGCCAACACATGAAAGAGCATTTAAAAATATGAAACTGTGCCTCCATGCATAGCATTGAGTACTTTTTCATAAGCAGATTCTTTTTAGAACTACTTATTCCCTCTCTTATTAAATACTCTGTCATGTAGGGGCCTCTTTTGTTACAGTAGTGTAGAGCACTTTTAAAGACCCCACATTTTTGTAAATCTTAAAGGTAGGCTTCTCTGTGGTGGTGTTTACATTTATTACATGCAGCCACAAATAGGCATTTGTTATGATCAAATGTGTCATGCTGGTATAGCTGGAAATAGTGGTTCCTGTAGGCTATCTTGGCAGAACATACTAGTGTGAACCATGGAGAAGATTGCAGTTTTACCTGATATTTCTAAGAAGGAATAAAAGCATCTATGCCAGGTTGGACCCAAGAAGAAACTTCAATGGTGTAATTCTCAATATGAAGATTAAAAATATCAATCTAAGAGGCATCTTGAAGAAAATCATAGAGTGAATCCCAATCAGTATGCTGGTAATGAAAAGGGGTCTTATAAATAGAAAGTTCCTATTTTAATAGATGATTGTAGTATCTATTAATATTTCATTTCAGAGTGAACTGTGTTTTCAAGGGAACAGTGTTGTGGAGCTAGGTGAGGAGGTAAGAATTAAACCAATTAAAGAAATTCGTGATTTAAATAAGAGACTTGGCAATGGAAAAATTGTGTCTGAATTTGTGTTTAAATCGTGATGCACATTAAAATCACTGAACTCAAAGATCCTCACAGATGAATGGAGAAAGAGTGCAGTTAATGAAAAGTGAAGAAGTTGTGACTAATATACTGCAGTCCTGAGACGAAAGAGAATAAAGGAAAAAGAGATAGCTGACAGAGTATAAAATCAAAAATCGAATGCACATGAAAGTTGTCTGTGAATTTAAGTGACATTATCCTTGGATGATTATTCTGGATGTAGACACCAATTCCATGCATGTGAATGCCAGAATCATTTTGGCAAAAAGGAATATAGCCTCAAATAGAGAATTCACTGCTAATGCGTGGAGAAATCGAAGTGGTAAACTCTTTTTTTATTAACAATGAGATTTGCCTTTGTTAAGTAGTTGTTTTGGCATCTTCAGAAAAACAAATCTGTTCTGATCTGAAAACTTTTAAATAACAAGCTAACAATGCTTAAACTATGTGACATGGCTAAAGCCTGGGCCACCTTGAATAAAATGGATATAATCTGGAAATATTATCCACCAGACAACCTCAAATGGCTATTCTTTCACACCACTTTAGAGTATGTTTTAATGTATGCTGCCACTGCCTGGACATTAACAAAAACTTTAGAGTCTAAGCTTGATGGAACCTATGCTCAGATACTGAAAGCTATACTTAACTTCTCTTAGAGACATCACAGCTCTTTGGACCTAACCCTTGATATTTCTACAATTTTACATGAATGCAGAATGCACTGTTGTCAAGCAATACAAGAACTTGCAAGTGATCTACTACTCTGGACGCCTAGCCATGGTGCAAGACGTTGGTTGCCCAGCAATCGCCTACATTGATCAGCTATGTTATGACACAAAATGCCACCCTAATGACCATCTGCCCTTGATACAGGACTGTGATAGTTGATGTGATAGACACCTGAATGTTCAAGCTAGCTTGACTGAATAAAAAAAAAAGTAATAGTGAAATGTGTTATTAATAAAAAAAAAGGTTCCTACTTTTGTTCAATGTCTATATCCTACTAACACACACATACATACAGGGTTTGTCCAAAAAGTAACAGCACTAGTGTTGCAATTTATTTCAATTCCAGATAACAAACTGCATGGTTTTTCCCTTCAAAGTAATACTCTTCGAGTCTAATACACTTTTCCATCCTTGTCTACTATGCATCTATGCACTGCTGGAAGGATTTCTTCTTCAATGCCTCCTAGCTCCATTCATGCCTTCAAGACTGGTCCCCTTGATGATCCATTTGAACTTGGGGAAAAAGAAAATATCACACAGAGCATGATCAGGTGAATAGGGTGGTTATTCCATTACAGCAATGTTCTTTGCAGCCAGGAAGTGCTGTATACTCAGGGTGTTCTGAGCAGGTGCATTGCTGTGGTTTACATCACCATGATTTGTCCTGCCACAACTCTTGTCTCTTCTTATGCCCTAAATGAAGCAACCACCACAGGATCTTTGTATACTTGTTGATTGAGCTTTTGGTTCTGTGGCAATAACTAGTATGCCTCTCACATCAAAGAACAAATAAGTTACTTTTCATACAGACTTTGTATATCATATTTTTTGTTTTTTCAGGATGCTTGAAAGTCCTCAGTCCAAACTCATTTTTCTATCAAACTAACAGTGCTGATAACAGACATGGAAGACCTTCTAGAGAAGGTAGCTGAAGAAAGTAACAAGAAAGGACTAGAAATAAACTGCAAGAAAACTAAATACATGGTCATCAGTAAAAAGGGGAGCCCAATATGCCAAATACAGGTTGGGGATACTAGAATCAAGCAGGTACAAAAATTTAAATACCTGGGAAGTGTCATAACAGAAGACAGAAAGTGCAACACAGAGATCCGAAGGCGAATTGGCATGGTGAAGGAAGCATTCCAGAAGTTGAGTAAAGTATTAAGAAACTGGACAATTTCGGTGGAAACAAGGAAGAGAGTACTGGATTGCTATGTGCTGTCCATCCTTCAATATGGCAGTGAATGCTGGAAAATATCATCAAAGATGAAGGAAAAACTTAAAGCAACTGAAATGTGGTTCTACAGAAGGATGCTGTGAATATCATAGATCGAGCATGTGAGCAATGATGAGGTCTTAGAAATGATGGAAACAAAAAGGAAATTAATACTGAGCATCAGGAAGAGACAGCTGAAGTTCCTGGGACATGCAATGAGGAAGGAGGGCTTGGAGAACCTGATACTAATAGGCCAGATAGAGGGGAAAAAGAGACAGGAAAGCAGCGGATAACATATTTGAAGGACCTAATCAGGTGGATGATGGAAAGAGGGTTGCATAGTGTAACAGGAGAAAGCGTGCTCAGAGCCACCAGGGATAGGAAAACGTGGAAAGCCATGATTGCCTACGTCCTGAAGGGACAGGGCACAACGAAGAAGAAGAACTTCAACTATTTGAAACAACCCTCACATCCTCTACTATTTCTGTTTGTTATTGTTTGACTTTTTCTTCCATGTTTTCAAACAAATGTAACAAAATTCTTACACACTTATAACATTCCCTTCGAAATAAAAAGAAAGTTATTGTCAATTTTATATCAAAGATTTATAATTTAGATTAGAGTTTCTCATAGAGAGTATCACCACCCTTTAAGGAGTAGTGAACATTATAAAGGTTTAGAGAGCAGATATGGGTAATAGATGATTTTCTAAGCTTAGCTTAAATGTGGTACAAGGTCAAATCTATGGAGAAACAAGTGAGGATTGAACTTACTTTTCAGGCGTAATTGATTTAGCAAGCTGTTTGCTAACCATTACACCACATTGAAGTACCCAAATGTGGGTAGTTTATAGATGTGGCACAAGGCCAACAGTATTGAGTACCCAGTGAGGATCAAATTCACTACTCATTTGTAATAGGTTCTAGCAAGACAAGCTTGCTAACCATTACACCATGGTGAAATACCAAAATGTGGGTTGTTGATACATGTAGTACAAGGCCAAAAGCATTGAGCACCCAGTGAGGATCAAATGCACTAAGTTGTAATGGGTTCTAGTGAGATATGCTTGTTAACTATTACACCATGCTGAGGTGCCCCAGATATGGGTAATAGGGTGGCAATGGACATAAATAATAAAATTGATTATAAGTAGTATAGAAAAACTTTCAGATTTCAATCATTTTCCAAAATAATTCAGGTTTTTATTTTTTAATTATTTTATTTTTATTTTTAATCCTTTCACCGTAAGGATGGACAGCAACAAAGTCACTAACATGCAGGTGGTGGTTACTTAGTGAAAGAATATAAGGAAAGCAGTATTAAATAGTGAGAACAATAAAAAAAGAGGAACTAAGAAGACAGAAGATTGCTTTTGAATTTTTGAAGATTAAACTTGACTGGAAATCAAGAAGCTGAGAGCTCCACAAGCATGAAGTGTGAGAAAAGAAACTTCTAACATAGAACTAACGGTTACATCTAGCCATTTCCACTGCAAAACATTGAGATCTTGTCGTCAGTCTAGTACAATGCTTAAATTCATAAAGTCTCGGTACCAAAGAGGTAAGCAATATTTAATTTGTGTAAAATACATAAATGTGGCACAAGGTTAAAAATGCTGAAGGCTGGTTGTCTTCTGTCTTATAATTAAACTTAGCTAGCCACAATCACTGACCCAAACATACCACAATATTTCTTACAGCAAAACAACACATTCTTACTTAATCCACCAGTATTTCTATGAAATCTTAACTGATCCCCATATGTACAATCCTTTTCTGTGGGGTGGAGGGGAATAAAAACAACAATTTCAAAATCCAACCCCAATGGGTATTTACAATATATGATAAACAAGGAACTAAACAAAATAGTATTAGTAATTAAAAAGAAACCACAATCCCTAATTGTCACAGAAATATCAAGTAACTGAAATTGGACTAATTGGCCGCTCGTCAGTTAGGACATGACGCTGTATGTTTTGTTATTGTTTTTCACCCCACCAAAAAAAAAAAACAAAAGGAAGAATTTAGAAAAAAAAAAAAAAATCCGAAAAGGGATTTAAGACATTGGGACTTTTATTCTCTCAGTCAAGCTGGAGAGATGACGTGGCATTCTGCGGTATAATTCTCCAACACAACACGCATCAACCTTGACAACCAGGCAGGGCTCTCTCTCTCTCTCTCTCTCTCTCTCTCTCTCTCTCTCTCTCTCTCTCTCTCTCTCTCTCGTCCCCACCCATCAGGAAGACCCCGATCTTACTCAACCGTACACTTGAACGGTTGTGTCTCGACTCACTTAAAATGTAGGCATATTTGTATTAAAGACACCCATAAACTGATCCGTGTTCTAACAATAGTCATAAAACCTTTGAATCTGATACATGTAACTTAAACTTGATGAGCTTTGGTACTGGAATCATATTTATTTGTTATCTAAATAAAACTACAGTCTTTGGCCTTATCACACACATCTGTATACATATGCACATATGTACACACACCTACGTAGAAAAAGGACATGAACGAACACGTGGCGCGTTTTCTACTACGCCTGCCCAAATAAAGAAAAGTTAATATTATCAAGTGAAGTTAATATTGTCTAGAAACAAAGCACAAGCTATTTATGCAGATTTTTCCCATATTCAAAAGTCAAAACGAATAGCGTAGCGGTGCGTGCGTTTGTTGAATGTAAGAAGTTAAAGAATGATTGTTGTTCATGGAAAGTTTTCAGAAATTGATACTGTCCCGTATAATTTTATTTGTGCCGAGTAAGTTGTTTCGTATCATCAAAGAAGACTTGATCTGCTTGTATTTTTTCACGGGAATTTTCATGTGTTTTTAAAGCTATTTATTTGGTTGTTAATTATTTGTAGTGTCTGCTGTCATTGGTAATGGTTGTTTAGGGATACATGTGCGTATAGCTCACAAATCGAATAGAGTATTTCAATATTGATCAAAAACAGAATGATTAGTAATACAAATAACCAAAAATAGCGCGTTCATAGAGTAACACAATAGAAATTGAGAGAATAGCACAATGAAGAGAATACAATAAGGAAATTTGTGGAGCGAAATATATAATTATCAGCTACACAATGAGGCATTTAACATTAGGAACATACAGTTTGTTGTTGCGAAAATATTTAACATGATGAAAAAGCAAAACTAGAATGACTTCATTTTTTAATCAATTCACACTAAATATATACAAATTTTTATTTCTACTAAATTCAAGCTTTTGTGTCAGACACAGAAGCTTAGAAATAGAAAAACACAATAAGTGCCAAATTGTAAAACACAACACAACCACTGCGTAAAATTTTAAAAGGAAAAACACATTTATTTACAGTTTACAATTACAGAAAAAAGGCACAAACAAAATGTGCACAAAAATTTCATTTGTTCGTCTTTTAAGTTAGGTTAACAATTTATGATAAAGGATCACTTGCGAAAAGTGGGGGGGGGGGGGGGGATTATAACACAGGAAAAGACAAGATTTTTTTTTTTTTAATGACAAAAAGAGAAAACAATAAAGCAGTAAAAAACAAATAAGAAAATGAAATGGCCTACAATCGTCTCTGAAACATACAGTAATTTTTCGTAAAAATTCCCTTTTCACACAGTTCGTGTTTCGGATAAGCTCACAGAAATCCTTTTGTTTTAGGCTGTCTAAACTTAGGGGAATTTTCACTGGAACTTCAAATTTCTCTCGTTTCTCTATGGCTGGCTGGCTAGTAACAAGAGTCTTTTTCTTTTTGATGTTCCCTTGAAGTCAATGCCTTCTTTGATGTTGACTTGCCTTCTTCTCTTGCTGACAAAAGGTCTTCTTCCCGTATCTACTGACCTGAGTTTCATTTATTCAAAAGAATTCGGCGCGCCTCTGTCCCATTATTCAGTATGTTGGTAGAGTTTGAGACTACGTCTGTCATTGGTCAATATATATGAAAAATAATTTTCCATAAACTGAAAATGGATGCTTCACAAATTTGGGCGGGTTTTAACTGTTCAGCCGAAAAATGATAGACATCTGTATCAGTTTCTACACAAACCATCTGGCCTTCATGGAAACACACTTCTTTCAAAAGAACGTGCATTAAAAATGAGCTAGACAATTATACATTTATACAAAGCTAACATTTTAAAAAAATATTTTTTTATAAACAAGGCAATAATTATACTAAGACATAACGGGCTACTGGGAGTGAAAGAGAATAAACAGATTTTAGAAAGAGTCAAGAACTCAATCCTAAACAGGTAACAAGGGATAAAGCTTGACTCCTGTTCTAAATAAAAATATAAAATTATCAGAGACAAACGGTTTGATTGGTGAGGATGAAAAGTAAATAGAATTAAGATAAAGATATACACTCGCAATTTGACTCCATTTAATAAAAATACAAAGTAATATTTATGTTGATTTAAATATTTCTCATAGATTAACGTTCTGAGAGTCAAGGATAAAACGCGAATAGAATTAACATAAAGATATACAATTACAAAATGGCCTTAACAATACTTCATTTAATAAAAAATACAAGATAAATTTAGTCTACTATTTCTCATCGACTAACCATCTGAGTAATGTGATGAAAAGCGAATAGAAATAAGATAATTTGTACAGTTGCGAATGAACTGTAACAATACTACATTTTTAAAATCATTTCGCCTCAAGCAAGGCAATAATGCCATTAAATCACGAGGAACCACTGGGAGGGAAAGAAAACGAGAAGGCGTTAGAAGGAACAGTAAACCCAATCCTAAACAGGGAACAAGGGATGAACATTTACTCCTGTTCAAAAGACCGGAGAGGAGTGTGAACCAGGTAATAGGTGAATATAGCGGTTGCTATGTGTTATCTTACCCACATTCGACCCATGTGATTTACTCGTCTGCGATTGGCTTATAAATAACTACTGTTATTGTATAGGACAATTTAACAATCGCAGTCGCTTTAACCTTTCACCTCAGAAGCAACTTTCACGTGTGTTTTGTTGATTAGTTAATTTTTAAGCCAATCACAGATTTTTCTTGTATAAACAAAGTTTTTCCCGCGCTTGCTCGTGGATCTATTTCTACACATAAATACGACAGATTTTCGCAAAGCTTACTCAGTAGAGACCCAACAGGCTGCCTAAGACTACTACATCACATGTAAGTCTCTCTCTACTCACCTCTACCTAACGCACACACAGACACAGAACTTTGTCTTCTGTCTGACTTTCTTGCCTAACGCACACAGAGACACAGAACCTTGTTTTCTATCTGATAGATTTCACCAAGGACTTTTTATCTTTGGACTCTTGACGATAATCTTAACAACTGTTACAAACCTTTCTTTCAGCTAAAAGAAAACTTCATACATCTTACTTTGTTCTACGAACAGACAAAAGGGAATAACTCTTTCATTTTTAATTTATCTTGCTGTGTATGTACTGCCATTGTATTGTTGTTTGTTCAATATATATTAATTTGTTGGTTACAAATTGGAGTTGTTTTTATTATTTCTTGTTGGACGAATCATGAATCAATAAATCGTTAGAGGACCCAAACTCCTCTACAGTGAACCTATCTAGGTCTACCAGTAATGTTCTTAAATTAGGTTTATAAAAAAATCGTGTGAAAAGGATATGAAATAATTAAAATATAATCCCACCAATTAAACATCTTACGCATTGCATTGATGAAATATATCCAACTCATTCATACATCTAAATATTTTGTTAATGTACTCTCGAGTCGTGCGCTTGAAGTAGGAATACAAATTAACATTTTTAAGACTAACTACATGACAACATGCAAGAGAAGCACCCAGCTTCAACACAATTTACAGCCAGAAAATTACCATGTTACAGAGTTTGTATAGATATTTACCCCCCCCTCCCCCACTGGAGCGAGATGTGACACAAGGTTGGTTTTTAATGTGGGGAGCCCGGACACGTACGAGCGAGCAAAGATACAAAAATTATCCAGTCCCCAGAACTGCCGGTCGCACTGGCCCCGATGACGAGCACCTGGTCCACCCTTCTGGTGCAATGGGGTGGTACGTCCACAGTATGATTTTTCTCACTTGCATATCTTTCCTCGGACAGAGCTACAACTGAGCCGCACTCTGTCTTCGAGGACATAGATGCAACTGAGAGATGACGAGGATCCCCACCTGATTTGCATCAGGTAAGTATAGAGAGTTTGTATATCTTGGTAACAAGCTATCATTAAACAATCGTACCTTAACTGCAGTACAACATCGCTTGGTTGAGTGTCTTGCAACAAAAACAAAGATGTATTGACATCCGAACGCGTTTCTTATGATCTGAATACCAAGATTTATAACACATACATTTTACCTGTTGTACTATATAGACTAGAATGCGTGAACCGGATAGTTATGACACTGGAAAAACTATCAACCTTTCAAAACTTTATCATGAAATGGTTGCCAAATAAACGCCTATGAGATGGTTGCCAAATAAACGCCTCAGAGATGGTTGCCAAATAAACGCCTATGAGATGGTTGCCAAATAAACGCCTCAGAGATGGTTGCCAAATAAACGCCTATGAGATGGTTGCCAAATAAACGCCTCATCTCCATCAACAAACTATAGAACACAACCAAGCTTGAGCCAATCACATAAGTTATCAAATAGAAGGTACTTAAACTGTTTAGACACATCAAGAGTGTCAATAAGATATGCTTCGAGAGAAAAACCGTAAGCAAAAGAAACAGAGATCAACCACCAAAACGCTGGACCGGACTTTCCCTCCACCAACCTAAATCTTGATCGATCCTTTAGAAGAAAGAGGATGTCTCATATTCTTGCACAGTCTACCACAAGTGGAACAAGCGATTGATGATGTATGATTCGAGTAGAAAATGAGCGCTGAACAGATTACACCATCGAAAATCCACTAATTTTGGGGGCAATTGAATAACAAAATGAAAACATTCTATATAAAACGTTTCGTCTTTCAGAAGGACTTCATAGCCTAAAATAATTTTCTTTCTCATGAAGTATATATGTAGAGGGAAAGGTACAGAAACCCCAGGTTTTCTTTATATTGCCCCTCACTACATAATCCCATCAATAAGAACACTAACAGAAAGTATGGTTGTCAGCAAGAGAAAAACAAATCCCAGACTACGAATTCGAGATACCAAAATTAAACAAATACAGACGTTTAATTATCGGGGAAGTATTTTAATAGGAGGCGGAAAATATGATACCGAAATCCGAAAGTGCATTGGAATAGCAAAATATGCCTTTCGAAAAACTAAGTAAAGTATTAAGAAACAAAAATATATTTTAGAAACGAAGAAAAGAGTGCTGAACTGCTATGAATCCTTCTGTATGGCATTGGATACTGGACAATCTCCTCAGACAACAGAAATGTAGCTCTACAGAAGAATGCTGTGTAACACCCCAACGGTCCGTCCTAACAATTTCTCCGGCGGCCGTTCTCCACGCTGTGATGTTTGCCGGGAGTTTGTTGAAAATGTCGGAGCCTCAAGCTGGGGGGAAAATATTAAACTATAAGGAACGAACTTCCACAACTTGGATGAGTTGAAAGGATGCTTTATTTCGTTTAGAGTTAGCCTTTTCGGTTGGGGCAGGCGAATGTGACACACAGCTCTAACTCTAATTAATGGAGATCAACAAATCCGAACTGACTGAAACAAGACGAACGGAGATTCTACTCACTCAACTCCCCCGGCGGAACTCTTTTAAAACTCACTAACTAACTTCTATTTATTTAAAATGAATCCGGAAATCCGGAAATCCTTTAGACCACCGGTGATAAACATTGGCGACTGTAAGTCTGAAATTTCAGTTATCTTCTTTTTTTTTTATCTTGATAAAGCTTCCACCGGAAAATTCTTAATGTGTGGTCAAGATACAGTAAAAGACAGCCTTTGACCGGGTCATTCGAAAAACGCACCTCCTGAACTTATCTCTTTATCACATTAAATCACTGAGTCAAATACTTAGCGGAACAGCGGTAGGATTTAAAACAGTAATCGGATACTCTTCTTGTCTCTTCCACAATTTTCCTCATAAAAGAAAAAGCGTTTATTTATTTTTTTTTCCTCTTCTTTTTCGCTTTTGTTAAATATGTTTTTAAACTATTTTCTATTCTTAACCATTTTCTATTTTAATCTATTATGATAAAATACATATATGCCTAGTTATCGTGTCACAGCTGTGAATGAATATCTTGGACATTCTTGGATACTAGCGACCAGCCATTACTCTTATATATATATATATATATATATAGTCACCCGCAGACAGATCTGTTTCGCTGTATCACAGCTCATCAGTACGGTTAGACTCTAATTGCTATTAACCCAGGATTGAAACCCGATGGAATTGGCGTCAGTCGGCAATTCTACCTCTGGGCTATGGGCTGAACGATTCTTATTGGATAACCATTTCTGTCCAGTCAAGTACATATTTATTTTTGCTTTTTCTGTGCTTATTTGTCATATTTACTTGATTAGACGATTTGGGTCACACACACACACACACACATGGATGCACACGCACAGACACACACATATACTCACACAAGAAACAATGTTCGCACCTTCAATTTTATAAAATTCAAAATCAGTTTCATTGAATCCATTTTTCGTTCGGATATACAAAAGAACCATAACAAATGATAAAGAGGAAAAAATAATGGACCAATTAAATCGTTCTGTTTTGGTTGGTAATAAAAAGTCCTAAGCCCTGATCGTCCTGGGTATGACAATAAACTACATTCGGCAGAAAGGCTTCTATTAATTTCTGTTGTTCTCAGGTCCACCTTGATCCAGGGTGGTAGCACTTGTCAGGGTCCTAGTTATGGGCAAATAGTTATCCCCCAAACTGGGGTCAAAACATTACGAAAGTATACAAAAATATATTTTTTACATTAAAAATACCAGCAATATATTTTTGAAAAAAAAAAAATATTACCAGAACTACATTTGGCTTTTGACAAAAACCCTCTTGACAAAAATTAAATACGTCAATGAAACCTAATCTAAAAATTGATTTCTTACAAATACATATTCTATTCATACAAAAATCCCTTCTAAAAATATTGTCGACATTAAATAACCCATTGAGGTTGATATGCTGTAAAACAAAATAAACCAAACCAAACCTAAGCCCTGACACAGCCACCGAAATGTTATGGTGGTCCCAGCCCTGAGCCTTTGAAAAGAAATAAATTGAGTCGGCAATGAAAAATTCTGCACATGCACTGACTTTTCCGCTCCGGCTACAGGCAACTTCAGATAGTCTTCAATCATCTACTCACTTTCACTGACAAGTTTAGCCCAAGATCACAGCTGAAATTTTAATGGACCCGCTTCTTTTTCTTTCTTTCTTTCTTTCTTTCTTTCTTTCTTTCTTTCTTTCACGCACATACACAGAGACCTTTAAAGACCATTCATTTTTCACTTACAACTTTGCTTTATCAACCAAATTTAAGTTATGACAACTCTGTTGTTTCTGTATCCCAATTGTTTTGTAAAGAATTTGTATAAAATTATCGTTGTTATTATTATTCTCTTTATCCATGTATATGTTGAATTAATTTGTTTTAAAACGCGACTGTTGTTTGGGTGGTTGATGCTGATTTTTGCCTGTCATTGTTTTGACGGTGAAAGTGTTTTCGACTAATTCTTTTTAAGGGGAAAGTGATATTGCGACCGAAGTCAAACGAGAGAAAGAAAAGGACAATGATGAAACTTCGCTGTAGTATCAAAACGAGGAAACAAACAAGTATAACAATTTCAATACTATTTAATAACAACAATAGTAACAATTAGGTGAAAGCAAAAAGGAATTCTTTAAAAAGAGTTTTAAAAAAAGTGTAATCAAGAAAAAAAGTTAGCGAAAGCAAATGTCCGCGTATGTGTTGATGTGTGAATATGTGCGTAATGTGTAGGCATGATATTTAGATACATCCACTCATTTTCGATATCTAAATTTTAAATTGAATTTCTAAAAATAAAAAAAAGTTTTCTTGAAAGTTTTATTTTAGTTTTAATTGAAAGCTAAATGATTAAATTTACTATTTCCAGTAAGCAAAATACTCTGGTGATGTATTTTGAACAGAAATTATATGTTAATTGGAATCTAAAATTTTTCAATTTCTTTTTTTAATCTTTCAATTTTTCGGTCATTCTTAAGCGATCGACACATTTGTAAACAAAAGTCAATTCTCGGTTTTAAAAATCTTGCAAAAATAAAATATACATCTGTGACACGTTAATTTTGAAAAATTAGCAAATTTAAAGTTAATCTGATTTTAAACAAATTTTACTTGTTTATTGCATGAAATTTAAAATATAAAAGTATTTCTTAATCACGGAGGGCTTATCTTTCCTATCTGCGGACTGATTGATGACAGCTTGCCATCATTCACTTAACACGTCTGGATAACATGGTGGACCAGAACTGATATAAATTTATGAAACCTAAGTGGACATTTCGTAAGAAGAACAACCCTTGAAAGTCTCTCATAACTTTCCGTAGCAAAAAAAAAAAAAAAAAAAAAAGAAAAGAAAAAATGCAATTTAACATAAAAAATTAAAAGTTATTTTAAATATCTTAATTCTAAATGATTTATATTAAGCTTTTCAATTTTCGATTTGTAAATATAGTCTTTACTTAGTAAATTAATAACTGAAGACACCGAATGACTGGAAGAAAGTTACAAGATGTTTGAAACTTTATAAATGATCATAATTAGCAAAGAAAAAAAAATGAAAACAATTCTTATAAAAATTCATTATTCATCGAAAGAATTTTTTTTTTCAGAATATGGTATCCTTATTTATAATATCAATTGAAAGTTTATCTAAATTAAAAGTGGCGGGGTGTTAATGTATATTTTGTCTTCCTATTTGAAGCAGATTTTCAGAAAAGTGGCTCCACAGAAAAAAAGTTTACATAATTTGCATTTACATAATTTGCATTTCTTGTATTAATTAAATACAGGGTATTTAAATACAAAATTTGTGATCAGTATTGAATGCATAGATGTATGTATGTATGTATGTATGTATGTATGTATGTATGTATGTATTGCTTCTTAATATTCTAAATATTTCAATGGTTTCCCTACATATTTATTATTCTATACTTTATTGTTCTATAAATGAGTAAGTATAAATATAAATTTCAATAAAAGTTTCCAACTGCTGAATTTTTATTATACTCAAACTCAATACTTTATCTTTTGTTACGTGTTAAGTGTAACAAAAGAAAAAAAAATGATTGACTAAAACTCAAAGTTAAATCACATACAAATATTTAATTTACGATAAACACAAAATGATATATATACAAAATTTACAATTTTTTGCATTCAAAACAGAAACGTAGAGTTTACTACTAGCAGGCAAAGTGTTACGTAGGGGAAGGAAGTTTCAGTATCTTTACCCAGTTAAGTTAGCGAAGTAGTTTAAGTGCTATACTTTTTGGAAATCCTTAAATGTGTATATAAAGAATAATTTCCAGTATGGTCAATGAAAGAGTCAAAAATATCTATTTACCCTTTTAGTTCCATGAGGTTCTCTTTCAAGTTTTAGTTGGTCAGCAACTTTTCTTAGAGATTTTTCAGATGGATGCACAGATCCACGAAGCGGGTCGGAGTCGATAATATCAGCAAATCCTGTTAACAACTAACTACTCTCTCCCTAAAACCTATTTTATAGGGGCTAACACTTAACTTGCATATTTCTAGAACATTTCGAATTCTCTCGATTTTACTCGAACATTCTACAATCTTCCAAAACGTTCTATTCCTAATTTCTCTATTTAACAACTACTTCATGAATTAAAACTTCTATGTAATAACAAGTAGGACTCAACAGAATCCCTTATGATAACATTTTAGACATTATTAATATTATTTTTTATATAAATGCATCCTCGTAATAATATACATGATAATATATCTGAATATTATTCATATAACTTAATTATAATATTGTAATGAATGCATTAAATAATACATAAATATAAGTAGTTTAATACATTTCAATGAAATATTCCAACTGCAAATAACTTATTACTTTAAAAATTTATTTATTTCTAAAAAAAGTTCACTTCACTTGTATACACTATTTCACTACAAATTTAAACGGAATTATATTTGGTTTTATCATTTCACACACACACACACACACACACACACACACACACACACACACACACACACACACACAGAGGTTGCCGACTTATAAAAACACACATTCATTCATTTAATCACCCATAATTTTTTCAGATACATATTTTTAAAAATCACCTATTGTTTTAATACAGTTGACACATGCATTATTACGCACATATACATTTAAACACATAAGAGTTTGATTTAGACACATACATACCCTTACGTTTAAAATAAACGTTTATTGCTTTATTACACGTGGCACACATACATATAAACAAGCAAGCGTTCGTATATATTTACATTTAAAATGAACGTCTATTGCTTTATTACACGTGACCCGTATCTAACCAATCAATATTCCAGTATTCTGTCTTTTTTTAAATTTAAGTTCGTGTCTTGCAAACAAATCTCTGAGAAACTTAATAGAATGAAACATGTTAGATTAAAGACACTTTTCCTACCTGTTCTTTACTTATTCTATCATATGTGTGTGTGTGTGTGTGTGTGTGTGTGTGTGTGTGTGTGTGCGTAGTTTCGTTTCTTCATTTCTAAATGTTTCAGTAGTTTTGCAAGGTTTATCATAGAAATTATCAATATTGTTGTTGTTTGTGTAGAGAAAATTGCATTATGGTATATGCCAAGTAAAGGAATAACGATCGTATTGTGCCAATTGCCAAGTAGAAAAGTTCTGTCTATAAAATATGTTATATCAAGTTTTCTGATTTTTACTTGTCTCAAAGACCGAATTAGAAGTGCCACTACACTAGTGGTGGTGTTGCGGAATGTAAAGAATAATAATTTTTTCGACTCCTGCTATTATTTGCCCCTAAAACAATAATATTTGGTAAACTCATGCGAATCCGGATGCAAAAAAAAAAAAAAAAAAAAATACTGGACACGGAACAGGTGAGAAAGTGAATGACAAACATGTTTTGTTTTTAAAGAAATTTTTATGCTGCAAAGTCATACACAGAATTATATACAAATATTTACACTCGTCCCACATGCAGAAACTATGACACATGTATACAATAACAAGCAGTGTGATACGATTATTTTTTATTGTAATAGTTCCAAAAGGAATTCGACTTGCTGGAGGATTCTTCAATGTTTCTGGAGAAATCAGCTTATTTGTTGTTGTTTTTTTTTCTTTTTCTTGAGATTGTTAGTATTTTGTGAAACCTGCGAATGTTGTTACACGTCCTTACTAATACAAGCCAGTGACTTCTTACCAGTGTAAGCAATGATGGGAATCTGTCTTGTGGCGTCCATGTTTTGACACCTGCATCGCACCGACCAGATCCCCCCCCAAATAACGTCCCTGCTCGGCACTGACCAACTTCTTCTAGCATCACTTACTTCATCGATCTGCGTACGACAGAGTCAAACTTTCGACATGCACATCATCTCGGAATCACGTAACCTAATCCCTAGACAACAGTTACAACTCTTCGGAAGGTTTACCACTGGATCCGACCGGCATTTACGCAGCACCACAACTGACCAGTTAACAAATCACCCAATAAGCCTGACATATAGATAGCACCACTAATAAAAAACATCCATATGATTTTTATGAAGTACTAACGTTCAAATGGCACGTGACAAAATTTGGGCTCATTCGGATTATTAATTCACAAATTAGTTATTTAAGTGAAGCTACTATTGCAAATTTTCAAAACAATGGAAAAATCTGAATTTCATGAGTTGGTAGAGCATTGCTTTCTGATGGAAAAAAAATAACAGTTCAAGAAAAGAAATGGCTTGATAAGTATTATTCGGACTCTGCTCCGTTGGAAAGAATGGTTAAGAAGTGGTATGCTGACTTTAAACGCTCAGGTTGCCCAAAATCGTCATTTGTTCCGGAAAACAAAAAAATTCACAAACTCATTTTGGTCAATCATAAATTGAAGTTGCGTGAGATAGCAGAGGAGTTGAACATATCAGAAGGCAGTGTATTCACTTATTTGCGTGAACATTTGTCAATGAGAAAAGCTGTGTTCCAAGTGGATGCCGCATTTGCTCACAGTCGATCAAAAACAAGAACGTGTTGACGAGTCAGAGCGTTGTTTGCAACTGTTTCAACGTACAAGAAGTTTTTGCGTAAGATTGTGACAATGGATGAAACATGAATCCAACACTTCACTCCATCCAGAGTCAAATCGGCGGTCAGCTGAGTGGACAGCAGCAGGTGAAAGCCATCCAAAGCGACCAAAGATGCAAACATCATCAGGCAAGGTTTTGACCTCCATATTTTGGTATACGCAAGGTATTTTGTCCGTCGATTATCTTGAGAAAGGAAGAACCATCAATAGCGAATATTATATAGCATTATTCGTGCGTTTGAAGGAAGAAATCGCCAAAAAACGGCCACAAATGAAGAAGAAAAAGTGATCTTTCACCAATACAATGCATCGTGTCACAAGTTGATTGCAACGATGGTATCCACTCTGTTCTCTAGATCTGTCCCCCACCGACTACTGGCTGTTTGCAGATTTCAAAAGAATGCTCTAAAGGAAAAGATTTAGCTCCAATGACGGAGTGATATCGGAAACCGAGGAGTATTTTGAGGTCAAAGACAAATCGTTCTACGAAAAAGTCATTGAATTGTTAGAAAAGCGTTGGAATCAATGTATCACCCGAGAAAGACTATGTTGATGAATAAAGTAAAATTTTACCTAAAAGTTGTTTTATTAGTTAGGCCCGGAATTTATTGAGTGATGTGGTCTTCACATGATAGTCTACAACGACTCTGGTCGGCATTTGTCTATCCTTGTCCATATAGTTTTTAGGAAGCTTGATCATGTTTATTAAATTGATTTTGTACAAAACATAACCGAACTCCTCACAAGTTATAATTATCATCATCAGAAGTCTAGAAAGAATGTAAGTGTTTCGTTTGTATGTTTAAATAGAAATGTATTTAGAGAAGAGAATACATCAAATTGTAGGAAATTAAATTGTGTAAATTTTCAAAGAGAAAGTGAAGTAGGGAGTTAAATAAATCCAGAGTTCGTAGTTGTAGTGAAACATGTGTGTGCAGACAAAGATTAACAGGGTAGTAATAAAGTCTGTGTTCCTTTCTTTTTGCGGAAGGTGAGAAAGTGAAAAGGAAGGTAAACCAATAAATGAAAATTATACTTATCGATGTTAATTTATAGTGGGTTATCCGTTCTAGTGAAGCGTAGTTGTGTGTTGAAACAGATTAACTGAATTTGGCCTCGTTAGTAGATAGCCCACTATAAGGGGGGTATAAACAAGAAAATCAACTTGAGTATAGGAACAACATTTATATATACACAGATATCAATTAAGGTTTTTTTTTTACAAATAAAGTAATGTATTTAGGATGGGTTCAAAGGACGTTAAAATGTTCATCGCAATAAATGCTGAAAAAAGAGTTCGTGCGTATGTATGTGGGAGCGTTTGTCAGTTAGGAATGTCTTTGATGTTTTCCGCTCCTTTGATCGAGTAGGTAGCTCAGGGACAGCGAATAAGAAGATGAGAGGGAAAGAAGGCAAGCATAGTAGATCGATTGATGAGGTCAAGGGACGTGCTAATTACGCTCGTACTTTCTCAACTCTGGCGATGCTTTCTGCGTCGGTTTTTTATTTTGTCTTTGTGGGTCCCAGCAGGTCATTTGGGAATTTACACTCGTATTTAATTCTGGGCTTCCCATTGGATGATAAATAAAATTCGCGTAGGCTCGCGAACAAGAATTTAATATTTAATTAATTTTTGGTTTTCTGCCGGAACATATGCGTGGAGCCGGGTGCGCACAGACCAGTTTTGGTCATTTGCTTTCTGGTCCTGAGAGTGCAAACATCCGGTCCCTGGCTTTGCTTGGTATCACCACAAATATTCAGAAGTCAATTGAAGTGTCTTACCGTTGTTTTGTCTTTGCTTCTCCTTTGTTGACGGCGAGAATGGCGAGGATGAAGAAGAGATAAAGGAAAATAGCACGCAAGAAGAAAAGGAAGAACGAATGTGTGCCGACGAGACGTTCTGTCTGGTTCAGTGGATTGGAATTTCTTTTAACTCCTGGCGGTGTCGTATTTTATCTTTGCTGACATCTGAATGATTTCACTTTCTTTCCTTATATATATATCAAAGATTTTTTTTCACAAAGGCTTGTTAACTTCTCTCGGTTTTGTAAATCGCTCTCTTTCATTGGTTACAAAATAACACCGGATTGCGAAATTTGGTTTCGTTTTTTTCCTTCAGTACGGAATCAATCCTTTTCTCTATTGGTCAAAATTAGATTTCACACTGGATTGCAAAATTTGTAAACACTGAAGAGAAAAGAGTTACTTTTAATTCTGTATTCACCACAGTTCCTCCTGTCAGATTTCACGTCTTTATCTTAAAAACTTTAGTGGGCCTCCCGGGACCTATACTGAAGTGGGGTGCTTGAGCCAATTCGTATCTCGCCCCCTTTAGAGGGCCCACTACACTTTCTTGCCTTGAAACCGACTCTGCGTCCTTGTTATTATTTACCACCCTACAACCCTTTTCCACAGACGAAACGCTGCAAGCTTCTCGTTGATCTATCGCTATTTCCATGGAAAGTGTTCAGACAAACTATATTTCTTAGTTCCATCAATTTTAATCTTCACGGCTGAGACCCGCCATGCTACACACATTGTAAAGAACCACCATCATTCCCTTCGTATTCCATCCGTGAGATGTAAGTTCCACTCCAGCAGCTTCTTCCTATGAACCGCTACTTTGTGTGACAGACTCCCAAGACCATACTTCCAGATCACTACAATCTTGTCCTGTTCAAGTCTAAAGTTCAACGATTGTCTTACCTACACATCCCCGCAAACTGTACCTCTGACTCTGTAACCCTTTACGACGAGTGGCTCTTGGGCCTTGTATCTGATAAACATTACCGTAAAGGAAAAAAAATTAGTTTGATATTCCTGATGTACTTACATACCTCGTGTTTTATGGGAGAAAGAGAGAGCGTGTGTTTTTCTCCCAGAGTCCAGTTGGAGCCTTTCAAAAATTATTTTCAGGGGAATTAATCCAACACTACACAGTATCCGTCAAGAAGAGTTAATAATTTTAACATTAAAACCAAAGAACTGATGAATTTAAATAAAATTTAAATGGTTGTTGAATTTGGTTTGGAAGGTTAATTTGACGCAGAGTAGAAAAGTTTACATTTTTTAAATTGTTGAATTAATAATCATTTAAAAAAATGAACTAGAGGAACGAACAGGACTAAATACCTTTTTAACAATTCAATTATTGAAGAAGCAAACACTATTATGTGTGTTAAAAAGACAAATAACGATTTTTTAGACATACTATTTAATCATACATGCATGCATACATACATACATACGTACATACGTACTTACAGTCAAACAGACGCAAGCACCTCCTTCTCAGTAATAAACATGTCGAGGTTTTCCTTTCCAACAGCTGAAGGCGTGTTATCATGACATTTTCTGATTGGCTAATATTGAATTCTGAACTCTGACTTTTAAGCGAAGAGAGGTTGGGGTTAGAAAAGAAGAATGAGTTTCAATGAAAAATTTTTGACGTTAGATGGCGTTCCATTTGGCGGAAGTGAAGCGTATCCGGACCCACCTGCAAACCAAACCGGGTTGTTGTGTATTTGCGTAATTATGTGTCAACGCAACTTCTCCTTATTCTGAAAAAATAAAGAATTAAGATTTTCAGACAAGCTTTGCTTAATTTTCAAGCCAGATTTTCATGGATACGATTAAAAAAAATAAACATGCCTTAAATAGTGAAATGTTTTTTTAAAGAAAGCTGATGGATTGGAATAGTAACTATTACAGAGCTTCTTCAACGATGGTGTCTATACAGGGATTGCCTCCTCTCCCTCAATGTTTTAGCAGGTTGGTGATGTTTAAATTCGGTTTCTTTCCTTTAAAAAAATCTATCTTTTCTATTTCGTTTACGAGATAGTTACTTGTTAAATCCATTGTTTTTTTTCTTATATATAATAATGCTGTGTTTGCATTTTTGGGGGGATTCTATCTTTCGTTATTAATTTTTTTAGTTGTTTGACAAATTTTTAAATTTAATTTTTTTATAATAACTATGATTTTATTTTTTAAAAAATTCTATTTTCTTAGTCACAAAAAAAGAAAATTGCTCTAAAAATACACAAAAAAAAGGCAATAGTTGAATTTTATTAAAATTTATTTAGTTTTTGAATTCACACTTAGAAATATTTTCATAATTAAATTAAATTATCTTTTAGTGTGAATTTAAAAATATTTTTTCTTTTTTTATCGTAACATAGACGAATATAAGAAAAAAAAGGGAAGAAAAAATACTTGTTTTTTTTATTTATTGTTTTACATTACAATGTTCTTTTAAAAATGGAAAGCAAGTACTGGAAATTTAAGCTTCTTTTCCTGACAATAACGGCATTAGGGATTTTTAAAGATTTCTCTCTCTCTCTCTACTAATGAAACTTAACAAGTGCGAGAATTCAGAAATTAATCCAGGAAAAATTGTTTTGTTTTTTCGTATTGTCTACTGAACAGTTTATGATAAAGTGGTCACGTGACTAAATGCTTAGCTTTCTTTCCCCATGTGTCCCCTTTTCCCTGCTCACCCCCCTTCATTGTCTTACCGGCTAAATGACTAACTAAATAGACGGTTTTCATTTTTCAATTAAAATCCGTGTAGGTAGAATTAATTTTTTGAAGTAGATTTTGTCTTTATTGAATTAGCATATTTTTTAAAATTTTAAGGATTATTTTTTAATCATTTTAAATTTAATTATTAATTTAAAAATAATTGTTTTATTCTTTTGAAACGATTACTGTCGAAAATGTCGCGTTTAATTCAATTTTAATTAAATAATGATTACATACGTTTATTTTTCTTTAAAAATAGATAAATTTTGATGAATTGCATGCCATGATATGCCGGGTTCATAAAGAAACTGGAAAAGGGTTAATTTAATTATTATTTTTTTATTTATTTTTATCGCGTTAGTGATTTCGGATATTTTAACTCGGAGCTTGAAAAGATATCGTCGGATTTTATTTTAAGTTCTTGTTTTTTTTTTTTTTTTTTTTTTTTTAATTGCATTTGTAATATTAGGAATTAATACCCTCTCTTAAATGCAGTTAACTCTGGCTCAAACGCAAGAGATGAATTATTTTTTTTTGTTTCTGACATTATTCGCTGATCGTCAGTTACCAAGAATCTGTGCTTGTAAAATCAGTTACATGCATTGAAGTGTGTCATTAAAACTTGATGTTATTTGCTTTGTTAAAAATAAATTTAAAATGTAATATTTTTTTTATACATCTGTCAATTAGCATTTAGCTATTAAAAAAAAAACACGCTAAACTTAAATATGTACTACATGACTGGTGTTGAGAAAAATACAGTCGTCCTTCCTTATCCGCGGGTAATATCTTCCAAGACTTAAACGGAACGGATGCCCGAAACCGCTGTGTAGTCACTTTGTATTCAATTTTCTTTTTCCTATACACACGCTACGCACCTATGATAACGTTTTTAGACACAATGAGAGATTAATAATAGAGCAAATAACAAATGTAATTATAATAAAATAAATTGTTGATAATTTAATTTTAATTAATTCTAACGAAATCGTAGCAAGCAAATGCGATATTTTTTCAATCAATGATTGTAAAAAATGGGTCCACGGATATGAGGGAACCATTGCTGAGTGTATAACGAGCGAAACATCGGTGGAAAGTGAAATCCTTGCTTATTCTTCTTAAGTCTTTTTAGAAAGTCTTCTTTTTTTATGTATCCTGCCCAATAAAGACTTTGGCGATCATGGCTCTCCACAACTTCCTGTCCCTTATGAATATTTTTTTTATAATTTATTTATCTTATTTCACCATCCATTTACTCAAGCTCTCTCACTGATTATGCGTTATTTTCCTCTCTCTTGCTTTCAATCTCTCCTGTGAGTATTAGATTCTCTAAGCCCCCTTTCCACATTATGTTCCTTGCAAACCTCAACTCACCTGTTTCTTCCTGATGTTAAGCATATTTTCTTTTTTGTTTCTATTTTCATTAAAACGTGGTTGCTCACATGTTCGGTCCATGAGCATCCTTCTGTAGAACTACATTTTTATTTGAGATTTTACAAGACAAATTAAAAATTAAATATCACACATTTTTTTTTTTTTTTTTTTTTTTTTTTGTAATTAAAGAACGATTTTTTATTTTTTCAAACCAGGAAAAAATCTTTTTTCTCAGTGCAGTCGAATTGTACCAGTTTGACACAATTTAAAAATCTTTATACAAAAAACGTATCTTTTTTTTTTTTTTCATATAAAACAACTTGGTTAAATTTTAAAAAAATAATTTCAATTCAATTTTTAACAATATTATTGACTTATCTCACCCTTCGCTTTTTCTACCTTTTTAGGAGGTAGGTGAACGAACCTTCTTTACAATTCTATTACTTTTTGTGAATGTCCAGGACTTCACGTGCCGGGTCTCATCAGCAGGATGTAGGTGATAATGGTCCTTCACAACTTCTTAATAAATATTTTCTTTATTTCTCTTCTTAAACCCTATTCCACCATCCATTGACTCAAGTTCATGTGTTGTTTTCCTGCCTGTCTCTTGCCTTCGATTTTTGTCTTGTTCTTTCATGAGATTATTAATGACATTCACCCTGAAAGGAAGCTTTTTTGTTCTGAAGTAAACAGTAAAGCACCATATAGTTTGTTGGTCTCTTTTTTCTTTGCTTTTTTTTGTGTAGAAGTGGTCATAAAATATTGCATTTGACTTGTCTTTTAAAAATCTTCAAAAAAAAAAAAAAAGTGAAAGACAGAACCTTGTTTACATTTTTTATATTTT
This sequence comes from Ascarosepion bandense, assembly GCA_037127315.1. Lineage (NCBI taxonomy): Eukaryota > Metazoa > Mollusca > Cephalopoda > Sepiida > Sepiidae > Ascarosepion > Ascarosepion bandense. The sequence continues at coordinate 1,658,608 of JBBBDQ010002291.1, read as the reverse complement.
CCCTTGCTTTTTATGTCATGTTTTAAATGAATATTTATCATCACACAATACAAAAATGATACATGTTTTGTTTATTAATGAGCTATTATCACCTCTTTGTGTTCTGAGACCTAGAAATCCGACCACCACCCTCTTCGAAAATTCTGAATGTTTAACTGACACCTACTGTTTCTAGCTAGAAATATCTTGTCAAGTTACAAGTTCAAACATTTAAAATGTCACACTAAAAATGGGGAAAGAGACAGAATAACTTTTTTTAAAAATATTACTGTATTTACTTGGGGGTGTGATAATTTCATGCACCCCTCCCTTTTGTACACTTGTAGAAGAAGTCAAGTTATAAAATTTGTTTAACTTTTACGTGTGTTTATGTGTGTACACTTGTTAAAAGAAAAGTTAAACATAAAATTTCGGCAGTAATTATGGGAAAATTAAATCGTGACTTGAAATAAAAATGTAATGGAAATAGTTTTTAATGAATTGAACCTTAATTTTCTAAATAATTAATGAAACTGACTATAACCAACACACACGTCACACAGTGTTGTACATTATACACACGGGTTTACTTTTGAAAAAAAAAATCGTTTCTCGTCCTCAAATTTTTAAATAAATGGAGTATATTTTCATAGTCTCGTATTTCATTTACCCTACAAAAATATCACACACTAAATTTCTGTTTGGTGGAGTGAAGCATTATTGATTGTTATATTGTTCTATTGACAATAGGTGTAACAGCTTTAGTTTAAAAAATAGCATATGTGAGTGCTTGCTTTAAAATTGTTCCATGTAAAATGACAAGTAAAATTATTCTAAGAATGATTATTTTTACCTTACCACTGAACGTTACTCAGTTTCATGCATATATCAATCATCAGACATGAATTTGTGCCTGACAATATGTGTGAAGCTTCAAGTAGCATTTAGTGGTGAGGAACAAGTTACAAGTAAGTATATAATTATTCTGTGTGTGTGTCTAACGTTTAAACAAATTATTTTTATATTTGCATGAGAGTGTGTAGTGCATGTGTGCTCAAAGTATTAGTGTTGCAGATGCAGCCTATCACTGGTCATGAGAATTTATAGACATTATTTTTTACATAGAGGGGGTTTTATAAGGACCTGTGGTGTTGGTAATATTTAAGAAGTTAAATGTTTTAAAATATTTATGGTAGATAAATAAATCATGGGTGTTTGTTAGGACCACTGAGTGATATGTATCCACAAAATTGTTTTTAATTGCTTTTTCATCCTGTTTATAATTAATTTGCATTTGGTTAGGATAGAATAAGTTAATGGTGTGTGTTTTTGTTTGTATTAGGGAAGGGTCTACCATCATTTTTAGTAAATTTTGTTAAGGGTGATTTTATTTGTTTTTCAATAACATAAAGAAAATTATTGTTGATTAGAGTTAATGTTGCTGAGTTCTTTAATGTCTGAAGACATTACTTTGGCTCAATAAATAATGTTCTTTTTTTTTCTTTTTAATATAACAGCTATTTTGTATCTAGGTACATTCACTTTCATAGGAAACAAATTTCTGTTAGTGGTTTTTTTGTAAAGGGAGGTGGAAAAATTATGTCTATTGGCATCAACATGTCAAGAATAGGTATCATGTTTTTATTTATTTATTTATTTATATATATATATATATATATATATATCTATATATATATATATCATCATCCACAGACAGATCTGTTTCACTGTATCACCGTTCATCAGTACGGTTAGACTCCAATTGCTTTTTAACCCAGGATTGAAACCCAACCAAATTGGCGTCAGTTGGCGATGGGAGGCAAACTTTTTAGCATGTATATTATCATTATACATGCCCAATAGCTGAGAGTGTTCTAATTCATTGCTGAATGAACAGTGCGTAGATGCTAGAGTAGCTACTGTTTTTTCAAAGTCTACCATTCTTCCAGAGTGCTATATCAGGGTGTGAGAGTGTATTGATATCTGCATGAATTAAGTAACATTGAGTGGTAAGGTAGAAATATATGATCATTCTTAGTATAAATTTTACTTGTCATTTTACATGGAACAATTTTATTATTAAAGCAAACACTCACATAATTGTGTATTTGGGAAGCAATCTCTCGTTTATACAAAAGTTATTATATGACCTAGAAGCCAACAAGGAAAATAACACCACAACATTAAAAAAAAAAGAAAAAAAAAACTTGTTTTAACCACAGAATCTTGTCAGTTGCTTCTAATGAGACACACATAATAAATTACAAAATTTCATATATATATGTTATTTAATTAGTTTTTGGTCATAATAAAATTAGACCAGTACATAGTTATATTAAAAAGTGTTCAATGCAATTATATTGCAATACTTTTGAATAGTAATTTGTAAATGAGTTATTATGTAACCTAGGTTTCTACCATGTGGTGTCTTCAGGCGATTTGCAAATAGCCTGAAGACACCACATGGTAGATACCTAGGTCGCATAACTCATTTACAAATTTATGCAGCAGAGAGTGTGGCAAACCCAGGTATCCATATCAGGAGGGCATCCAATCAAAAAGTGAAATAAAAATTTAGTTTTTGTAATTGTCTCTATTAACTTCATTGTAAAAGTGCTCTACAGACCTACAAATTTATTTCTCGCTTTTCTCAGTACTAGATTCTCAGTATTAGATTCTCAGTACTAGATTCTCAGTACTAGATTCTGTAGCCACCCTCCCTACCACACACACATTACTTGAGTTTTAAAGGCATTGATCCAGGCATTACTAAACCTCTGCATGTAACTGGTCTTATGTATGGGAGGCTGTGATAAACACAACAAACACTGGTTATTTAACATCAAAGATGTTAATGATATAGGGATGTTCAGCTTAAAATTTTTCTCACAATGTTGGATAATGAATATCTCTCATCAGATGTTATAGACTGGCACTACAGATTCCAAAAGAATAACAAAAACTATATTTGAAGACTTTCAATGAAAACAACAATAAAAATGGTTAGCACATGCAAGTAAATTGTTAAGCTGGGCAAATAATGGCTTGTTAATTTTAATGTCTCTAAAACATGACTGTAAACTGCATCCAGCAGCAAGGCCTTTGATTGGGAGGTTGTAAGGAGCATGGAACCACCTCTTAATTGCTGTTGTTCTCAGGTCCACCCTGACCCAGAGTGGTAGCACCTGTTAGGGTCCCAGCTATGGGCAAATAGTTAAACCCTAAACTGGGGTCAAAATACTATGAAAGTATAAAAATACACTTTTATTAAAATATATATATATATATATATATACATAAAAATAGTCTTTTATAGAAAAATATACATTTTTGAATGAAAAATATTACCAACAATACATTTTTGAATGAAAAATATTACCAACAATACATTTTTGAATGAAAAAATTACCGACAATACATTTTTGAATGAAAAAAAATTACCAACAATACATTTTTGAAGAAAAAAAATTATTACCACAACACATTTTTGAAGGAAAAAAATTATTCTCAGCAAAACATTTTTGAATACAAAACAGGAAGACATTTTCAGTTTTCTAAAATAAAAAAGAATAAAAACAAAAAAATTTCATCAAAATCTTACTAAATCAACCTTCTCACTATAACTGAACTTTAAAAAAATACCTTAAACCCCCACCTTTTTGGCATTAAATAACCCACTGAGGTGTTGATATGCCATAAAACAAAACTCAAACAAAACTGCTCTCTTTTCATCATCTGAGAAAACTTTTTGCATGGCTGATGCTAACCTCCAGGAGAGTGACTCATTATACCTTCTTGGGCTAATATTTTCCATTGATATGAAGTGGGAAGATTATATTGAATCAATTGCTAGGTCTACTACTAGGAAAGTTGGTTCATTGTGTCGTACTAGACAACTTTTTTTTTTTTTTTGCCAGAATCTATCTTACATGTTATTGCCACATCTGTTCTGGTGCTCTTATTTAGAAATGAAAATCAACAGAATCTGCAGTGTTATTGGCCTTGACCTGACATCTCAGCTTCAGCCACTTTCCCATTGCTGTAACATAGCTTCCTTGTATCTTTTCTATAAATACTTTCATGTTAATTGATCTGATGAATTTCCCTCTATGGTACCTAGACTTTATGAATTACTAGTCCAGTACTAGATATTTTTTTTTTTTTTCAATTTACAGTTGAAGTGACCATGAGTTCTAATTTAGTTTTCTCTATACTTCTGAGATGAGGTAGTATTTACATTATTCAAACTGTTCTCATCTTTGTTATTTTTACAATGTTTCAGTTATTGTATGCTTCGGCCATCTTCAGGTGTTAGGGAATTTGAACTGAACCCTTTATTGCAATCACTGGGGTATATTATTCTCATTCATTGTGCAAAGCCACTTCTGGCAATCATGAGTTAACCTTTAACCTAACTCTCTGTTATTTGTATTGAACTCACAACTTAAGCCACTGGAACTAACTGATGTCTATATAATTATTTTATTAAATAAACTTTTAATTGCTTTTATAAATAATATATATTTTGTCTGAAGAAAATAAATTTTTGCGATGATTTTTTTTATAAGAATTTTATTTCAAAATTATATAAATTTATAACTTCAAAAACCTTAAAATTCTTCAAACTTTGTTTTGTATTAGGTTAAGTTATTAAGTGAAGACTAAGCAAAAATTGAAAAGCTTAATACAAATCATCATGCTCTAAGATTTTAAAAATTAGAAATTTTTTCCATGAGTATAAAATGTACCCATTTTGAAAGTTATCGTATATGATATTATCAGAAAATAAGTTCAATGACTATAGTAAATTTAAAGTCAACATTTCTAAAATTAGATTATAGAGAATATTTCAACATTTTTAAGATTACTGTGGACTTAAAAATTACATAGTGTTTACCTGTTTTAAAATTGTTTTAACAGATAATGTCTCCATAGAACAGCACTAAACATGTAAATATCTTACCATAAGTTATGTAAATCACTGCTACTAGTTCTTTTTAAAATAGATTTTTCTGCATTTTTTTTTTTTTTTTTTTTTTTAAACTTAAAAATTTGTTTCAAATCAGATTAATTATATTTTAATCAGCTAACAGTCCTCAAAATTTCAGGAAAGTACATTTTATTCTTGGAAGATTTTTTAATAAAGAAAATTAGATTGTGATGAAGGACAGCTAAAAAGGGCTCTAATCAGCTTTTAAAAAAAAATTAATGAATGAATTTCAATCAATAAAATTTGTTTGAAAAATACACTACAGTGTATTTTGCTTAATGGAAGTAGTAAATATCCTTTAGATTTTTCATATATAAAAATTCATTTTATCATTAAAAAAGTAGAGGTATCTTTTTAAAATATCAAATATGGAATTAAATCTGATAGGATGAGATAAGGAGCAAATAGAAAATGTATATCAATCTTACATGTTTCAATTTTATCAAAGCTTCAGCAGAGAGTGAGAGAAAACAGACAAAAGGATATACAATGACTGATCAAAGCCAAATTAATTTTTTGGGAAAAATTAAGTTTTATTAACATACAAAATATTCTTACTCTATTAAAAACAATTTAATGATTAAAATAAGAAATAATTATTTAATAAAAGTTGTTTTTTTTTTTTTTTTTTTTTTTGCCATATATCTTCTGCATGTTTTTATAGACAAGAATCCAGTTTCCAGTTTTCTCTGTGTTTGTGAGAACTATAAACAAATCACAAGGCCAAACTCTTCAACACGTTGGAATTTGGCTCTAGAAATAAATATTTATGCATGACCAGTTGTATGCTCACAAGTAAGAAATCCTAAGAATTTATTCTTTTCTGTTAAAAAGGAGAAAAAGAAATTTTCTTCAAAAAAGTTATTTACCACAAAGTCCTATAAAATTATTAAACTGCAAAGTAGGGTTTTGTCAAAGTATTTTCCACACATCAGTTTATTCAAATTTCATTGATTGGTTTGTGAAATTGAATGAAACGTAGTTTGCAAATCCCAACAAAAAAATGTTAGCAATAACTTTATCAAGGAAGGATTTCAACAAGTGTCAGTCTAGTCTTGAAAATTTCAGCTCCTGAGTATGGCTCACATACAGCTATTTAAATTTTGAGAGGGAAAGCCTTCCAAACATAAAATATATTCATGGTTTTTTTTCTGATGAAATTACTTTGCATAAACTTTAATAAAAATAAGTAAATAAAAAATGTCTGATCTGCAAAAACCATTGGTGGCATTTATAATGATCATTGTTTCAATTCAACATCCAAATCAGCTTTAATGTATTCCTACATTTGATATACACTCCTGATCAAAATTTTAAGACCACTTAAAAATCTTTAAAAAGAAATATTTTTTACAGATAGATTTTAAACTCCTCTCACTTAAGGTTACCAATACTACAATCTAAAAGGTTATGGAAACAAAAAGCTATATTCCAAACATTTTATTTAGAAATTTACATTTTTATAAAATGAGCGATTTACACATGATCAAAATTATAAGACCAGAGACAAAAATTCTACGAAAAGTGTATGAAAACATTCAACAACCAAATTTAATAATGAGTTCTACCTCCACTGCTTTTGATGGCTTAAAAAATTTCTGTCGGGCCTGCTAGAAATAAGTGTTTCCATTAAGGTGCGGGTGATGTTGCTCCAGCTTCTGAAGATGGCTTCACGAAGTTCATTTTTTGTTGAATATTGTTTGCAATTTCGATAAACATCTCTTGTCATCCATCCTCAAACATTTTCAATTGGGTTCAAGTCTGGTGAGCATGCAGGATGTCCCAAGAGATGGACCCCATTTTCTTGTAGAAAGGTCAAGGTCCGTCTTGCAGCTTGGATTGCAGCATTATTCTGTTGGAATAACCATCTATCCCCACACAAACGATGGCCCTCCATCATCAGTGATGCTTTTTGTAGCATGCTAACATAACCAGCCTCTGTTTGACAACCCTGCACCACCTGGAGCTCCATCGTCCCTCTGTAAGAAAAGGCACCCCATACCATTAGGGACCCTCCACCACTATGACGTGTGGAGAAAATTTCAGGAGGCATGTTTTTGTTATGCCAATATCGTTGGAAGCCATCAGGACCATCTAAATTTAATTTTTTCTCATCAGAAAACAGGATTTTCTCCCACTTCTCAACATCCCATGTTTGGTATTCACAACCAAACTTTAAGTAGTCCACCTTGTGACGTGGAAGTATCCGAGGAATTTGTTTACGCTTTTTATTTACCATGCCTTATTGTCGTAAGTGTTGTCTGATGGTTACGGGACTGCAATCAGCATCTGTGACTGCCTCAATTTGACTAGAAGAAATTCCTCTCTCTTTCATAACAACCCGTCTTATTCTGTTACTCAATGCAGGAGAAATTTTTGGGGGCCTATCAGAGGATTTTGCTTTTCTATAATTCTCACTGTTCTTTAGAAAGTTGCAAATCACAGTTTTACTGCGATTTACCTTAGCTGCGATTGCCCGCTGTGACAAACCTTGCTTATGGAATTAGAATTTGAGAGCGCTCAACTTTGGTAAGTTTGCTTGCTTTAGGCATGGTAACACCTTTACGCAGTGATTGCTAATCTCTAACTGAACTAAAAACATTGGAATTACCATAGATCTAACAATTTATACCCCTGGTCTTATAATTTTGATCATGTGTAAATCGCCTCATTCTATAAAAATGTAAATTTCTAAATAAAATATTTGGAATGTAGCTTTTTGTTTCCATAACCTTTTAAATTGTAGTATTGGTATCCTTAAGTGAGAGGAGTTTAAAATCTATCCATAAAAAAAAAAATTCTTTTTAAAGATTTTTAAGTGGTCTTAAATTTTTGATCAAGAGTGTATTTGTACTAAGTCCTCACAAAATGTTGATATGAATTTTGATTGAAGACTTTAGAATCTGTTAACATATGTAACTGCAGTTTATAACATTATAAATGTCTGAAAACAATCTCATGGATGAATTCAATCTTTGTGCGTAAAATTGGGTAGAGAAAACTGTTTTGAAACTTCTGATTGTTGTACTAACAATGGGTTTGTAGCTGAGAGTTTGAGCCAATTGACCTGGTTCAACTACTGATCATGCCAAGTTATGGGCTATCTCCTAAAGACTGTAACTAAAGTCTGCTTACTATAGTTGCATTATAAACTACAGATTGACACTGGATGGAAGAGACTGATTAATACCTTTCCCAAGGGTATTTATGTTCATAAGTGAATGCAAGGAATTTAACTGGAATTTGAACTCAACTCCCCAATTTTTGATTGTTAGTGTAACTGCTAGGAATTTAATGAAATATTGAACATGAATGCTCAATAGATTTTAAATCTGTGATTGTGCAGTATTCCTGGAAATAATTTAATATCACGCTTGTGCAATAGGGCAGATTGATTTTCCACTTTTATAGCTTTTAACAATTTTTGAATATTGAGTTTTAAAGATCACTTGAAAAATCTACACAAATACCCAATTTCTACAGTTTAGTGCTTACAGGCTTCAAAATTTTACAATTTCAAGAATAAATTCAAATAAAATTGATGCATTTTGTTATTAAATACATTGAATGGAAAATATATTCAAAGCAGAATTCTAATTATGAATTCCCACATAATATGCAATTTTTTTTACTGCATTCGATAAGTAAAAACTAAAAAAAAGTTTACAAAATCTCTTCACTGTATCATTCAAACACGCTAGTGGTTGAATATATTCTTTAAAAAAACTATAAAAATTGCAAAAGATTACAAAAAAGGCTACTGAATGAATAAGATTTGTTAGATCATAATTAATAAAAACAACAAACAAATAAAAGTGAATATAACATCGTAATACTGTTGGGCACTAATTATAAGACAAAATGTTTTAAATTTTTTTTTTTTTTTTTTTTTTTTTTTTTTTAATCATCTCACCCCAAGCAAGGCATTCCACTGCCACTATTGCGCATGGGGCTACATAGGGGAAGGTAAAGAGAAGGAGTGGATAGACATAGGGAATGTCAGGAGAAAGGTGACAGATGAGTAAGGATAGCGAGGATGAGGGTCGGGCAGATGGGAAGAGTGCTTGATAGAATGGGAGCAGGTTAGTGTGTTAGGAGGTGTGTATTGACCTTACATTTAAAATCCTGGAGATTGTAGCCGTCGGGGAAGCAATCGTTTGGAAGAGAATTCCACAGTCGGGAAGTGTGAGGAAAGAAACTGTTGGAGTAGAAGTTACGGCTGCATTTTATCGGTTTCACTGTAAAAGGGTGGGATCTAGTATCTTGTGCAAATTCGTATTTAGGGGGCACCAGTGATCTAAGTTCATCGGAGCAGAAGCCGTGAAAGTATTTATAGAAGAGACACAGGGAAGCCACGTTGCGCAGGTGGGAGAGAGACTGCAGGCGGTCTGCCAAGTCGGTATCTATCACATTACAGACCCTCCTCTGAACCTTATCGAGAAGCCCGAGGAGAACAGCAGGGGCACCCGACCAGATATGGCAGCAGTATTCAATGCACGGGCGGATGGTAGATTTGTAAATGTGCAGGATAGATTTAGACGGAAAAAACTTCCGGGCCCTACACAGAGAACCGACTTTCATAGCAGCGGATTTAGCAATGGATTCGATATAGTCATTCCATTTGAGGTCCACTGAAAGTGTGAGACCAAGGAGGCGTAGTGTTTTACTCTCTGGGAGGCAAGCCTGGTCCATGCTAATGGGAGGTAGGTGAGATTGTCGATGATGGTTAATTGAGAGTAGCTTCATTTTAGAAGCATTAAAATTTACTAGCCATTTCTTACCCCAGTCCAATATGGATTGGAGGTCTTTTTCAATCTCGGCTGCGAGTTTAGCTTTGACGCCTACACCAGATTTTTGTTGGAGGCGAGAGTAAACTGTGGTGTCATCGGCGTACAAACCTATTTGGGTTCTTATGGAATCAGGGAGATCATTAATATATATCAGGAAGAGTGTAGGACCTAAGATGGAGCCTTGGGGGACACCTGCGTTTGTATGGTAGTTCTGAGAGGCATGTCCGTTTAATACCACTTTCATTGTGCGGTTAGAGAGGAATGACTGGATTAGTTCAAACAAATGTCCAGTTATACCATAGCTCCGCAGTTTACATAGAAGGCCAGCATGCCAAACTCTGTCGAACGCCTTAGATATATCCAATGCAACGGTTCGAGCTTCGCCATTCCTGTCGAGTGCCTGGTATATGTACTCGGTGATGGTCGTTAGCATATCAGCAGTAGACCTGGTGAAGCGGAAACCATATTGCTTGTCCGAGAGGAGCCTATGTGCTGTGAGATGCTGAACCACCTCGGCGTTGATAATGGCTTCGAACACTTTGCCAAAGATCGGAAGAAGGCTGCTAGGGCGGTAATTTGCAGGGTCAGAGAGTTCTCCAGTGTTTTTAAATATAGGAACTATAGAGGAAGATTTCCAACAGGCAGGAAAGCAGGAAGCAGATAGGCAAAGGTTGTAGAGCTTAGAAAGGATAGAGGAGAGTTCAGGGGCACATTTCTTTAAGACTATGGTTGGGATTCCGTCACCACCGCTCGCTTTATGAGGGTCAAGTTTTAAGATTATCTTAGACACAAGCGAAGGTGTAATGTGGACATCATTCAGTTGTGCCTCGGTTCTAGGTGAGAAGTCGGGTGTAAAAACTCCAGATGAGTCCAGACTCGAATTGTTCGAGAATGTGCTGGTGCCATGCAATTTGACAAGCTTTAGTAAATTATACATTTTATAAGAATGTGCTGTAAGGTATTCACTGATCACCGGAATGAAACTGCAAGACAATGATTTTGAACAAATAAAGAAGGCTACCTAATGAATAAGATTTGTTACATCATAATTAATACAAACAAAAAATAGTCAAGTGTATCTTCTATGTGCCATGGCCCTTTAGGACATAGGTGATCATAGCCCTCCACATCTCCCTATCCCTTCTAGTTCAACACCATTTCTTTTGTTACCATCCTAAACCCTACTATTCTATCCATTCACTTAAGCCCATCAAATATGTCAGACATTGCTTTCCCCTGTCTCTCTTTCTCTCCCTCTGTCCTTTGAGTATCATATTCACCAAGCTCTCCTTCTTCATTGTATCCCAGAAACTTCAGCTGTCTTTTCCTGATGTTAAGTACCAGTTTCCTTTTTGTTTTTATCCTTTCCAAAACCTCGTAGTTGCTTACGTTCTGTCCGTGGTATCCTTAGCATCCTTCTGTAGAACCACAATTCGGTTGCTTCAGGTGAAATTTATACAACACCATAATACAGCTTGGCACAAATTATCAGACAAAATGTTTTAAATTTGCATTGTTTATTGAGGACCACACTAAAACTACTGCACTGAATAACATATTACATCATAATATAGCTAAATTGTTCATTACAATTTCCCTTTGAAATGAAGGCTTAATTTGATGGCACAATGATTTAGTGATAATGTGCCATTCACCTTATTCATATGCAATTTGTAAAGCTTCAGTGAATTATAAATTTTATGCGACTCTGCTGTAAAGCATTCACTGAAATGAAATTCTAATGCTACAATTTTGAATCGAATAACACAAGATAATATCATCTTTGATGGTGGATGTCTTTATGTTAACATCCCTGTAACCTCTCTGAAGATGGCTCATCTGAGCCAAAAGCATAGACCAAGCATGATTTAAAAAAAAAAAAAAATGACCAAATGTTGGATAATTTTTGTTTTCATTTTCACCTGAAATTAAAGCCAAAATACAATGTTTAGAATGCCTCCTGATTAAACATAATAATGGGTAGCACATCACAGGATAGGCCAACATCTTTTAAATGATCCAGATTGAACGTGCAAGTACATGGATTTGTGGCTTTCCATTTTGGGTAAAGCACAGGAAGCAAAGTATGTGCGTTGTGGTGCAGTGGATATCGGCTCTGAACAAGAAATCGGGGAGTCGAGTTCGAATTCCATTTGAATTCATTTCATTCACTTACGCGTAAATACCCTTGGGAAAGGTATTAATCCATCTCTTCGTTCCAGTTATGGGTTAAATAACAGGACAGACTGGGTTCTATAGCCTTGGCTGGCAACCAGTCTACCACAGGAAGCAATGGCAACCTATTGCAGGATAATCTTGTGCCCAGTCAGTCATGTCTCTTTCCAGACATGATTGCCCAATCGTGTTTTACGTATGGCACTTAACTGACTGACAGTAAGCAAAACATCTGCACACTTTAGAGGCAGTATATGTGTTGCGGTACAGTGGATATCAGCACAGAACAAGAAATTGGTGTCAAGCTTGAATTTCAGTTGAATTTGTTGCATTCACTTTTGTGCAAATACCCTTGGGAAAAGTATTAATCCGTCTCTTCTCCTTCCAGCTATGGGTTAAATAGCAGGACTGATTGGGTTTTATAGCTTTGATTGGCAACCAGTCTACTACAGAAAGTAATGACAAGCTACTGAAGGAAACTTTTCTGCCCAGTTAGTCATGTTTCTTTTGAGACATGATTGCCCAAACATGTTTCACATGTGGCACTTAACTGATTGATATATTAAATTACACCGATCTTGTGCTAACAGAAATTTATTTGTTCTTTCTTTACTGGGAAGCTTGTGATTTAAATTTTTTTTTATATACTTCCTCGAACTATTTATTCTGGTTTTTGCCATTGTTTTTTTGTTTTTTTTTTTCCTCCACTTTTTCAATATTCAATTGTATTTTAATCATAGTTCCTTGTTTCCTCTCTGTTTATTATTCTCTCAGCAATTCTCATTAACATTTTATGAGCCATCAATAATTCTGAAGTGGTGTTACCTTTTAGGAAAAAATATGCAGTTTTGTCTGTTTAAAACTATTAAAAAGCTCTGTGGTGTTATATTTCTCCTCAATATAGACATTATTAAAGTTTCCAAAATAGTTTAATATTTTTTTAATTTCATGCTTGTTAATAAACACAATGACAAATATGGTTTGGTCAAGTTGTTATTTTCTTTTTTGTTTTTGTTAGAGTTGGTTAAAAAACCTTTTGAAATATTTCATGCCATCAAGGTTATAGAAGAGGATAAGAAGCTTTGACCCATTACCCCCTCCCCTAGTAACCTACCACATAACTCATTTACTCATTCTTGATTTTTTTATTTTTTTATTTTTTATTCTTAACTGACTGATGCCATAATAATGGCACTTCTCATATTTCAAAGATAAAGCAAGTGGAATTTAATTTATTTTATTCTCCTTCACATGCACTTAAGCATACTTAAGAACACACTTAATACATTTATCAAATAAATATAAGACACACCTTATTGAAGTATGCAAAATAACACACTGGGCTTCACTGCACACACACACACACACACACACTAAAGAACAAATAGGAATCTAACATGTTTCACTTTGTCTGTGTGTGTGTGTGCGCATTCGTTACCTATAGACTTTGAAACGGCTGAACCAATTTTCTTGAAAATTTACACAGGCATACTATATGCATCTGCGAGTGTTCTTAGCTAGGTACTCCTGATAAATATCAAATCGATAATCAAAAAAAATTGGGTTATAGAAGGAGTGGTCTGATTTTAATCAAATTTGATACACTCATAGACAAAGACATAAGAAACGATATTCAGAAGTTTCAAGGTTGCAGTTCTTACAATAGTGCAGAAAATTTTATACCTATACCAGGAAATCAAAATTTGACTTACATCCATTCATTTTTCTTTCAGTTTATGGTTTCGCTTTAACTGGAAACAACTATTGCTTTTTAGTCTTTCATGCCAACGTCCAAAGAGTCTGAGCTCCAGGACCACGGATTAGTTTTAAAGCTTTCATTACACCCGCGCAACGCCGGGCTATACTGCTAGTCCATTATAAGAATATTCCTTAATGTAAAAAAAAAAAAAGATACTGGTAATATCTGTGATTCTGTTTCATTTTATGATGCATTGTAGTCTGCAGTAAACTGTTGCTCAAAGATGATTTCATTGTGAACAAATACTCAAAATTTCTTTATAATGCATTCTTTGGTAAAGATTAACTTGGGACAAGACATAAAAAAAAAAATGGTGTATCAAAATGGTTTACTTTTCTCTTGATTGATTTTGTTTAATGGCATATCATCTCTTTATGGGTCATTTAATACCAAAATTTAATTTTCTTGTGAGCTTTTGAAGTAATAAAAATATGATATAGGTTATTCTGCTTTCACTATTAAATACATGGTCGTTGTTACTCATGCTTTGTGTGTGTGTGTGTGTGTGTGTGTGTGTATATATATATATGTTTGTGTAGACATAAGTGCTAAACATGGAGGCATAGTGGCATAATTGTTAGTGGCTCAGGTTGAGGAATCTTAGAGCCGAGTTCAAATTCTAGTCAAATTCAGTTACATTCACTTATGTGCTAATACCCTTGGGAAAGGTACGAACCCATCTCTTCTCCCCCCAGATATGAGTAAATAGCAGGACAGTCTGGGTTTTCCAGCAGTAGGTGGAAACTCACCAAGGAGAAGAAATAGATTGGGCTATCTTGCCCAAGACACACCACTTTTACTGCAGCTGCACTACATGTGGTGTGCCTGCATGATTTGTGATTTTGAATTACTAGAGGCGGTGATGTGTGTGTTTTATGTTGTAGTTTTGTTGAAGTTATATTTTGAAATAAAATTTGATTTCTTTAAGAAATTTTAGGATATTATATGGATTAATGCCATGAAAGAGTTCTTTCATGTTGTTTCGTTGGTTGATTTTTTAGTAGCATCTCAACTTCTATGTGAAGTTGATATGAATTTTGAATACAATTGTATGCCTGCAACTAAAGATAAGATGTATTATTGATAAATAGATATTATTAGTAATTTTGCTTTAAATTACTTTGGTCATTTTATTATAAAAATGTATTGTTGGTATATTTACTATAAAAATGTAACTTTATATTTTTATAGTGTTTTGTTTTTGTTGGTGGGGTCACTATTTGCTCATAGCTGGGACCCTAACAACAATTGTGAACAACTGCAATAAACGGATGGTTCCTCTCTCCACAAAACCTCCAATCTCCTAATCAGAAACATTGCTGCCAGTTGTAGTTTGTTATACCCAGGATTTTTTTCTCTTGATACTGCTATTACTGGGGTTAAAGCCACCTCACACTGAAACATGGTTTCTGTACAATCACCAAAGTTAAGCAATGTTGAGCCTTGTCAGTACATAGATGAGTGACTGATTGGGAATGCTGTAAGCTTGAATGTGCAGGTGGAATCAAGGGTAGTGACTTGGAATTGTTAATTAGAGAGCTAAGTTCTAATTTTAGTTGGGTTTGTTATATTCACTGGCACACAAATACTCTTGGAAAAGGTATGAATCCACCTTTTTCTCTCAGCTATGGGTTAATTAGTAAGTCTTTTAGCATTAAAACCATTATTATCTTACCCAATAAAAATAAAATGAGATTTGTTATATTCACTTATGCACAAATACTCTTGAAGAAAAAAATATGAATCTACCTTTTTCTCCCAGCTATGGGTTAATTAGTAAGATTTTAGCATTAAAGCCCTTAACTTACCCAACAAAACTAAAATTTTGTATAAAATATTTAGATTTCAGCACTGAATAACCCATAAAGTTTGATATGCTGTTAAAGAAAAACAACCAACTGCAATTACTGTATATGTTCTCAGTAATTTGATTATTTTAAGAAATTTTAATAAAATTATGACATATGAAACTGAATTTATCTATTTTCTTTTCCTATAATCATTTCACTTCAAGCAAGGCAGGACCACCACTTGTGTACATGTATGTAACCCCAGATTCTGGGCAATCCTAGTAGGTCTATCATAGTCAAATATTACAGTACTAGGCATCATCATAGACATATTTTATAACAAATGGTCTTTTTTTTTTTTTTTTTTTTTTTTTTTTTACAAAAAATATTTACTGTAATAAAATTTCTGATATGTAGATTTAGATACTGTACCTTTGTTTTTGTCCATGTCTGCCTGTGGTAGCTCCTTTACTCTTGGCTGCCACTTAAAATACATGAATTTTAACCTCATCAAAAAATTACTTATGTATAATGATGCAACCTCCTGCTTGATGTATATAATTATAAGAATAGATTCTTAAAAACAATAATTACCAAGGCAGCATGTGGTAATAAGTGTCAAGAGAAGAATATCCTTTTGACATACCTTTTTGTTTATTCATTTATTTTTTTTTCTTGATCCTAAGTTAAGCTAAGTTTGACAGCCTAACCTTGAGAGATCCAGCAGCAATATCTCTGATCAGGAGATTGGAGTGTGAAACCATGTCTTAATTGCTGCTGTTACCTGGTCCACCCTGATCTGGAGTAGTAGCACTTGTTAGTCTTATCAAGTCAAGTCCCAAACACTATGAAAGCATAAAAATACCAGCAATATATTTTTATATATAAAAGAAATTACCAATGATATATTTTTAAGGCAGAATTCCCAGCATTAAATTTTATAGTGAAATGACCAACAATACATTATATCTGTAGTTAAAGCCATAAAACTATGTTCAAAATATTTATATTTCAGCATTAAATAACCTATAGAGGTTGATATGCTAAACAAAATCAACCAAACCAAGCAAACCTAACCTTGAGAATTTAAGAGAACAGAAAACATCAAATTTGCAGCCTACAAGGCATGGGTTGTCCGTGTGATGCTTTATGGCAATGAGACTTGGAGCCTCTACTCCATACAGAAGATGCCTTAGCACCTTTCATCTTCACTGTCTGAGATGTATTTGAGCACCAATTGGTTCAAACAGCTTACTAATTCCACAGTTCTTACCCGTGCTGAGTTAGCCAGCACATACATTCTTCTCCAACAGCACCAGCTCTGCTTACTTGGACATTTATACCGTTTGCCAAATGGGAGGATTCCACAGGTCCTTCTGTATTAGGAACTGCCCACTGGCAAGATGGCATGAGGATGATTTCATCTTTACTTCAGGGACATGATGGACATTGAAAGGTGAGATGTGAACAACTGCTCACACTGGGGGTGCAATTTACACTGAGGGTTGGAGTTAGGAGAGGATAAATGAAGGTTTGCCACCAAGGAGAGGTGTACTCAATGGAAAGAAAACAACACAGTGATATCCAGGGAGTGTCTTCATATGCATTCAATGTAATTGAGACTCACTCCAGTGTCGGCCTGTACAGCTATGACAGATGCTGTACTACTAAGGTATAACTCTTTGGGTGCAGATCCAAGGTTTCTTGAGAACATAAGTTAAACTTTGCCTATTATTCTTATGACTGCATTGTAGTGTGCAATCAACTCTTACTCAAGGAATTGTTGAATGTGAACAAGAATCTCTAAATGTTTTCTCTATGTAGTCATTTACTTTTGCAATCAGATAACCAGTTTCTAAATCCAAGGCAATTCATTGTAGAGTAAAGGTTAACAAGCTTGTCTCTCAAGGTAATGTAATAGTGAGTTTGAACCTCAGTGAGTGCCTTATATTTAGATTGTCAAAACTAACCCAGTTTTGCAAATGAAATAAGCAGGCCATGTGGGATTTCCATGGTTTAAATTTGGAACAGAATTCCAGTTTTTATTAGCACTTTCACTGATGCATTATTACATTGTGGCCTGGCTCCACTGGCCCATTTTTGGGACAAATGGGAAAATATTTCATCTGTTTGAACATTTAGAAACTGGCAACAATTTCTTATGGATGCTGCTATTCAGGTTTAGTCCAATACAGTACAGATTAAGCTAATTGAAACCCTGAACACACAATGATAAAAAATATCACAAAACAGGTTGTATATGCTACGCTGGTTTGGAAATATAAAAAAAAAAAATTAGAAAGGCAAATTAGGGCAGTACTACCTCCTCAAGGCACTTTATGTAGACCTCTATGTTGAGCCTGAGGTCCTGTGGGAAGATGAAGGCATAACATTGCCATCACTATTAGACTCATCAAATCATTTTTTTTAATCCTCTGCACTGTCCTCAGATTGACACCCAAACACTCCTAAATGTTTGTATTGGAGTTTCTGGCAAAAATGGCAAGCAGTACAGCATGCCATTCATAAATTTATGATAAATTGCGTCATAGTGCTCTTTTTCTCACAAATGGTGCCCAACTGACCCTGCTATACTGTGCAGTCAACAAAATAAAAAAGTACAAAATTTTGTACAGGTACAAAATTAAAAATATGAAATGGTGAAAATTTACCAAATGCACTCTGTGTGTGTGTGTGTGTGTGTATATATATATATATATATATATATATATATATATGTGTGGCCAAGTGGTTAGAATATTTGTTTCCTGACTATGAAACCTGTGTTCGAGATCTCACCATGGCTGACTTCTTGATGTTATCAATCTGGAGGAAGAGATCCCAGCATGAGGCACTTTTTGAAAGTGCCTGAAAAACCATACCACAGGTTGACCCAAGCCTTGTGAGTGAAAATGGATAGACGGCTTTCTTTTGAAGAGTTGTCGATGGTTGTGCTAGCTCAAAGTCACAAGTCATAGTAACTGAGGGCTTGAGCGCCCTGGCTTTGTTTAGACTGTTGCTCACACTAGATAATGCGCTCTCTCCCAGAAACTGTAACTAAGGTCTACTCAGCATAGTTGCAGTATAAACCACAGGTATCAGGGATAGTGTATGATCTAAATATAAATGTTTGGTGCTATGTCTGTTTATTTTATTTTATTTGATATCAACAACAAAGTAAGTAACATAGATTTCATATTTATAAGCACGTTCACAACAGCAGAAGTGTTAAAGGTTTAGTTTGTAATAATGTCTTGAGTTTAGTACAAGATCATATTTATTGAACCTTTGCTGAGAGTAAAGTTTACTATCAACAGCTTGAGAAATAAGTGTACTGACTATTGTGGCAATTTAATGAGGTGGGCAAAGATTCAATAAAGTACTGAATGATAAAAATTGTTGCATTTATACAGAGAAGTGACAACTGAAATATTAGATAATGAAAGTCAAATTGGGTTACCAAAAGTAATTATTGACAAAGAGGTGTTTGTTTTGACTAAAACATGTTAGCCATTATGGAAAATGACCTTCAGTCAGACCAGAGTGACAATCAAATTTGAGATAGTTAAATTTTTGGATTGATACCTTGGAGTGTATGTGTGAATGTCTGTCTGAGAAAGTGAATATGAAGTTTTTGATGACCAAGAGAAGAACTTTCATGCTAGTTAAACCTAGTAAGAATAACTGGTGGGAGATAATGGAGTGTGAAAACTGACCCCACTTTTTTTTGGTGGGGGGACTATGCAATTTTTTTTTTTTTTTTTCTTATAAGCGTTTCACCCCGAGCAAGGCATGTCGCTGCCACTACTGTGCAGGGGGCTACGTAGAGTGGAGGAAATTCTGTAAATATCTATATATTCGAGTGTGCAATGATGGTGAAATAAATTTGCAGGCAGTAATTGCTAGTTATGCTAGATTTCAAGGCCAGATTTTTTTATGCCAGATTTCACTGACCAGATTTCAAGGTTCAAATCCAGTGCTATTAAAATACACCCAGAAGCTACCCAAGCCAAGTTCTGAAGAAACAACTCCCTTTGTAAAAGACTTTGAGAGAGAGCACTTTCTTTGATTGCTTTTCTACTTGAATTTCATTTGATGTGGCAATATTTGAGACAATCCTCTGTTCTATGTTTACATTACTAATAAATCTAATTTAGCTACAATGATTTAAATATATAACTGTAGAAGCATAATAGCTGGTAATGCATTCTAATAATCCATTAGATATAATTGGAGGTATAATTATTATGGCAATGTCACATAACTTCAGCAGGATCTGATTTTAAGGACCAATCCCTATGACAAGAGACCGTCTCAAAAGATGACAACATGCTGGCAAATTGATCAAGCCTTATATTATACTTTCATTTGAGAAACATAGATTGAAAAAGTGGGGAGATTCTTTCTGTATCTGTTTATTTTATATCCATAAATTACATGGAATAATTTTTTATAAAATTACCTATCTACCAATGATAATTGCAATAGTGCCAATAATTACACAAAATATCTTGATTTTACTGTTATAAAATCTCACTACTCTAATGAATAATAATTCTTTTATTTGGATCACAAAACCAGTAAGTTCCAACTGAATTTCTGGGATGAGGAGTTCTCATTATTTACACTATTTATATTTGGACAATTATCCTTTTTTTTTCTTTTTTTTTTTTTAAATCACATTTTGACTATTGTGCTCTCCTGGCTTCTTCAACTGTATATTGATCTGGGTAACCTATGCAGAATTTGGAACTGAATCCTTTATTTCTATAGAATTCTATAGAAACTAGTTCCACTGTTCATGTCTAGGGATATCGTATAGTTATTTTTATTTAGCAGTGCTCAATTATTACTCATTCATTTACACTGAGTGCAAATACACACTGTCCAATCCAAGGATTGAACTCACACTCACTGTCACTAAATTTACAAACCATTGCTTTAATCCTCTAGTCCTGTAATTTGTGATTGTGAGTTCAATCCCTAGCTCAGGCAGTGTATACTTGTACTAAATAAGAAATAGATGATATCCTAGACAGGAGAGATAGGAATGAGAACAGTCTACCTAAGTAGATTAATAAAGGATTCAGTTTGGAATTCCCAGATCAACATACACCTGATGAAGGCTGGACATAATGGCTGAAATTTAGTGACAACAACAACAAAGATGACAATAATCTAAATGTAAATAGTGTAAATAAGGTGTATTATATTTGTAACAATGTCTGAACAATAAACCTCTTAGAATCTTGCTCAACACCCTCATAGCTGTAACTATTTATGCTATTTATACTTGAACTATGGCAGCCTAGTGTAAAATTTACCAAGATTTTATAAAAAAATAATAATTTCATAAATAAATTCATTTGTTTGTCAATAAGTCCTGGAAGTTTCATTAAAATCTAACAATTATTTAATTTTTTCTTTTTTTTTTTTCCAAGAATTTCCAAATTAATGTTAGAAACAAAAGTGCTAAGATTTCCATATTCAGCTCTGATGGAAAAACAAAAAAAAACAAAACCCTGATGAAAAAAACCGATTTTTAACAAATTTTGAACATGCTAGAAAGGATTAAAAAACATTCAAAAATACCTTGGTTTTTCCTTTTAATAATAACAAACATTTTGACAAAACCTTTTTTTTTTTTTTTTTTTTAATTTGGAGCTTTTTATCATGCTATGATTTTTTTTGATTTTTTTTTTACTGCTTTGTCTGGCACAAGGTCACAATAGTGAGATTCTCAATAGCGATTTAAATCAAAAGCACAACTGATTGACTGAGCTAAATTTATTAATTATTATTTTATTTTCCAGCTTGCTCTTTTATTCTAAACCACGTTTTTTTATTCCATACTTAAGAGTAAGCTTTGTTTCTAGTCCAAGAGAACAATAGTGAGTGTCTAGTAAAAATCACTCTTCATAAGTTAGTCTTCAAAAATTAATTTACTATTAATTTAATATTACTCTATAATATATAAAAAAAAATGGCACATTTTTCTGTTCTTTTTTACAATGCAAAACTGATCCTACAAAACAAAAGGGGGATAAATTTATGTAAAAATGGTTCCCTAATTATACTATGCGTTTTTTTGCTTGTTAATTCTACAAGATTATTTTGCAGTCACTTTTTATCATTTAGAAAATTAAAAAATTACATAACATCTACAAGTGTCAAAAAATGAAGGATCATTTTATTACAAGAGAACTATACAAGATTGATTTTTAATTTATGTTTACTCAAGTTTCTTTCTTTCAATCCTTGCAAACACTTTCCTAAGATTTTGTCATCCTTTAGGTTTTAATGTTAATATTACTTTTACTTATTTTATTAAAGTGGTTAGATGAGTTGTGAATTTTCTACAAATCATGTTTCTCTATCACTGAACTTGCATAAATCTATATATCAAACTTACCAAACCTGTTTTTTTGTAAACTATTCTTTTAAAAACCTATATATATATATATATATATATATAAATCTCTAAATGTTATTTTTAATGGGTGACCATATTTGAAATAGACACCATGTTTTTTTATTTATTTTTTATCTTTTAACAAATAAACATCTATGCATTAGAAAAAATTCTCAGGCAGGATACAAATCTGTTCTCTTTGTAGGAGAAACCATCATTTGAACCAGTGTGCTTTTGCCATTTATCCACAGAGAGTGTCACAACAGGGCAATGTTCTATTTACCTTTTTAAAAATGCACACATCTTTGCTTAGTTATTCTTGCAATCCTACATCTGATCAATTTCTTAACCAAAACAAACAATTATAAAGAATAATGAATTTATTTTTAATTACTTCAAACAGCTATTTTTAGTGGATACCAGTGTTTGAAGTAGACATCTCATTTGTTTTTTTGTTTTTTTTGGTTGTTTTTTTTTAAACAGTATTTTCATTATTTTTATGAAGTGATAGGCTCATATCAATAAGTTAAGTGCCATATATGATACACACTTGGGTGATCATGTTTCAAAAGAAACGTTAATGACTGGGCAGAAGATTTTCCTGCAATGGGTTGCCATTACTCTTTCTGGTAGACTAATTGTCAACTAATGCTCAAGAACCCAATCTGCCCTGCTATTTAACCCATAGCTGAAGGGAGAAGTGACGGATTAATACCCTTTTCCAAGGGTATTTGCACATAAATGAATGCTACGAATTTCACTGGAATTGGAACTCAGCTCTCTGACTTCTCATTCCAAGAGGACATCTATTTCAAACAAGGATATTCTCTAAAATTTGAAGTAATAAAAATGTCATATGAAAAAATAAGAACTTTTTATATGGTCTAATTGAATTCTCATTTTATTAACATCTCTTAATAAGTTCAAAATAATTCAGCAGAAGATTTTATTCATGGTAAAGGAATTTTTTCTGATTGTCTTACTCAGTTTTCATCATTCAATAAAGTGAGTTTGAAAAATAGAGCTTTTATTGTAGTTGTCATTGCTTCTTAGCATTTTGATTCAGATCAAAGTGTCATTTCTGTTTAAGCTGATAAGAACAGATACTACACTTTGATCTGAACCAAAATACTGATTTTCTCTCTCTCTCCTATCTTTTATTTTCTCACTGAAAAACAAGTAGTCTTTTCTCCTATTTTTAGGCAATCAAAATAGAAAGTTCATTATTTATGAGGTATTGGAAAAGTGTAATGGTTGTGCAAAGTAAAAAATAGCAGTACAAGCCCAATCCATAACATAATGAAAAAAAAAATGTATTTAACACAAAAATACTGTGTTACCTCAGTTTACATTTCAACTGATTCTCAGTATTCATCTATAAAACCACATTGCTGTTTTAAGTATCTCCATCTGTCAGGAGATTCTGGTATTTACTGCCATATAAGAATTCAATAGATATACCACAGTATATTTTCTAACGCCAAAGAGAGGGAGGAGAGTGACAAAAAATAAAATCTCATTTGGGTTAGTATGTAACCAAGATAATTTTTTTTTTTTTTTAAGATGTCTACCCTTACACATCACTTCAGTACATTCATTCAACAAGGAGCCTCTGCAACAATATCTCAATGGTTCCTTCCAGCTTAGACTTCTCTTAAGATACTCCACTTTACATATGGGTTTCTCCTATAAAGCTCTTTAAACTTCCACACAGTCTGCCAGCCTTGTATCACTCCTGTGGTTTCTAATTTGAACAAAGAGGTATGGTTACAAAATTGCTTTTTAAATGTCCCCTCAGTACAGCAAATGTACATTTTCTTTTAAATTTAAGAAAGTGTACATCAGCTGTACTGAGTTGTCATTTACTTTCAACTAATACCACTAGCATTTTTCAGATGTTTGTTTTTTGACATCAGTTGATTTTTTTCCTTATTGTATTCCATGGAGTTGCATAAGAGTTTTAAATTAAAAAAACAAAAATAGATTTAATATGTTGAGTCTAAGGTTTAATGTAATTTTGTTGATAATTGGTTGCTTGATTTTTATACTCAATGCCTTCATCAATTGCAGTTTATGTGGTCTAGCATATTAGAATTAGTCCGATTTCATGTTGTGGTTTTCCTTTGTGTTGATTGATGAAAGTATCCTGTTAAATGATGTGGCAATGTTGTAGTAGTGGAACCTATATATATATATATATATATATATATATATATATATATATAGTCATCCGTAGACAGATCTGTTTTGCTGTATCACAGCTTATCAGTATGGTTAGACTCCGATTGCTTTTTAACCCAGGATTGAAACCCAATCGAATTGGAGTCAGTTGGCAATTCTACCCCTGGGCTACGGGTGTTCGGTAGAAGAAGGCAGACTTTTTAGCGCATATATTATCATTATACGTGCCCAATAGCCAGAATGCTCTAATTCATTTTACTGAATGAGCGATGCATACATGCCAGAATAGCTACTGTATTTCAAAGTCTACCATTCTTCCAGGGTGCTCAATCAGGGTGTGAGAGCGTAAATATATATATATATATATATATATATATTTTGGTTTAATATATGGATTGAAATCTGATAAGATGAATAGAACAGGTAGGAAAAAAGTGTCTTTAATCAAACATGTTTTACTTTCACAAGCTTCTTCAGATTTTGTAAAGATAAATGATTTAAAAAAAAAAAATAACTATTACTGAATTTTAGGTACTCTGGATTTATAGTTTTATGAAGTTGCTTGTTGAAGAAATCTTAGAAAATTGAACAAATTTCAATTTTTCTATGATTTCCACTCTTAATGTCAATGTTATCTATGGGTGTCTGCATTTTAAAATATGAGGGTAGGTGGGTTGTTGAATTATAGCAATCTTTTCCATCTATGGTTAATCGAAATTTAGTTTTTATTTCATAATATCACCTATTATAAATTAATATAGTATTTGAAAAGATTTAAAACTTTATAAATTATTCTTATTAAAATTTTAAAAAATGAAAATTTTTATTCCAGTGCATAATGAATTTTATAAGTTAGTGAGGGGTTATTGATTAAAAAAAAATGTTTCTAAAATAATTAATTTCTGAATAAGTCCTGAAGTTTCATTAAAATCAAACAATTATCTGTATTTTGCAAGAATTTCCAAATCAAAGTCTTTTTTTCTCTATAAAAAGACACTCAAATTTCCCATTCTAAGTTATGGTTTCCCATTAATACTAAAAACTACATTTTCAACCAAAATTTTGAAGGTTCTAAAATGATTTAAAAATATAATTTAGCAGCTCAAAAATCCTTTGGTCTTTTAATAATAAAGATTTTAATAAAATCTTTTAAGTTTTGGGCATTTTTTTCATCAAGTATCCTAAGTTTTTTAGCGAATCTTTGGAAATACCTAATGTAATATCATCTGCTAGCTTGCTTTTTATGTATAGTAATATTTTTTGCTATAGTTTTAAGTTCTTTTATAAAGTTTTGTAATGTACTGATAACCTTTTTTAAATGTTACCTGATTAAATCCACTGATAATGTTTTTCCTGAATATACTCTGCCAAAATTGAGGATACAATCCAATATTTCTGTACATCTTTTCAGCTATCAAATACAGCAGCAGTCAGCAGTTAATCCACTTTCCTCTGAAACAGTGTGTTTTTAGAGTTTAGCTTTGTCTGACACAAGGCTGGATGAAAGAGAGGGATAGTGTTATATGTAAATATCATTCAATTTAGAGCAGCTGTTATACTTTAAAATTCACTTATCAAGCAGAATTTAAAATATCTTGGCTTTTACCACCCAGGCTTGAACTTGAAGCCTGATGGGCAATAACCACTGCTTGTCTTCCAAGCAAATTTAATGTGTACTTGTAGTGTAGCAGTTACTCACATAGAAAGTGGTATCACCTACCTGAGTTTTACTTCCTGTCCAGCCTCTTGCATTCTGAGAAAAGCATAAATCTACTTCTTTCCTGTCCTCGGCTATTTGTAATATAGTAGAGAAGACTGAAAATGTCATTGGTTAGTGTGGTGTTATAAATCTGCTTAGCTTAGTCTGATACAGATAGACACAAGAATCATCAATAGTCAAGAAGTGTAAACAACAAAAGAACATTGCATCAAATTACAATCCAATTCAACACTCGTGCCACTCAACCCACCAGTCAACATACTGTATGTACAATGTACACTGCATTCTATGAGATTTCTTACATATGCCCCCAAGCATTGCTATTATTTTTGGTTGAAGTAATCCTGTGACTTGATCCAAAGATTTGTGAGTTCAATACCTGGCCACGGCAGAGGTGAACAAAAACTTGGAGAGTTAAGTTACTAAAGATAAATAACTGAAACTATGATATCCAGAAATAGCATGGTATGTGGTACTAGAACAATCTACACCAGTGGATGGAGTAAAGGGCTATGTTTGAAGTTTGAATGGCAACTATGTAAAAATAGCACTTGAACCTATATACAATAATTTAATTGCAATAGTAATAAACCTGAATTATTTGTACCTTATTTTTTTTGTGTGTGCATCTGTGTATACATGTATAATTATATTATTAAACAATTATTGGTCAAATTAGACAAACAGCTGTATTAAAGTGCTCAAAACACATTTAAAGAAAAAATAAAAGTAAGGTTTAACATGCAGAGCTTTTAAATATTAAGATTAAAAATTATGAAGATCATCCAATTATGCTACCATTGTTTCAAACTTTCAGTATCATCAGGCATTATAGATTAACTGATTTCCTAGGATGTGCATTGTGGTACAATGGATATTGACTCGGAATGACAAATCAGAGACCTGAGTTCAAATTGCATTTGAATTCCTTGCATTCACTTACACACAAATACTCTTGGGAAAATTATTAATCCGTTTCTTCTCTCTAGTTATGGGTTTTAAATAATAGGACAGATTGGGTTCTATAGCCTTGGCTGGCAACCAGTCTACTGCAGAAAGCAATGGCAACTTACTGTGGGATAATCTTCTGCCCAGTTAGTCATGTCTCTTTCAAGACATGATCGCCCAAAGTGTGTATCACATATGGCACTTTACTGACTGACTAATTTCCTAATGCTTTACTTACAACAGGAATTTTAAAATGCATAACATGAAGTTTAAAAGAAGAGTTAGTCAAGACTAGTGAAATATTATTGTATACAAACCTGGATGAAAGTGTGTATAATACTATTTTGTGAGTCTTTACTAACTTTTTCACTTATTTTTAAACTTCCTATTGTGTGCTAGGAAATCAGTTAATTTATAACACCTGATGATACTGAAAGGTTGAAACCGTGGTAGCATAATTGGTTGATCTTCCTAACTAATACACACAGTGAGACACAGTAAATCATGAATGTATTTTAAAAATGACAATTAGTTGCAAAACAATATACCGAGCCACTGTAATATCAGCAGATAACAGAGAACTGAAGGATCTTGGAAACAGAAATTATGCATATAAAACATCCTTTACCAACAGTAAATAAATGAATAGCACAAATCTTTCCATACATATATGGGAAATTAAAATGAGATAGACAAAAAAAGAATAAGAAAAACCTCAGCCTACAAGAAGTCTCAAAACTGTAAACTCTGTCTGAACGAGAAAAATAGCTATCATCACCTTCCTGGACTAATACATATTACTAAATAAACAATCAAAACTTATCTGAAAATGCAGATATGAAAGAAAATTTTTCTGCATTACTTAAAAATTGCAGACTAAAAAGGAATACAATAACTAAGTAAAAGACATTTAAATGCACTATACATTTACATTAAATATTATATTTTGTTTCATATTTAATATTATACAAATAATAAATACAACTTGGATAACAACATACTTTTGACAAAGCCAGTACTTTAAATAAGTAAAATAAATTAACAAATTAAATAATAACCAAACTCAGAATGCATAAAAAACATAAATTTAATAATAACCAATAACAACTACTGAATAAATACAAAATACAAGTAGTCAATATTAAATAATGAATTAACAAACAACACAATGGCTACAAATAACCACACTCAGGCCCACTATTATTTCCATTCAGTAACATTTTAGAATGATTTGAAATATAACTGTAACTGTCTACCTAATAGCTGTTAGGATAATACAATAAACAGGAAATACCTGACATTGCTACCTATAATGCTTATAATGTCATTGACGAGCATGAGTATATAGTTGCGCCACCATACAATGCAAACAACCTGAAGATTGTAGTTCAAGTATAAAACAGGTTATTGCCACTCAGTGTTGACCTCAGTGTCCACTCAGTGAATCAAAGAAATTCAAGAGAGCAAAAGAAAACCATAATAATGATAACAACAACAATATTTATTGTACGTTATTAGGCTTTTAGACCAAATACAAGTATGATGAGAAAAGATGTTAAAGATTGGAATTTTCAGACACCTATGTCATTTCTCAGTAAGAAATAAAAATGAAGTTGGACTTTTGTAGGGAGTGTGGGGGATTTTTCTTCTTTTTTTTTTTACTCCTGTTATATTGCTGATGAAGTCTAGTATTTTTGGGCTAATTATTTGAAATATTTAGGGTTGAGCAGCATTTATAAATGTTTTTTGTGTAATCTATTCCCTAAATATATCTAAATTCATATCTAAACCTAGAATGTGTGTATTTATTTAAAAAATGTATTATATTAAAGTATGGAAGATCCAGTAGTGCAATAATCAAGAATTCAGGTTTAAATCTAAATTTTCTTTAACTTTATATAACCAATAGTTTTATATATTTTTTTTATTCTATACACTTTTATTAAACTTAATATGAATAATTTGTATTTTTTTATACTGATTGAATAAGAGATAATAGTCTATTCAGTAAAATATCCATTTATTAACAAGTCCTGAAAATCTTTTTTGAATTGGATAATTTCCTGATTTCGGACAAAAATTTTAAAATTGATTTTGTTTGCTTTCATTGTGGGGAAATGTATCCATTTTGGTGGTACTTACACACACACACACACACACACACACATTTTAAAATTTTCTATACTTATAGAGGACATAGAATTTAACACTGTATGGTAACTGGCAGTTTCACATGTTAAGTGGTTATTAGAAGATATGTGTATGTGATATATACCATTGCATGATAGTGAATTTTTAGCTTCCTTACCTCATTATGCCATGTCTCTTGAGGACATTGGCAATCCACAGTTTTCTGTCCTTTGTAAAGTTTATCTTTTTACTATCTTTCATAATACTTGTTCTGCCAACCATATACACAAGCTTGTTAGGTAGGTAATACACTGCTTCCCACTTGCCTTCAAAGTGTCCCTGTGAGTATCAAATTTTTCAAGCCTTTCTTCATTATGTGTCTTAGACATTTCAACTCTTTCTGATTCTAAGTATGCGCATCCTTTTTGTTTCAATTTTCTCTAAAACTTCCTCATTACTCACATGCTTAGTCCATAGTATTCTTAGCATCTTTCAGTAGAATTTTTTGCCACCACAGGTCTCTTTCTCATTTGTGTGGTTCACTGCCATATAGGAGGACTGATATTACATAGCAGTTCAATACTATTTTCATTGTCTTAACTTAACTAATTAAATGCTATATGTGATACATGTTTGGGCACGCATGTCCTGAAAGAGACCTTACTGACTGGGCAGTAGATTTTCCCGCAGTAGGTTGCCATTACTGTCTGCAGGAGACTGGTTGCCAAGTAACACAATCTGTCCTGCTATATAACCCATAGCTGAAGGGAGAAGACAGATTAATACCTTTTCCAAGGGTATTTACTTGTAAGTGAATACAAAAAATTCAACTGGAATTTGAACTCGGC
The DNA here is from genome assembly GCA_037127315.1 of Ascarosepion bandense. Taxonomy (NCBI): domain Eukaryota; kingdom Metazoa; phylum Mollusca; class Cephalopoda; order Sepiida; family Sepiidae; genus Ascarosepion; species Ascarosepion bandense. Next base: position 1,628,886 of record JBBBDQ010002291.1, on the reverse strand, counting down.
TTTCCAATTTCTCGTTCTGTGCTGATATCTACTGCACCACAGCACACTTCTTTAATTTTACTCTAATTTGTAATTTTTATGATGGGCTGTCACTTTTGCTGACAACTATATATTCTGCTTTTTTACAGTTGATTCTTAGTCCTTTCTTCTTGCTTTTCTTGACTATCTTCTGTCAGAGTTCATGTAGTTTACTTTCTGTGTCTGCTATCAACAGGGTAATCTGTATATCTAATGTTAAGTTTCTGGCTGCCAATAATGAAATTAGGTGGAACTTCTAATTCTCTTGGGATTTATTCACTGTAAAGATTGAATGTTTGGTGAAAAAAATGCTCCTTTCTATTTATATTTATTTACTGATTTCATTTTCTGCCCTCATATAGATGATTTGCTCCTAGTATAAATTTTGTATTATTCTAATATCCTTCCCAAATAAATCAAGCTTACCTCGAAGTTCTAACAGTTCATTGTGACATGCCTTGTCAAACGACTTTCTGCTACCCATAGCTTAAATGACTTCCTCTCTCTCTCTTTTTTTTTGATACCTTCTACTCCTAATCCACCACATTTTCAAATTGAAGGTTGATTTGATTTCAAGCCATTGAGAATAAAAGTCTAGTTCTTGGTCTGACATCAAAAACTGACAAAAGATTTTGTAAAATTTCAGGGTCCAAGCTGGCTATTGTATCCTAGCCACAGGTGTCTTACTTCTCAGGTTGTCTTTACATTTTATTTAATTTTTTTTTTTTTTTTTTAATCATGTCACCCTGAGCAAGGCGGTAATGCCACTGATGTGCAGGGGGCTATGTAAGAGTGAAAAGATAGGAAAAGAGAAAGCCGGAAACCACATCCTAAACAGGAAACAAGGGATGAGCCTCTTCACCCGTTCAATAGACGTGGGTGGAGTGTGAACCGGGCGATAGTTTAGTCTATCTACTCCAATTAAAAAAAAAAAATGGAAAAGAGTAAAAGATTGGAAAAGAGAAAGCTGGACACAGCATCCTAAACAGAAAACAAGGGATGAGCCTCTACACCTGTTCAATAGACGTGGGTGGAGTGTGAACCAGGCGATAGTTTAGTCTATCTACTCCAACTGTTTCTCCATTAGGTTAGCCTGCAACTGTGCTAGATTTGACCTGATGGTAATGTCATAGTTAAGGTAACAAGGCTTTTCATCTTTTGCCAGAAATCAAGAAATTTGGTTTGGAAGAAAATTTTATTTTCAGCTTTTAGTGAAAATTTCCTATCTATTTTCTTTGTTATTAAAAACTTTTTTTTAAAACCATCTTTTAATAAGTTGTTATCACAACTTTTGAATCTGGATTCAAGATTGTCATCCCAGTGGATGAGAGAATAGGTACTTCCAAAGATTTACTAAAATAGATCATAAATAGATCATAAATAAGTACAAAGAAATTTGATCATCTTTTTGCAGTAAAAATACATTGATTTGGAAATTCTTGCTAAAATCAGATAATTGTCAGATTTTAATGAAAATTTCAGGACTCGCTCACAAATGTATGAGCTTATTTTAGAAAATCTTTATAAAAATATTTTTTTCTTTACATTTATTACCCTACCCTTGTTATATTTTATGAAATTTAAAGAAACTCTTTGTATTGCTTAATGTTTATATTACTTATAAAGAAAAGAATTTAAATCTCCAAATTTTTGTCAAGTAGGACACCCCATTACAGAAAATCTTTTGAAACATAAAATATGCAAAAAAGACTAAAAAATTGTTTTTAACTAGTTTTATAAACAAAATATATTATGAACATTATTGTCGTAAAAAAAAAAAACAACAAAATTCAATAAATAATTAATTTTTTACAAGAATTGGAAATATTAAATTGAATGCTTCAAGAAAGTTTTTTTTTCATAAATGAATTTTAAACTTAGGTTTTTTTTGTTTTTTTTTTTAACTGACGATAAAATTTTAGTTTAGGTTGATTAGATATTTTTTGTTTTTCAATTGTAACAAAGCCACTAAGTTACAAGGGGGTTATTGAGTGTGAAAGAATATAAGGACAAAGAAAAAAATATTATTTACAAGAGATCAATAAAAGAACAGAAATTAAGAAGATGATAAAATAATGATTGACATTGCATTTAAATTTTTGAAGATCAAAGATGACTGGAATGTAATAAGTTAGAAGAGATTCTGTACAAGTTGGAACCTGTTAGCCATTTCAACTTTAAAATGGTGATACCTAGCTGCCAATCTAGTACTGTACTTAAATTTATCAGTGATTACTATAAAAGTCTTTATAGAAAAGATACAGGTAAGCTACATTACAACATTGGGAATGTGACTGAAACTGAGATGCCAGGGCAGGACCAATGTTCTTGCAATTCTTCTTTAGATATACTAAAAACAGGTAACAGGTTTTTAATAAATGGAACATACACACACAATAAAACTTAAGTGTATCTTTTAAAACTGATAAGTGATGCCCAAATGAAGGACTTAGATATTTGCAAATGTAGAAAACATTAGGATTTCACTGTAAGAAAAATTTTTCATATTAAAAAAGAATATTCTTGTTTTGTTTATTAATTTCTGGTTAAAAATTTGAACCATGAACAGTATTTATGTTCGACTTATTATAAACTAAAATCAAAAACAAGTTTGAACTTAAAAATGATAAATAAAAAACTTAGTTACAACATAAAGCATCAAAATCATTTTTGATTGTGAATAGTTGGAATGCACTGATGTTCTTTATTTAAAAGTAACATATAAAGTACAATTATTAATTTGTATGGTTCATTACTCTGCACATGAAAATTTTATTTCAAAACATTTCTTTGTAAAATTATACAAAGTGATTTTTGTTTTATTTACTTTTTTTATTAATTTTAATAAATAGAATTATGTTGTTGAAAGATTGGTCAGTATTGTCAATTTTAGTAAAGTTTAAAAAAATCATTCATATCAATTTAAATTCAGTTTGAAATGTATCAAAGTATTTTTTTCAGTTTGAAATGTATCAAAGTATTTTTTCTTAGTGGAAATATTAAGCAAAATGTTTGGTTAAAAAAAGAATAAAACACTTTAGAAGGAACTGGAAACCCAATTCTAAACAGGAAACGGGATAAACCCCTATTCTAGTTCAAAGGATCAGGGCAGAGTGTGAACTGGGCAATAGTTAAATGTTTAAAGTTGGGATTTACATATTTACTAGCAGTATAGCCTGGCGTTGCTTGGGTGTAATGAAAGCTTTAAAACTAATCCATGGTCCTGGAGCTCAGACTCTTTGGACATTGGCATGAAAGACTAAAAAGCAATAGTTGTTTCCAGCGAAACTGTAGACTGAAAGAAAAATGAATGGATGTAAGTCAAATTTTGATTTCCTGGTATTGATATCAAATAAGTTTTTTTTTCATTGTAAACTGAATTTTGAAGGCTTAATAAGTCCTCTGAGTAAATGGTATCATGGCTGAGACTAAGAACTACAATTATATCTACTTAGAGCAAAAACTAAAATAAAAGGGCTGAAAAAAAATACATACAGGCAGATAAACACACATAAACATCTTGCCTTTTATATATATATTATCGATTTTCTGCACTATTGTAAGAACTGCAACCTGTAATCTTCTGAATATCGTTTCTTATGTCTTTGTCTATGAGTGTATCAAATTTGATTAAAATCGGACCACTCCTTTTATAAACTGATTTTTTTCGATTATCGATTTTTGATATTTATCGAGGGTACCTCAACACAAAACCTAGCTAAGAACACTTGCAGACGCTTATAGTACTACTGTGTAAATTTTCAAGAAAATCGGTTCAGCTGTTTCAGAGTCTATAGGTAACAGATGTACTCACAGACACACACACACACACACACACACAAAGTTTCCTTTAATCATAAATTTAGATTAGTTTAGATTTAGATTTATTTTTTATTAAAATTGAATGCATTTTTGTATTCATTTTTAAAACTTTAATAATTTAGCTTTATTTTTTAAAAACTTTAATGGAATGTTAACAGCTTTTCAAAAAACTAATTTTGGGATAATTGAAAGCTTTGGACTCTGGAGTCCTTGTTTTAATTGCCTAACCGGTAAAATGAATTTTGCAATTATTTAACTTTACAAGCATGAAAAAGGACACTTTTTATGTGTGTGTCAGTTTCCTTTTACAGATATGAGAATTGAGAACCAAACATATTCAAAGGAACTGTTCTACGTTTTTGGCCACATGTCCACTGATTTAAATTTACCTATGACCCTCATTCCTCCCCGGGACTGAGTTGTTATAGATTTTTACTGAAAATTAGTGAAAATATTTTTAATTGTGGATCTTTTGAAATTTCTGGGCTGTATATATTGTTCAGGTAATAGATTTTTCTTTTAATCAGACATTATTTTGTACAAAAATGACGACAGAATGTTTGAGAGGATTATTAGCTGTTTTCTCACAAGTTATTACCTCTGAGCGTAACAGGAGGCAATATATATACATACAGATAAACACATGATAGCTTTCATAATGGGTAGTAAAGTTTAATAACTGGTAGTAAAGAGAATAAACTAAGCCAACACTGCCTCACTATTGTCTCTTCCTCTCCATGAGCATGACAGGAGGGAAATATATGCAAATAAATACACAACAGTCATTATTACAATATAGGGGATTGCTATAAATGTTGCAACAGAGGGGATTGCTATAAATGTTGCAACAGAGGGGATTGCTATAAATGTTGCAACAGAGGGGATTGCTATAAATGTTGCAACAGAGGGGATTGCTATAAATGTTGCAACAGAGGGGATTGCTATAAATGTTGCAACAGAGGGGATTGCTATAAATGTTGCAACAGAGGGGATTGCTATAAATGTTGCAACAGAGGGGATTGCTATAAATGTTGCAACAGAGGGGATTGCTATAAATGTTGCAACAGAGGGGATTGCTATAAATGTTGCAACAGAGGGGATTGCTATAAATGTTGCAACAGAGGGGATTGCTATAAATGTTGCAACAGAGGGGATTGCTATAAATGTTGCAACAGAGGGGATTGCTATAAATGTTGCAACAGAGGGGATTGCTATAAATGTTGCAACAGAGGGGATTGCTATAAATGTTGCAACAGAGGGGATTGCTATAAATGTTGCAACAGAGGGGATTGCTATAAATGTTGCAACAGAGGGGATTGCTATAAATGTTGCAACAGAGGGGATTGCTATAAATGTTGCAACAGAGGGGATTGCTATAAATGTTGCAACAGAGGGGATTGCTATAAATGTTGCAACAGAGGGGATTGCTATAAATGTTGCAACAGAGGGGATTGCTATAAATGTTGCAACAGAGGGGATTGCTATAAATGTTGCAACAGAGGGGATTGCTATAAATGTTGCAACAGAGGGGATTGCTATAAATGTTGCAACAGAGGGGATTGCTATAAATGTTGCAACAGAGGGGATTGCTATAAATGTTGCAACAGAGGGGATTGCTATAAATGTTGCAACAGAGGGGATTGCTATAAATGTTGCAACAGAGGGGATTGCTATAAATGTTGCAACAGAGGGGATTGCTATAAATGTTGCAACAGAGGGGATTGCTATAAATGTTGCAACAGAGGGGATTGCTATAAATGTTGCAACAGAGGGGATTGCTATAAATGTTGCATTTAGTGTGTACAGGTGTCAGAATAGTCACCCTGTTTACTTTATAACAGTGAAATTAGTCTCTACTGAAATTTTTTTTCATTCCTATTGAAGGTTTTTTTTTTTTTTTTTTTTTTTTTTTTTTAGGAATGTTTATCCCTAAACCAGTAATTAATTTTACTGGTTCAATTTCTGGGAATTGGAGTTTATATTTTTACACTCACACTAATGCCCTCATCTTTGTTAATAATACAGTGTTTTGGCTATTGTGCTCTCTGGCTTTCTTTAATTATATGCAATATAGGTAACCTTTAGGAAATTTCAACTAATCCCTTTAATTTATGAGGCTATATTCTTCTCATTCCACTGTCCATGTCTAAGGGTTTCTACTCACAATTACTATTCTACCAAATTCATTAACCAATGCTTAAACCTACTAGTGGATCATCTTATGCGGCAATCCTGAACTTAGAATTTAAAGCCTTAGCAATGAAGATGAGGACATTAGTTTGAAAGTACTGTTTTTATTTATTTCTTTATTTTTATTAAGACATGGGTGTCGATTCAAGCCTCCTAAATTAAATATTTATAGTAATAAGAAACATGGATGGTTATAAAGTTGTAAGTTAGTTCCCATCCTACCCAGATTTGGGCGAAGGTGACAGGAGTTATTTCGGTTAAGTAGCACTATAAATTTTAAAGATCATATCTTGCTGAAATCTCAGATTATCAAAGACTTTGACATTTCCTTTGTTTCACTAGAAGTGAGTTCCATTTTCATCAAATATATGGAAGGGAGAAAAAAAAGAATAACAAATGGCTGAGAATCTTGCCATGAATCAATGGTTAGCAAGCTTGTTATACAAACCAGTATTACTGTAGTGAATCTGATTCTTACTGAGTGGCCATAAAGTAATTTTGTAGCCTTAAATCTTAGGTTTTATTACTAAAGGTTTCCCAGACACTTACTATCCTGGGTCTATTGATGATGTTAAAGGCTTAATATACCTACCAATTTTTTTTTTTTCCAATTTGCTTTATTTTCTAATATTGTTTCTTCTATGTGCCCTGTCCCTTCAGGACGTAGGCGATCATGGCTTTCCACATCTCCCTATCCCTGGTGGCTCTTAGCACACTTTCTCCTGTTACACCACACAACCCTCGTTCTGTCATCCACCTGATCAGGCCCTTCAAATATGTTATCAGCTGCTTTCCCAGTCTCTTTTACCCCTCTATCTGGCCTGTTAGTATCAGGTTTGCCAAGCCCTCCTTCCTCATTGCATGACCCAGGAACTTAAGCTGCTTCTTCCTGATACTCAGTATTAATTTCCTTTTCGTTTCCATCCTTTCCAAATCCTTATCCTTGCTCACATGCTCAATCCATGATATCCACAGCATCTGTCTGTACCACATTTTAATTGCTTCAAGTTTTTCTTTCATCTTTGATGATATGGTCCAGCATTCACTGCCATATTGAAGAACTGACATCACATAGCAATCCAGTACTACTTTCTTTGTTCCTAGTGAAATTTTCCTGTCTCTTAATCCTGATTTATATTTATTTTATGGGGAGTAATTTTTTATCCCTACATTTTCTCCCCTTTGATACATATTTTTGTATATAGTTAGCTATACTTTTAAAATCTCAATTTTAAAAGCTTTAATACAATTTTGTACCCCACCCCCAGATCATTTGGTTATTAGAATATAGATATTTGTTTGTAGGTGCCGAAATTAGGAAATTTTACAATTGAAGTAGAGATTTCTTCTAGGTGTTGTGTCCTTTTGAGATGTGGGCAAGCATGGCTCATCACAACTTCCTATTCTTCATAGTTTACAGAAGTATTTCTCCTTTTGCCAAAATCCACATTATGCCATTCATTTACACAAACTTGTCAGGTAGGTGTCCTGTTGCTTTTTCCTATCTTTCTTGCCCTTGATAAGCTTGTGAGTGTCCAGTATTTCCAAGCCCTCCTTCCTCATTATGTCTGTAAGAAATTTTAACTGTCTCACTCTGTCTATTTGTTGCCATTTTCTTTAAGATTTCCTTGTTGCATACACTGTTCATTGATTTCTCAGTATCCTACTGTAGAACTACATTTGTATGCTTCAGTTTTCTCTTTATCTGTGACTAATTGCTTAAAACAATGGTTTCCAAGCCTTTTCTAACTGCCACTCCCTTGATTCCCAAGCCACATTCCAAACAGCCCTTCCCACACCCATATAGAGTCACTTTTTGCTATTTAATTCAAAATAAGTAATCTAACATCATGTGAACAACCATTACTACAATTACAAACCAAGAATATTAACTGTTGCAGATGTTGAATGTCTGATCAGGCTGGCATATGGCATGGCCAATCCAGATAATGTCAGAAAGGAAAAAACAAAATGTTTAGATTTTCAACTTCTGATATCAAAATAAAATAAAACCATTAGTTTGTGTATAACATATGTTACTTTTTATTCTTTTTAAAGTAGACATTTTCTTTGAGTGTGAGTGACATACTTTTTTTTTTTTTTTTAATGTAGGGGTGGATTATTGCTTAGTTCTAATTTCACCTGACCTCCATTTTTTTAAAATCTCCCTCCTCCTACACTTTCTTTAAATTTTTTAACCTCATCAGCTTACAGCTACATTACATTAAAACACCAGTTCCTGTACAATTAAATTAATTAATGTCAAACCAGTTTAGTAACTAAACGGGTGACCACAACCACTTTGGAATATCAAGTGCGGTAAGATTGAATGTGTTAGTGATATAATGGCTGATGGCTTGGATTTGTTAATGATATTTTTTTTTACTTCATCATCTCCAGTTAGGTGGTACTGCCATGTTGGGAATTCTTTGTTTCGTGTTCTTTCAGGACATAGGTGATCATGGACTTCTACTTGCCCCTATCCTTTGTCGCTCTTAACATTTTTTCTTTTGGTATCATTCTCAAACCCCACTCTACATCCACTTGCTCAAGCCCATCAAGTATGTCTCATTTTTTTGTCTATCTCTTTCCCTTTATCCACCCTGTGAATATTAGATTCTCCAAGCCCTCCTTCCTCATGACATGTCCCAGAAACCTCAACTGTCTGTTTCTGATGCTAAGCATAAGTTTCTTTTGTTTCAAAACTGTCGTTGCTCACATGTTTAGCCCATAGTATCCTCAGCATCCTTCTGTAGCACCACATTTCTATTGCTTAGAGTCTATCCTTCATCTTCAAGGAGATTGTACCAGAATTAAAACAATGTGATGAGATAATTTAAGAAGACAAGAGAAAAA